>QEYC01000168.1:0-513949 GCA_009935795.1 Pholiota adiposa | reverse complement strand
CTCTTTCATTTTTTGTTGGCACTTACACCCCCCACAACGTTGCGTCGCCACCATCTATCCAATATCTATCTATCCATCTTCATCTGTCTTCGTCAGAATGGAATCGCGGTGTACTTATGTACGCCTATTCAGTAATATTAATAGCTGCGTTGGGAGTACGTATAATATCACTGATATACCAGCTTCAGCCCAAGGATCTTCCACGAAAACATCGCGTCGTCCTCTGATTTGTCGTCGTTTTGTTGTTCTTCAGGTGAACGTTCCATCTGAACCTTTCCCGGTGTGATAAATTTTGATTTGGCTTTGTGGCACCTCCAAGACCCTCCGTGTGGCATATGTATTTCCAAACGCCCGAGCTAGCGCGTAGTCGTCGTGGAAAACATGATCCACAAATATACCTCGCACTCCGAATCGCGTCAAGAAACCAGTGAAACCCGACCATGTATCGCGCCTTATGGCATGTACACCATCCAAGATGTCATTCTTGAATGCTCCAAGCCCCAGATCCGGGGAAAAGCCTGCGCATTGACTATCGAGGGATTGTCCAAAAATCAGCCGACGATGCGATTGTGCGCATTCCAGGTTAAAGGACCCACCTGGCCTATCACACGACAACACCCACAAGATGACTCGGATGTAGGCGCCAGTAATTCCTTCCCTAAGTAGCCTTCGCTAGAACAAAGGAATAACGCCTGATGATATTTGAAGTAGCGCGCATTACCTGTGACGAATCCCTATTGTTCTATCACATTCTGTGATTACAAGGAAGAGGTGCTAAGCTCAAAGAAAGGTATTAAATATTGATCACTGATGATAGATGATGGATGGGTGCTGATAGGTGCTGATGGGTGCTAATGCGGAACAGCAACTCTGGGTAGCCCATGCGCCACAAGATAACTAGATTTCAAGGCTCGACAAAAAGTGCGAGCAGCACCCTGATTTGCGATTGCCAATATCCTGCTTTTGGGATAGCAAAGGCACGGAATGGCAGTGCAAAGACGCACTATATCATCCTCTTAGGCCAACCGACAATTGGTATCGCGCAGTTCGCACCGCTTCTTCCTTCCAACGCAGCTGCAGCGCAAATTCGACGCAGTTGATCAGCCTTCCAGAGTCTTCCTCAAAAAATGGACCAGTTTCATTTCCAACGGGGGGCAAATATATTCCAGATTATAAAAAATCGAGGAGTAGATAACATATGGGTACAGCAGCTGGACAAAGGGAAGCCCAAATCGAGTCGACGAGACATGTCGCCATCCGATTCAAAAGTCCGCACTGCCGCGAGAGATGGTGTGCATCGCGCAAAAATTATAACAAATCATAAGGACGCGTCAAGTGCATAGACGCCCACAACTGATTTTGATGGATAACATAGGTGTGTAGTCGATATGTAATTTTCCAAGGAGTTCTGGAGCTGGCCAAGGGATCAGGATGGAATGAGTGACGTAGATGGAGAGGATAACGATAATCAGTGAGCAGGTGCTGGCTGGCTGGCGCTAAATATGAAGTGGCTCTTGCTCTGTGCGCGGAAGTTGCCCACGCAACGCCGTCTCGCCTCGAGGTCGGCACCAATTTGCGCAAGACCGGATAGAGCAGTCGACTTAGCGAACTTCGAACACGCTTTGAAGATGCCATATATGTAACAACACAATGATGAGTTGAAGGACTGTGACGATGAGGACGAGGGATATGAAGGGGAATGGGGGTGTGGGAGGGTATAGTGACGAGGTGGTGACGAGGGGGTAAGTTGTCCTTCAGACTTATTCAGAGAGAAAGAGCATTCGGGAAATTGAGATCTCGACGCTCCGAAGACGAGAAGGCCGACATGGAGAGACGGTACCCATGTCTACCATATGTCTTCCTTTCATGATCCTTGCCCTGGGTCTTGTCTGGTTTTACCGTTTCATGCCAGCGATGACAGATGGTCCAGAAACTTTACTCCAGGGAGAGGACGCAAGAGGGCCATATTTAAACTCGATGCGTGGTGCATGCATATGTCCCATAGACGAAGAAGCAGGGATGGGCATGTAGGGTAGACGCATATTTTGTTGTGGCGGATGAGCCAGACGCGCTTTCCATGCCGTTCGAATTGCGTTTGAGCGTTGAAGAAGCTAAATTCGATGAAATTAAAAGATTAACAGTGTAAAAACAAAAAGCGCGTGTTTAAAAACCTACCGCGTCTTTTTCAACACCATCTGCAATACTTTCAAGAATGGCTTCGACGACACTCTTATGATTTCCATGTGGCTTGTCGTCTCGGAAGCGCATCATACGCCAACGCGAAATTGAAGGATCCCAATGAACCTCCACGATCCTATCGTCGACTTGTTCTCCAGATTTCTTGAGCCTAAACGAAAGCAAAAAGAAAATACCCAAAGGCAAGTCAGCCTCATTTCGCAACGCGTATAAACCTTCGTTCGCAATGAGATACGAAGCGTTCCGCGGTGAATGCGCCACTCACTCTTCCCATTCCTTGTCCTCGACGTACATCTCGTCGTATTGCTCGTATCTGTCGCCTCCGCACCACACTTGCAGCAGGAAGAGTGGTTTCGCGCGCCAATCTGGCTCGTTGGGGTTGTATCGCGATGGTGGAAAGCGCAGGACTAGCTTGAAGTCGATCGAGTTTTCTGAAGGAGGTTTCCATTTCAATCTGCGGGAAGTGCGTTTTGTTGAATATATGCACTTTTAATGCCTAATTTTGGCATTTTTGGAGAACTTACATGTTGGGATCTGTTCCGGGAGTGTATGGGGTATTGACGCAGGTGTAAATAAGACCATCGTTGCCGTGCTGGAGTGCAGGAATGTCGACAGCAAAGACTTTTTCGACGTGATATGAAAAATTTATTTCCTTGACTTTGATACTTTATTCCCAAAGTCAATAAACATTGAATCAAGTAATAAAACCATTGCAACATACCTGAACGGTTGGTTCTCAGCTACGTGTGGATGGTCGCGAATCATCTGAGCATACGGCTTATAAAACCACTCATTCAACCTCTAAAAATCGAGAACGTCAATTCTCCGCGCGTTCTCAGAAGAGAGCCAAACTCCACGCACCCCATACCGCTTATCGAGCGGCTTGTTCATCACATTCTCATCGTCGATAACCAAACAGTCAAACGCCAAATAGCGCATTTTTTCCTATCCACAAAAGCACCGCGATGAGCCCACAACCACACCCAACGCCAAATATTACACTTACCCGTCGCGTGATAGGGTCCACATCGATGACGAGCTCGCCGTCGATGAGGCTGCTCCGGAGCGGCATGAGTGGGTTTTCATGGTGCGGGAAGTAAATCCCGGTGATTTCGCGGTACGTGTTGTGTCTGTCGATCTACGGATGCAGAAAAAAAGGGAAGGAATGGGGGTAAGTGATCACAATTACGACATGGTCACTGCTGCGCGCTGCTCGCGTGCGGGGGGCGAGCAAAAGAACACGACGTACGATGAATGTCGTCTGCGCCTTTGTCTCCAAGTCCGTTACCACCAGGAAAAGCACGCGTACGCCATCCGACTTTTCGCAGACCCAGTAGCTAAGAGCAGGCGACAGTGGCAAAAAGAGAAGCCACAGAACAAGAACACCAACGAAAACACAGAACACGTTAGCCTTCGTCCATGAAGAACATAAGAACAAGAACAACGCACTCTTGTGTCTCCAATTTTTCCAAGTCCTTGGTGCCAAAACTCACAGGCTGGCTGCCTGGAAATCTAAAAAGAGAGCCCACATAGGTTAATGCCGCGGGTATCGTCCAAGATCAAACAAAAGCACTGCTGACTTTTCAGGATTGTCTAAATGACACATCCGCGCGACATGAGTTTTGAGCCACAGCTCCTGGTCGGAATGTCGTGGAACGAGCTCCCCAGGGAGATCAGGGATGGGCATTATGTTGAACGGAGAGGAAGGCTGTTCATAACCTGATAAGGTGTATATCTCTGAAAGCGGTTTCGATGAATGCAAGTCACCAGCTCAATCCGGAGGAGCCGAGGCTTACGTCAGCTTTACCTTTCACCATTCAAGTACGTACGAATGCAGACTCGTGAACTCATACAAAGCCATTTTATGGAAAGAGAAGCGTGCAATCGATTTCAATTTCAAAGTTACAAGCATAGAATAGCGACGCGAGATGAAGATAACAAAAAAGAATAGAAAAGAAAGGGTGACCCGCTCATCGGTCCTCTGCCCATTCCTAATGAAAGAAAAAATGAGCATTGCGTTGCCACTGATGAAAGATCGATTGCCACTCACGTTCTCCTTCTTAATTTGTGCCTGATAAGGAAAAGAAACATATCAGTATAACGCCGGATGACAGACAGATTAACACGCACCTCCTCCTCAGGCGTGAAATCGTTGACAATGTTGAAGAGCTTGCGAATCTCTTCGGGGGTCTTTCCCTTGATCATGTTCGCCACTGTCTTACAGCCAACATCACTGAAAACACGAATTAGTTGACCAGGTCTGAGACTCCTTTAAATGAGACAACGCACAGGAGGGACTTGATATCCAGATAGTTAGCAGCCAGGATGATCTCGAACAACATCTCCTGATCCACTGTAATGAACTTCTGATCCACTCGCTGATGTCGTGGTACGTTTGCGAGTTTCGTCCTGGCTTTGATCAGCATCGGCCGATGGCAGTGGCTCGCCACGGTGGTGCTCGAGTACTCGAGCACCTATGGTTGGTTTCCAGTTAGCAGTCTTTCATTGATAACGTACGAGAAAAGAGGGCATACCTTCTTCATAACACTTGACGATACATTAGGAAGAGGGATGGGCTGGTCGGATTCGCCGACGTCTAAAGGAGAAAAAAAGAGCGTGAGCCGCGTCGCGACACGAGGCCTATGACCATCGACAAGGACAAACATACCCTCAAGCATGTTCTTGATGAGGACAGAGCGCTCGACAACCTCCTTCTCGGCGTTGAATTGTTCGTTGTCAGAGGTGACTAGAAGGACCATTTTGAAAGATGTTGGAGATGTTGGAGTTGGGGGAAGAAGTAAAGACAAGTGGCTGCAGGATGCGGGTTTATAGATTGGTCATATATCGGTGATTGCCGGCACGCGACGGTGACTCGCGCTTGGGCCTTTGTTCTATTATCTTTTTGACTCTAAGCATGTCCTTTTTGAATCGTCTCCTCAGCCCTGCATCGTCTCCTTTTTCCGTCCTCGGTACCCATTTTCTTTCATGATTCTGATGCCCATCTCACCACCCCCACAGGTGCCATCCGTACCGCTACAAAACGCGCTGGAGGCACAGTCCACAATCACGGTGGCTCGCCTGGAAAGCGTCTCGGTGTCAAAAAGTTCTCGGGTATGGCTGTGCCATTGTCCGCAAAAAAAACAACACTGACCTTGTTGCGTCCGCCCACAGACCAATATGTGATCCCTGGCAACATTATTGTCAGGCAGCGCGGCACTGTATTCCACCCTGGCCAACACGTATGTTCCTTCGTACAAGCCGCTTCTTCCGATTTAGGCTGAACGCATTGTTCAGGTCAAAATGGGTCGCGACCACACACTCTACGCGATGGTACCCGGATTTGTACGCTTTTACAGGGAAAAACACATGTTGGGAGAGCGCAAATACGTGGGCTTGGTGCTGGAACGCGGGGATGTGCTACCGCGCGACCAGGCTGCGCGCGGCCGTAGTCGGTACTGTGATCTCGTAAATCGCAATAGCCCGGAATACAGCCAGCAGCCACAAGAGTGAGCTGCGCTGCGCCGACCGACCTACTACCTCCAGCTATGTATATGTCCCTTTTCTAACTTAATTTAATATTGCAAAACCAAGCATCCCATTCGTCCGATTTGAACAGAGTTAATAACTTCTACCTGCATGAAGCCGCCTTCCGCTTTCCCGCAGTGATTTATCTCCTACACGTCACCGCAGTGCGAAACCGCAGCGAGGCTGACCACTCATTTGCCTTCGTCCAAAATAATAGCGTCGGCATCACCGTGACGATGCTATAAATACCGATATTTCATTCACACAGAGTAGCGCAGAGCATCGCGCACGACCACGGCAACTATTTCTCACTTCCCAAGCACGACGATGACTACGGACACCACCAACCCCCCCGCTGCTCACTATCACGCCCTCAGACCGGCAGGTGCGTCTGCTGCCTCAACCTTACCAACTCGCAGCAAATTCGATCACTAACATATGCGGCATTTTTTTACTCGTTTTGGGTGTGTGCAGATATACCCCCTGAGGATGAGATCATTGAGCAGGGAAAGAAGCTCATCGAGGCAACGGCGTCGTGGAAGGCAGGCAAGACCTTCTTCGATGTCGTGCACACTTGCTCGCGCCCGAAGCTCACAGGCGACGGCGCCCCGTGGTACTGCCGCTACAGCGAGCATAAGTCGAGCGAGATAACTTTTGACCAGCTGTGGGCCAAGCTGTCGCAGAATAAACCGGAGATCGAGCTTCAGTGCGTCATTTGATTTATTCTTTATTTTTTGGTATCAATGCTTACTATGATCTCTTTTGCTTTTGTTTATTCCATTGTAGGTTTATCCACGAAATACAAAAGGTCCTCAAACTGAAAGATGTTTCGCCTACGGCTAGTATCTGGACTTTGTACTACACATTCACGCGCCGCCCGTTTCTCCGCGCGTCTTCACCGAATTACAAGTAATCCATCTATCCGAGAGCAAGCCGCGAACAGGGTATGTTCATTCAAATTAAAATCTCAATACTTGCCCCTAATTTCAATTTTCTTGCCCATTTCAGCATCATTGTCTCCCTCGCCATCGACTTAACAGGAAAAGGCGACGAAGAACTGCACCTCCTTGAGGAAAAAGGCGTCAAGGGCCGCTACGTGAGCGTCGAGCGCGTCTTGGAGCTCGAGAATGGTGATGTCGAGTGGCGTATGGCTACGTCGAGCACCCCTGGGGGCAGTATACCCAACTTCATCGTCGACAGTACGATGGCGAAGAAGATTTCTTCTGTATGTCTTGATTTGCGCCAGTCTCTGGCCAAGAGTATTTTTTGACTCTTCATTTTCTGTCCGTAGGATGTCCCCCAATTTATCAAGTGGTTCAACGCCCACAAATAGAGTTCATGATTCGTTCGATATCAACCTGATTTGTCTATGCTATTTATTTGTGCGAACAATCCTAGGAAAAAATACACCTGAATTATGGTAGCTCGACGCGATCTTCTCAGCCTGATTGAGCCATTTTTGCAAAGAATTCTCAGCAAGAATCAGAGAAGACAAATCAACGACAAAAAATGGTGATTTGAGACTACAGCTGTTGCTAAACAGCTGTATAATCCCAAAACCAGTTCCTCCTGCATGACGATGGTATCACAATTGGAAATATACAGAACGAGCTGATGGCTACAGTGCCTCTCTATGGTATTCCACATATACAAGCCTTCAAGCCAACTCGAGATAGCGTTCCACTATGAATCAGAGACATACGTGTGGTCAGCGACATTCTACGATTTCAAATTGTGCAGAAAGGAAAACATACACTCCCAGTTAGTGACAGCTTCGTTCCACAATTTGACTTCATGTTCGCGAGTGCCACCGTAATGATCAACAAACTCATTGCCGAAGACTTCTGGTTCACGCGCGATGCTGTCGGGACGCATCATCCTCGCAGTGGCCGTCTCGAGCGAGGTAGGAAGTAACTTGATCTAATTTAAAATATCAGCCAATAGACAACATCAAAGTCAAATGCTCATACCTTCCCATTACTCCTATCCTCCGGCTTGAAATGAGAGATCGGGGGCCCAGGAAGCGCCAGCTTCCTATTAACCCCCCTTAGTCCCAACAGCAAAATCGCACTGATGGTGAAATACGGATTCATGTCTGCTCCGGGAATGCGCACTTCCATCCGGGTTGCGGAAGGAGGGCAGGAGGGTGGCGAGATGATGCGGATGGATGCCGCACGCGAGTCGTAGCCGTAGGTAACGGCGTTGGGTGCCCAGAATGCTTCGCCACCAACGAGGCGCTTGTAGCCGTTTATTGTAGGCACCAGCTGAATGGTTGGTTTATTACATCTGCAATGAAATAGCTATAAATTTTCTTACTGCAGGCATCACTTGATAAGATAAGAGAAAAAATTAGAATCAATATTTTCATGGTGTGAACGAATGCTTTACCATCAGCGATTCCATCCAAAATACCAGCAAGGAACCATTCAGCTTCCTGGCTTATGAATTTCGTATCTTCGTTGGCAGCGTTTGCTCTGCCCGTCTTGAGCTCAGCTTCCGATACAGCAAATATGTTACGACCTTCTGCATTTCGGAGCGATACGTGCACATGCCTAAAAATCTGTCAGCATATATGCAGTCGAGTTGAATCGGCTGTAAATTTGGCATACCCACTACAGCCTGGAAGCTAATACAATATTCAGTCTCTGGCATCATCGAATTTACTACTAGAAGCTTACGCCGTTCCAAGGCTTCGCCATGAAGCTGGGGATTATGCCGTGCTTCATTCCTATAGACTTGGCTGTGTACTTGAAGAGTATCGCGTTATCGGCCATTCTGAGAGCCGATGTATAGGCAAGTGCGGTTTCTAGCACACCAGGACCGGTTTCGGTATCTTGATAAGGGATTGAGAACGTCAACATCATGATTTAGTTGCAGGAAGAAAGAAAAGACTTACGATGTCCTTCAATGGGGACGTCGAATTTTAAGCTCTCGTCGAATAGGTCCTGAAAGTAGTCGTTGTTGAGTTGTGTTCGAAGAAGAGAATATCCATGCACTAAATTTCCATATCAAAATCTGCCCATATCAAATGAGGAATAAATTCAATAAAACCTACTTCCAGGAGTTAAAGGTTGTAGATTGGTAAAATTCTTGTCAGATGCGGATTGCGCAGTTTCTAGGGAAGTTAGCTGGAGCAGTGCCCACGTTTGATGGAATGCATTGATTTACCCTTGAAATTGAAGTACTAATAGCCGTTATAAGTTCAAGGATGGACCAAAAGAATATATCTGCACATACCTCGTATTCTACGCCCGCGTAGCACTCATACCCAAGCGTACTGGCTATACGCTCAGTAGCGGACTTCAAGACTCCACGAGGGTCCACGGACAGCGGTGTTTTGGATACTGGGTCCAAAAACGAAACGAGGAAAAATGGGACGTTATTTTCCCAAGGGATCCTGCGAAAGGACGATAGATCTATGATAGCGATGACATCACGATATCCATTGGCTTTGTTGGAAATGAGGAGCTCTTTGGAATATACGGTATCGTGTATATCCCATCCACTGCAGACACGATTCCGAAAGTTAGGAATTGATATCCAGAAAAGGCGAGCATATGAAACTACTTGCAAAATGACACTACAGAATCCAAATCCGTCGAGCTTCGCGGCGCTCAGGAATTTCTCGGTTGACTGGTGAAAGCAATAAGCGCCCTGGCCTTCAATCCAACCCCAAATTGACGACTGACCATGAACTTTCCTCGGAGTACACCATCCACTAAGTTATAGTCCCGTCCGTTCAGCGATTACGCCTTCAACGAAAACGTCCACTTACCATCGATACCTAGATAGCGATATGTCAGTATCAGAGATAAGCAATGACATGGTTCTGTGGGGCTTACCAGCAACCTTGACCTTTGGCTCGCCTTCAAGCGCGCGTTGCAGATCATCAAGAGATTTAACCTTTACAGCGCGAGGTGTGGCTGCCATTGTAGTTAAAAGATTTCACGGAGGTTGATATGGTTAAAGTTAGAACTTGGATCAGAGCGACAGTTGTGAACTTGTGGAAGGAGCATCATGCGGAGCGACGCATCATATGGGGATATGTGATAACTGTGATTGGTAGACGCGTCGCGCTCCGAGTCATTTGTGCCACTGTCCGGGCCATCGTCACAGACAGTATAGGCTTGTAAACCAGGAAATGCTCAAGTCGATAGGTAAGTTCGGACATTATATCTCCACTGATGACAGCAGCAGACAAATAATTGCACTAATTGCAAGGCAATTGTATAAGAATCCACAAGTGATCTTCAACATATCGATGTACATGCAATCGTGCGATCATGCATAGTGCATTCATAACTAGGCAGTATAAAATGCAAAGCTGAAAGCCTTGAAGGAACAATGAAAGTGGGAGTAGAGTTGAAAGAACGTCCGGCCTCTGATGCCGTGCATGGTCCTAACGCCCCTCAATCAATACAAGCTGGTTGCTCAAGAGGCGGGACACCATTCCAAGAATGGGTCATATACCATATAGTGAACCCCTATCTGGTTGAAAATCTTTTCTCGCTCCTTGTATCTCACCCGCCACCTCCGCGCCTTTATTTGCCCATATGCTGCCCAGCCACTTTTGAAATCCCTTGAACATGTCAGCCACAGCGGCAGTCAACCACTCCATGATGGACCTCAACACTCTCATAAAATCGTCGTATTTGTCCCAACGCAGATATCTCGAATACTATCAGCCGAAAACCAATACCTATTGAGGGAGAGAAACACCGGCCTGTCATGTCACCGCAACGGACGTCATACGATTCCCTCCATCTCTTCTTAGGCGATTTTGTTGACAACGAGCAGCCGTCAATAGAAGATTATACTCAACCAACCAAAGCTCTTCCCGAACTCCCAATCGAGCTTTGGAACATCATTATCGACCATGCGACATATGTACCGGGCGCCTATGATGTCCACGATTATTCCGCCATCGCTGCTTTCACATCCGATAGCCGCGGCATCTGCATTCGTTCTCGATTGAGTCCGCCTTGAGGATCAAATTATCCTTGTCGTTGGTATGCAAGCGCCTAAACGCGATTGCGCTGCATTTCCTCTTCGAGCATGTACGCATCAGTAGTGGAACGCAAGCCATAGCCGTCGCGGGGGGCTCAAGCAGCGAAGAGACGTAGGAAAAGACTCGTCGGATAGACCTTGCGCTTGAAGGCAGTCACAATTGGACCAAGAAGCATACGAAGGCGATGATATCTATATTCGAGCTGCCCGAACCTCATCTGCTTATCGACGGCCTTCTGCGATCCAGATCCCCGGGTGTATTCCCTCTCAGACCTGATAGAGTCTCTCGTCCAGCACAAGAACATTAAACGGATAGAAGTCAAGGCTCAAAAAGATGTCATACGAAGCATCGAGACATCTCTCCAAAACCTGCAGGTCCTTTGGCTAATTCCTACTGGGCAGCCACGTTTTTGGGTGCACCAGGATGTGCAAAAATGTCATCTTCTTCCCAAGCTTCGAGCGTTGATCCTCTCCGACCAGTTTAGATCAGCAGGCTGGAACCTGGAAACACCGAACTTCGAGCTTGCATTATTGAGAGGAACGCCGTGCCAATAGTTCCATCTATGGAGCAAGCAGGAATCGAATATCTCTCGTTTCCAGCTGCTGCAAGCACAATTCTCCCTAATCTGAGTGCTTGGTCCAGCCTACAGACTTTATCAGTCAAATATACAGAGCTCGCAACCAGAAAGATCGATTGGCAGAAGGATGTTCAGCTTCCCACTCTTCAGTGCATCGTCGTCGAGGAAGTCACAAGCCATTTATGGTTTCCAACAAACAGGGAACATCTCGAAGAAAATCTGGAGCGTATCATATCTCCGGATATGTTCCCAAATCTACGATGTGTCAAGATCCATCTTTCTTTTATAAAAGATGATATGGCAGAATCAGAGCCTGCTATTCGGTGGCAGTGGCTGAGATCTTGCGTTGATCGTGGTCTTCGACTTGAGATGTTACAAGGGAACATGGAAAGATCTGCGAACGAGTGGAAAGTGTTATCGCGCGATAGGCTGAACGATGTGTTGTAAGCACCTATATTCATTGAACAACTTTAAAATCCTAACAATATCGCTATGATTACACTGAAGGTTCCCTCCAGGTTATGCGACGATGGAAAATCTCGTCGAATGTCTACAGTACGAAGCCACTAAAGGAGAAGAACTTTAGCAAACGAACAATAATTTAGATTGAATACTCTAGACCACATACCTTATGTACCATCTCCTCGTCTTAATCTGTTAAATTTAGGTAGCATTTCCCTCAGATACTCAGCGTGTTTGCGTCTGAGATCCGCTTCTTGGACCTTCCCTCTTCCACTCCATGTACGTTGCTCTGCAGCGGGCCCATAGACCACAGTGTAGTCATCTAGAGTCTGGTCTTCAGTCGGCACGAGTAGGCATCCTGCACCAATGACACAATATGATGAGATGCGGACAGTGTGATGCACCCTGGCGCGTGTCGAGATGGTATTGAAGTTCCCAACAGTGGGGGATTCGACACCTAGAAGTATTCTTTTGAGAATGAGACCATCTAATTCAACAAAAGAACGTACGACATCCAATCTCAAAGAGATTGTCGTCTCCAATTCGCATTACTTCCTTTCGTCTGAATCGGGATAAGCAAGATTTGAAATTTGATGGCATATAACTTCACCTGTTGACTATGATTGCCCCTTCTTCTATGATACAACCCGTTCCGATGAAAATGGGACCTGCAATGGCGAATATTGTGGCCTTTGGATGGACGATAGTTCCTGGAAATCGCGTCGAATCATGATCCGAATTCAGCAGCGAGATAAGTACTCACCTGCACCTATAGTGATGTCTCCTTTGAGTTCGACATCCTGACAGACAACAGCTTTCGAGTGGATGGTGAATTTGTCGCGTCTAATTTGCAGAAATATAAGCCGCTGTGCGTTGAGGAAGTCAGAAAAAAGCAACACATTGGGGGCATATCTCAAGTCATGAATAAGATCGTAAGTCCTCCGTCGTAAGAGATTTAATGGACTTGAGACAGAGGAGATTGTGGTCAAATTGTGGTGGTTTTGGCAAGCAGGGTTGAAGCAAACCATTGAAGCTGTTTGGCCTGAATTGGCATCAGCTTCGGCGTCGAACGCGTTCTAATCAGGGACTCTTTCCGAGCTTTTCTCTACAACTCTGACGCTAACCGAACGTCCTCTCGACGCACTCGCCACTCCTTCCGCGGTCTTCCTCAAGATGGACAAGTCCTCACTATGGACAGTCGGCTTCGGGACTTTCACACTATGCAAGTCCGTCTTTAATACTTTCCATCGAACGTCGAGCGGGCCTAACATCCGCAATTTTTCCTACAGCTGCTACTAGCGCATTTATTACAGGAATATACACCGCGGCCAAAGGAACCCCGCAATCAGGATTGCTTATTGCTGCTGCTTCGGTGAACAGCGCTATCACTGGCGCTACTTTTTTCAGTTCGTCAATTGTGCACCCTAACAGTGCTAGTTCATTCTCACCTTTGGATGATAGGTATTCGTGAATTCGGTGTCAGCCCTGTGCTGAATCGTGTGATGCCATGGGAGCAGTATGCACACCGGAGACGAGAGCTAGGAATTAATGTGCCTTCAGAGGACGATGAGCACCTTCCGTCGACAATTGCCTTGTCGGAAGTGAGAAAGGACAAAATTCTGGACAGTGGAGT
This sequence comes from Pholiota adiposa, assembly GCA_009935795.1. Taxonomy (NCBI): domain Eukaryota; kingdom Fungi; phylum Basidiomycota; class Agaricomycetes; order Agaricales; family Strophariaceae; genus Pholiota; species Pholiota adiposa. The sequence continues at coordinate 500,548 of QEYC01000168.1, read as the reverse complement.
GAGCGGCGCGATTTCTGGTGCATTTCTTCGTGGAATTAGATGTGCGTATTTGGATATCTCCTTTTCTCTTCATGAATTAAATTGGCACCTACAGCTGGTCGAGCAGCTATATTTCCCGGTCTGTGGATGGGTGCAGCAGCAGGCAGTCTCATCCAATATGGCGTCAATGAACTGAACCTCTTGAGACTACGGTATATTTCAAGACTCCATCAAGAAAACCGAACCGCCGTTGAGAAGCCTATAATAAAACCACATCACGAAGTTCAAGTCCCCGATTCGCCTACCACATGGATAGACACTTTCCTGAGAGGAATTGGCTTAGTCCCAATCACCGACGAGGAATACATCTCAAAAATGAAGAAAACCCGCGATGTGTATCTGAAACGGATAGAAGAGCTGGAAGGCCAACTGCAAGAGGAAAAGTCGCGTCAAGATTCTTCAAAATCATGACCTTTACTTATACTTTAGACGCACTACTTAATTATATAATGCTAATCTGTCTACACATCTATGAGGATTCTGTTGTGGTTCATCTTTATTTGCGTGAGCATCTTGTTTCCAAATCTCGATAATGCCGCGGTCTTTCTTTCCAAAGCCTCCGATGATGATACGCTTGTCGTCGGCGAGAAGCGCATTAACTTTTTCCACACTCTTGCTCTCGTGTTGCCAAAGTTGCTGCAGAACGACACTACCTCCTGCCTCATCGTAGTTAAGTTGATAGTAGGTGATGACGCCCATTAAAGTCGACATGGCTAATTTTCGGGGATCAGAAAATGCCCTATTCAACAATGATCAGCGAAGACGACCGACGCAAGAAAGCTGGTCAGACATACATGGCGACGATCGGACCTTCTGCCACTTTTATAAGCAGAGCCTTTGCCTCATCAAGGCCTTCCCACTTCTTTACTTTTTTCTTGGATGCAGAACTCTTTTCACCTCCAAAGCCGATCCAGAGATGACCATCCGCGGTACCGGCAGCCAACACTCCCGTAGTTGACATTGCCATCGACATGATGAAGGGGGGTGCAAGTGCCATACTTCCGGAAACGACATATGGCTCTGGAAGGTATTTGAGAATAATTTTTGAGATGCAAGCACAGACTGCTCACCCATTTGACGACGCGATAGAACCTTGCCTTGTGCCCAATCGAAGTGCAGGAGGACAGTATCATACCCGCCACTAACCAGTTCTCGTGGTCGATCATGAACAAATTTTACAGTAGCAGAGATCTAAGGGAAAATCAATATCGCTTGACAAGAGACGTGTGCAAGCACATACGTTTTCGTGTTTTGTCTCCATTTTCGTGACGGAGTTATCAGCGAGATCGATAACTCCAACGACTCCGGAATCCATGGTAAATGCTAAATGGCTTTTGTTCGCGTTCAAAGAAAGCTTACTGATACAAGTCAGAACAGTTCAATGCGAATTTGTTGAAACTGACCTCGTTCAAGATATCATCTTCCGTCTCGCCGACTTCTAGCGTAACGAAGGCATCTTCCAGAGTTTGAATCATTTTTGGACTCTCCATCCGAAATCGCGAAACCTAAAGAGTGTTTAGTATAGTATCAGCCTGAGATCCGTCATGAAGCTCACTTTTTGACCATGCGCTATCCAAGCATCGCGCAATTCCGACCCAGGTCTCTTGACGCAAACAATCGATGAAACCTCAGCGCCAAGTGCGCGAACGGCTTTTATGACCTTATAAGACGATAAATCGTAGATACGCAGGGATCCATCATCTAAAGAGAACGTTCAGAACTGCGTCACAAAAAAAAATGAGAAATGGCAAGACGAACCCGAGCCAGCGAAAAGGTGGCCTGCATGGCCGAACGCGAGAGATGCGATATGCGAAGGACTTTCCAACGTTCTGTCGAGACGATAAATTTCCTGGGTTGGTTCCATCTCTTCCATGGAAATCGACCCTTCTGTATCTTCGTGCGTCGACAGAGATTCAGAATACCGGAAGAAAGTAAAATCCAAGTTTATTGATTATTATTATTAATATTGACCAGGCGTTCAAAGGTCATGTGACACAAGCCATTGGCAATGCTCCACTCTAAATATTGAGATACTACACTACTCTATATATTAGTATATAGGTTGATAAGTACTTATTGTTTTGAAGATATAATGTCATTACATTTTATAAGAATCACTCTTGTGTGTATCTGAACAGACTTCATGAAATAACATTGGCGCTGCAATTAGAGTGGTGGAGTCGTGACGGAGGTAGGCTATAAGTACTCGACAAAGCCTTGGACAAAGCGTGGTTGAGCAAGAAAAAAGGGATGTTCATTACAACTATATATAGTATATTACAAGATAATCAGGGATAGCATATGTGAATTAAGAAAGTACGGAGGAGCAGGTTAATATGCAGGTCGTCTTCGTCGCAATGCATCAGAGTTTTGGATTTGAACATTGTTCGATTCATGTTTCAATTCATGTGTCATGCCTGCAGCACTAGCACTAGCAGACGAAGATGACGGTCCTACGACGCGAGGAGAGGAATATTCAAAGGAGCTATCATACGCGGCGCCCCAATCGCTGCTCCCACGCGTAGATTCCAAAGGAGACCGAAATCGAACGCGACCTTGTGGGTCTTGATCCTGATCGTTGTCGGATTCCAGCGGCGGAATAAAGGGCCCAGTGTCAGGATTTTTGGGATCAACAACGTCGGGACTTCTGCTCGGGACTCTTGGCGTAGGAGGTGCACCCTGTGAAGGAAGATGAGGGGTATATGACGAGTGCAAATTACATCTGCTGGGAGGATCCCTTGATGACGACCGAATAGGCGGACGCGGCGACCTCGCCGGACCCTTCGTCGGGGAGACGAGCTTTCTGAAGAGCTTGAATAATTATCACTTTCTGTATCGCCACGATACCCAGTAGCACTCCAATGCCGTCTCTTCCGAGAACTCTCTCTACAACTTCCATGGTCAGTGTAGGAAGAATAAATAGGGTATACATTAGGTGGAGGAGGAGAGGAAGGGATAGGTTGAGGCATGGGTCCTGGGGTGGGAGGGGGAGGTCCATAGATCTGATATGGTGGCATGTAATATCCCCCAGGCGGTGCAATAATGCTACCGGGAGTCAACATATTTGTGGTTGGCGCCTCGATTGCTTTTGCCTTCCGCCATTCATCGATCCACATGCGCCAGTTTTTATCCAAGGCTTTGCCATAAAGTTGGAATGTATAGGTTATAAGTATCGCATTAAGCAATCCTAAACCTACAATAATACTTAGAGCAATCCGGATGACAAGGAGACCAGTCGTCGAGAGGATTAATGTAGAGGCAGAATCATCAACAGGGTTTATTCGCCAGACAAAAGACATTATGGAGACAATGAAGAGAATGATAGACCTTTTAGACATGATATCAGGTATTTTTGGTTGATTTATTGAACTAGGTAAACACCAAGTAAGCCATACAGCTGGCATCGAAAGAAGAACCCACACGTTCCAGATAACTGACTGAGATGAGCTGAGTACAGACTAATATCACAGATCAGGATGGAACCAGGAGTGTAGACCAATGAGACTCACTTTTGCCCACTCTATGGCTGCATAGCCTACTTAATAGGTTTTGCGCATTGTGCCAAAATGGATGATATACATACATCCAAAGAGAAGGCTGATCAACGCGCAAACCAAGGAAAAAAGAGCAGCATATCTTGTCACAGGATCACTGGCAGCAGTGCTTATTTGCAAGATAGTGAGGATGGCACTAGAAGACAATAGTCAATATATTCATGAGATACGTGCAAGTTCCAAACACGATTCACGTACGTTAGAAGCATAACAGAGACAATATTGAACGTCTCCCATTCGCGTATTAAGGAGTCGATAAAGGCCTCCCAGGAGTTCTTCAGTCTCTCATACTGTGGCCTAATTTTGTGAGCAACAGGCTCTGTGACCTGCATGCTCAGTGCGACCTGGTCCTTTTCCTTTTCCTTGCGGTCTGCACCTTCAGATGTTTCGAAGACCATTTCCGTGATCTCATATAGATTCAGGTTAGCTTCATCAAAGATCCGTGAAACCCTAGAAAAATATAGGGAAGGAAGACGCAGGAGCAGGTGGAAATACACTTGTCCAATGATAACTGTGAGGATGAAGTATAAGGTCACAGGCCCTTCGGCGGCACCGCGAGGGTATGGATACAGATTGTCATCTTCCAATCCAGGACTGCGCATCTCGTCAGACGCGCTTGCGTTTTGCGCGCTTAGATTCTCCCCGTTGGTCGACACGGTGGACATTCCTAAGAACCTAATAAGATAGAAGTCAAGAATTGTAATGAAAGATAAAGGCAACACATTTATACCTTTACCACGTATGAAGGACCGAAATTACGGTGCAGGATGGAATGGTGTGCAAGTTTGCAACTTGAAAGCCCTGTCTCGCCCCAAGCAAGTCGTCAACAAGAAGTCGCCGAACTCCAATCAACTCCATTTATAACTCCAAACGATAGCCGGGTTAACTCCATCTGAGCTCCGTCAATGACGGACCATATGGTGTAAATTTCCGAAGTCCTTGTGAAGAGACCTCTACAATTCGAATACATTATGCAATTTTGTGACTTGGAGGCTTATATCTTGCCCGGAAATTTGATCTGGTTGTCACCTTGTATCTTTTTGCTATTACTCAATGAAAAATCAATTGAGCTCACAAAGAACCACAAGGCGAAGACACTGTCTTCCTTCTGGTTGGTCCTGGTAAAATGAAAGCATTATGATATTTCATGTTTTCGTCTCTGCTATGTAAATGAAAAACCTTCTTAGTTTTGCCAATTCCATTCAAGGTCTTCTCCGTCGTAGTGCTTCGGTGTTTTGAATTTGGATATCGCTCGATCCAGGTGAAGGGGATGGTCCTATGACGCGATTGGACGAACTGTCGAAGGAGCTGTCGTATATGCCCCAGTCGCTGCTCTCTTGAGCAGATGCCAAAGGCGAGCGGAATCGTACACGATTTTCTTGCTGGATATAATCATCCTGGAAATCTGATTCTGGGCATGGAGAAGGGTTGTATTCGGCGCTGGTATCAGGGACAGGAACTGCTTGAATATTCTGGACTTCAGCCAGATTTGCACGAGGAATGATTCCCGGCGGACGTTTGGGCATAGGAGACACAAGTTGGGGTTCCGCTTGCCTACGTATACGGGGCGAGCGCATACTACTTCTGGCAGGATCTCTTGATTGTACGCCGACAGATCGAGGTGGCGACCTTGGGCGACGTCGGACTTTTCGTCGAGGAAGTACGCTCGTAGATGAAGACGAGGACGAGGACGAGTCATTGTCGCTGTCAGACGAAATTATACGCGGCTGTCTAGGATGGCCAAACCCAAAGTCTCCGAGCCTTACACCTGAGTACGCGGACCCAAAAGGAGCCGCCATAGGAAACATGGAGGGGGCAGAGGGAAGAGCTTGAATCGGTGCAGGAGCAGGAGCAGGAAGGATGGGTGGGCCAAATGGAAGGAAAGGCTGAAGATAGGATAGAAACCGACCAGGTGGGACATTGCCAGCAGTCAATAAATTCAGGGTGGGCGCCTCGATCGCTTTTGCCTGCCGCCACATGTCTATGCATATCCGCCAATCTTTATCCAAGGCCGCGCCATACAGTCGGAAGGTGTTTGTTACGAGCATCGCGTCGATAAGTCCTAGTCCTAGAACACAGCTCAGAGTGATCCGGACGATGAGAAGACCTGTCGATGACAGAATAAATGTTGAGACTGCGTCACTTGCTGGATTTGTCCTCCAGACGAATGACATTATCGAGACGATAAAAAGAATTATAGACCTTTTTTGTAAAGTGTTAGAACAAGGAGTTTCATTAACATGAACTTGCTTACCAAGTGAGCCATATAGCTGGTATCGACAACAGCACCCACACATTCCAAATGATAGATTGTGTTGAACCAAGAGCGGACTATTTATATATCGTTTTGTTTAGCGATTGTATTTTTTACGAAGTTACCCAGATAAAACCACTCACTTTCGCCCATTCTACGGCAGCATATGTTTTGCGCATTGTACCAAAACGGATGATATACATACATCCAAAGAGGAGACTGACCAATGCACACGTCAAGGAGAAGAGGGCAGCATATCTTGTAACAGGATCGCTCGCAGCGGTGCTGATCTGTAGAATAGTAAGGATAGCGCTGACGCCCCAAAAGAAAGGTTATATCTCGAATGTATCTACCGGAAATTCAATTTACGTACCTCAGAAGCATAACTGCGACTATGTTGAATGTTTCCCATTCGTGTATCAAGGAATCGATGAATGCCTCCCAAGAATTCTTCAACCTTTCATATTGTAGTCGAACTTTAGGAGCCGTAGTCTCGGGTGCTTGCAGATTCGCCACCGGTTGCGTGTTCTCCTTAGGGTCCTGTGCTCCAGATGTTTCAAATGCCATTTCCGTGATCTCGTGCAGGCTCAAATTGGCTTCGTCAAAAATCCAGGACACCCTCGAAAAGTAAAGAGAGGGAAGACGAAGCAGAAGATGGAAGTAGATTTGTCCGATGATAACCGTGATGATGAAAAACCAAGTGATGGGTTCGTCAGATTCTCGAGGATATGGGCCGTAAAGTGAAATGGGGCGCCCTCGGTCAAAAGGTGATTTGAAGAACGTCCGGACATTAGATAAGAACCCACGCTTCTTGGAATGTCTGTGATACGATTCCATCTCATATGGCGGTCCTGGAAGAGGTACGATCTCTGGTGCGGAGGATGTGCCCATCATAAATGGTGGCCGTGGGGGTGACATCATAGAAGGAATGACTGGAGAAGGCGAATGACGCAGCCTACCTCGGCGGCTTCTTGAATAACGCAAGCGGTCCAGCGACGAGCTCCTTCGATGGAGATGAAGGGGGTAAATGGTCGAATCTGAACTAGAAGGAAGATAATCCAAGGAATATCTCCATGGACCTGGACGAGGACTTGTCGGTCGACGTATCTCATCCCATTCCCGCCGTGGTTGCATTTTCCGAGTGGTTGGCAAAGCATCTACACTTGGCTTCCGACTATGTAGGCGATATGGATCGTTTGCCGCGAAAGAGCCCATCGGGGTCGATGCATCTCTGCGCGGTGTAGGAACACGTCGGATCGACTCATTGCTCATCAATGAGTCCTTCCTGTTCTCTGGCGTGGGCATGTTCGCTGTTGCAGAAACCACATCAGCTGCAGTCATCCGAGGATGCGCGTAATACGACTCCATAGGTAGGTCGGGCCCAGTGTACCTGGAATAACCTACATTGGATCGCCTACGATTATACCAGTTGGGTATTTGTGGGACCGCAGGTGGTGGTGGAAGTGGCCTATCCTGCATGACAACAGTAGCGGGATGCATCAAAACTGGAGGAGGGAACCAGCCCGATTGACCCGCAGATTGGCTGCCAGGTAGTAAACCGATTGGATAGCCATTGATAGTATATCCTGGACCGTCATATATGGGCCGTGCCGTCTGCGGTGGAGGAGTGGGCGGATAAGGATTTCGTAAATCGGAAGAAACCCTCTCGTGCTTGCTGTGGGTCCGTATATTGTAAGGATTATTGTCTGCAAACAACTCCGTATCCTGACCAGGCCTGGGATCTACAATCGACCCCAGTTTTTTGAGTTCAGGTGTCATCGCTACCGCAGTGACTATATTTTCGGAATTGGACTGTCGATGAGGGTTCTGCATGGGAACTGGCGTAGTGGCCTGCACGAATGAGAAAGGGGAGACGGGGTACTGGGGTGTCAGATAGGGCGTAGGCATAGAAGTCGGAACGGTGAAAGATGGAACAGGAGTATTGGGAGGGTATGCGCAGTGGTAATCGCCAGGTGCCGTTTGCACATATTGCGGGAAAGGTAAAGGCGCTGGATACATTTGAGGGGCGGTATAGATACCTAGACCCGGATAAGGTGTAGCACTGATTCCTTGGTTGGGCGGAGCCATGCGTGAAGAACGACGTGAAGAATGAGTCCGACGTTCATCGTCCTTGTCAGCTGGATTTAATGGCGAACTTGGAAACGGGACTCCGCGCGCATTATCAGGTAAAGGAGGAAGGTCGGCATCTTTTCTCGAATCGGAGGCCCTTCTTGAGTTCGAGTCTCTTTTTGAATGCGAGTTCCTCCTCCTCTCCGCATCGTTCCTCGGGCTTGTAGTATTTCGTACTTCAGAAATTCTTCCTGCATCCAAATTAATTTTTGGGGAACCTTGCGAGGTGACAAGAGGATCTGGGGACAATGTTGGGACTGCTATAGGAGATGGAGTGCGAACGTAAGGGATATCGTTAGGGGCCCTTGTGCCGGGAAATTCAGGGATCTCGGGAATGGATCCGACAGGCGCTTCCTCTTCCTCTTCACATATGGCTTCTGCTCGAGCATTGGCTTGCGTGTTGAGTGCAGTCAACAGTGAACGGCCGGAATCGGATGGAGGAGGAACGCTTGCGCTTTCGCCGGAAGTTGAGGGCAGATACCAATCGATATCGAGTACGTGGGTCCTCTTTGAGGCATTTGAAGTCGCGTTGGGTATCGTTTGGGAGTCTATGGGATGTTCGTCGTTCGACATAACGGGTGTCGTTTCACTGGGGAGAAGATATAGTTAACGAAGAAGGTTGCCTTTAAGTCATAGATCCGCACCTTTATGAACGCAGGTACTGCTTGCAGTGCAGCACAGGACCAAGTACCAGGGGTTATATATATATATGGCTGGAATCCATGGCCCAAGAGAAGTGTCAAGGTTCAAGCGTTGCCAACAATCCTTCCAGACTCCAAAAGACCTAAAAGACCCATGTTCATTCATTTGCTAGCCAGATAGGTCGGGTTCGAAAGATTGAGGTTTTGTCATAGCATATACGAACTATTCGAGTCGGCATCTGATTTTTGAATGTATGCGGTTTTGAAGATGGCGTTTGTGTAGAGGAGGGCAAGAGAAAAGTGATGGTAATGTGGAAAGATAATGAAAAGGTACAAACAAGGTACAAAATTAGCTGGCGGCCCGCAGTCTGATGGACACATGTTTGCCTGGGCGTCGGCTGGGCGTCGGCTGGGCGTCGGCTGGACAGGTTCTTTCATTAGACAGGCGTCTACTCGAGGGACGATTATAATTTACTACCCACAGCTAAATTAAATAAGGCTCGACCTCCGTCGAGTACCATAAATGTTGAATCCAAATTGTGTGTACCCCATAGCATTTCAACTTGATTTCAACCGCATTGGCATTAGACATACTTGCACTGACTCGTACATTATAGATACAAGAAAATATATGTACATCGTGTTTCCATCTCTACAATTTACAGGGCTTGGACGTTGTCCTTATCCTTGAAATCTCCGAATTCCCATTTGTAACAATCCTACAAGGGGAAGGATGAGTTCGGAATACATATAAGAGAGAGAAATGCAGAAGACTTACGACACAATCGTCTTCGAAAATAGGTAGCGGCACCTCGATTTCCCCTTCTCGATGCTTGTGTTCACCGCCTTTCTTCTTCCCAAACAAGATGTCGAAAAATCCCTCTGCTTGGACATCATCGTCATCGCGGCCGCTATCATCTCCCCACCAAACATCAGCCTCAAGCACATTATGCACCACCTCCTTGATAACATGCCTTCGCACATCCACCGTCCATCCCAGCACATTGACTGTGTCAAAGATCACGCTCTGGCCTAGGTGGCACCGCGTCTCAAGCGCATACCCTGCCTGCGAACACGCCGAGCCGAAGCCCGTGCATACGCCTTGCGGAATGGGATCCGCCGTGTGGTAGACGTGCGTTGTGGCGATGGGATGCCTCGATGGCACAGGCGGAGGCGGAACAGGAGGCGTAGAGATCGGTGGGTCAGACGGTTTTCTTGGAGGGAAGGGAAATTCGATATGGGGTATTGAGAATTGGAATCGGCGAGTGGAAGCCAGAGGTTTATGCGGAGGAAAGATTATGGGTGGAGGAAGTGGGAGGTGAAGCCTAGATGCTGCGAGTCGCTCGCCTGGAGCTTCGAATGCGACCGCTGGTAGGCCGTATGTTGCGCCCAGTAGACTAGCAAGTGAACCTCCAAGGGAATGGCCAACTAGCCATAGGTTTGCGTTAGGGTATATCTTCACAAGATCGTCTATGAGTTTCTGTGACACTATCAGTTAACAAAACATGGCAAGAATTGAATACACTGACAACACCGATGGAATAGAATAAACTATCTTGAATGAGGGCATCAGTGAGGCATTGGCTGTCGCATTTATAATTGCTCGAGTAGCAATCGCATACAGTGTTGAATACCCAAGATAGATCAACTCGAGCGCAGCAGCAGGAAAATAATCTACGCTGCGTTAGAGAAATTAGAGTGTGTAAGAAATTTCAAGGCGCACAGATTATCATTGAACTTGTCCAACTTGCTTGTAGGGCCTTGGACCGTAGTGCCTTTGATAGACAGCACAATCGTAGAATTATCAGACGATAAGAATACGTGTCCTCGGAAGCCATCCGATTCCTCCCAGCCAAATGGGAAGCTCTGGAAAAGAAAGCATCAGTCGCCCGTACCTCTCCTACAACAGTTGGGCGAGGCACCTTGTTCCAAGCAGCGTCCACCTCATACCAATTATTCTGACTTGGCAAAGCATATGCATTGGCCGACATGCGCGCTAGTTGCACCAGCGTATTAAGATTGCCAACATCTGGGCCTTCCACCTGTACCGGATCCCACATCAATGGCTCTGCATCGCTCTGCGCATCTTGCAAGGACCGGAGCCGAGTGCGATGTAGAGCTTCGACCGAGCGCGGGCGATACACCGTCATGGGCTGCGTCTTAAGCGTCGCCGAGGTCCCTTGAAGTGGATTTGTAACCGATGGAGAGAACCATGGAAGATCCTGGTCGACTACAGGCAGCTTTAGATCGAGCTGGAGTTGCGATGAGAAAGACAAATCGGCACCGGATGATGATGGCAAAAAGAGAAATATGGCTAGCAATAGTGATCCAGGCAGCATCGCAATACTAGATACATAAATATGTAGGATATTGGACGGGAGACCTTCGAGAGACTTAGAGTCTCTAGATAAGCTTGGAGGCACCTTGGAGGTAACTGCAAAAGAGGTAACTGCAAAAGAGGATGACTGCTGCGCTGCCGCTTATGTATAGGGGCGGGCGGCCCACGGTCCGCTTTCGCCGGATTCTGTACGACGTTCGACTCGGAATCGCTCTTACACTCACTCTTCAACGCCTCATGCCTGGATGTAAAAGGAAGGCAATAGCTACTTTATAAAGATGGTAGGTATATTCAGTCCATTACATACATTATTGTTTGTGTCCGTTCACGCAATCTACAGTTGTTAAAGGTATTGCAACCTCAATCCGATATATGCATTATTAGATATCGTCAGCGATCCAATCCACGAGTATGTAGTCGAAAGTCCGATGGTAGTGTTTAGATCATACCAACAAATGATACTGAGCCAAGTTCGAAAGACAGATCCATGTCATAGATAGTCCTTTCTCACAGAGCCATGCCCAGCACGGCTCCTCCAACAATTGCCGCGAGCATCGCATATGCCACACCAGCACTTCGTCCAGCCGCGCTCTGTCCCCTAGTAGCAGTGTCCGCCGTCGTCGTCACTGCCCCAGGTTGCACATAAGGAGTGTTATCCAATAGCAGGGTCTCCGCGAACGATTGCGTGTACGTCTGGCTCGAACCCACAGCGTGAATGTCGAGCGTCAGCTGGACGCCACTGTCCTGGACCTGCAAAGCAGTGTAGAACGAGTATCCGTCGACGCTGGGGATGCTGGAGTTCAGCGTGAGGTCGGCGGAGAATCCGATAGGGTAGGGGAAGTTGGAAACGGCGACGTCCGTGGCATCGAAATACACTCGCGATGGGTTGACGCCGTCGCGGACAGCTGCAACAAGGTTGTACACGCGAGTAAACGCTGTGGCATCGCGGTTGGTATATGTCTGCGTCAAAGTGGTGTTGGCGACGACATCGACGTGGCTGAGCATCGGCACGAACAGAACCTGGTCCTGATCAACGACGTAGCCGCTGCCTCCGTTATCGTACACGGTCGGGGTACTGCCATCGCCTTCGTCCACCTTGAACCAAAACTTGCTGATGGAAGCATTAGAGTTGATCGGGACGACGTAGTTGTACTCATAGAAAAAGAAGCCCATGTTCAAGGTGATAGGCGAAACATTGGGATCTTCCGAGAGTTTGCTGACGGGCAACGCTGCGTTTGTCGTGCTCTTGCAGTCTTGATTGTCGCCATATTTGTCACACCAGAACATGGTAACATTCCGACTGGCACTTGCAGTGGTATTGATTTTTTGCGTCAACTTTATTAACCGTCAGCTAAATTTTCCATGTTAAGGCCTCAAAAACTTACTCTGAAAGTAGACTTGAAGACCAATTGACTCTTTTCAATCGTCAGCTGGGCAGCAGAAACCTTGGCAGGGAGAAGGGTGATTTCGTCCGTCAGAGTAACGTCTTTGGGCACAGTATTGAGCATCCGAATGAAAACATCCTTGCACTCTGACTGGAAAGTCGCTGCATCCGCCAGGCTACAATTTTGTCAGAAAGATGATCGTGAAAGTAATTCACAAGCATTCACATACCTGTGCATAGTGCTGTTGTTATCGGATTCGAATACGCGAAGGTCAGACGCCATGGTTGCATTTGAAGTCGTAACTAGCACATTCTGTGTGGTGCCGTCAAGATATTCTGTCACACTATACCTTCATTAGCCCAACCGAAAAAGAGGGCACCATAAGACTTACACAGCATTGTCGAAAGCCATCGTAGTATCAAAATCGTCGATAACAGGGTTGACAGAATTAGGATTTGGAGGGACGAGCTGAGGGAAATCAGCGCTTCTAACACCGCCCATAGTGTGTCCGCAGGCAACAAGCTTGATCATGTCAGTCTGGTTGAAACCTTGCTTCCTGAAGCTCTCCGTTAGGGTTGAAAGATCTTGTTGTGGTTCAGGTGTGCCCGTTGCACCACCAGCCCATACATCGACACGCCCGCCACGGAAAGGAATGATTGGGCCGCCACATGTCGACACAGCGAGGATAGCGCCGATAGTGATAATATCAGCACCTGAATAATATTAGACAAAAGTCCATGCTTGGTCAAGAGCACAACATACGGGACACAAGTTTGTTGGGGAAAGCTTCGAAATCACTGAGAGTTTGGTTGAAGCCCAGACCGAAGTTCTAGATTGGCGCCGTTAGCATGTTGCACAGCTCGAACACAAGGGAGCAACCGCTGCTAACCTCAGCGCGACCAAGCTCGTAAACTATCGATCCATCCAAGCCTCCAGTACCGTCGTCGACATTATGCGTTGCCATATCATGGAACGCCTATGAAAATCCATAAAATACGGGCGGTCAAAATGGCTGTAGATTTAGATGTGATTTGATACTCACAAATCGAAGCCATTCCGCGGCTACTGAAGCAAGAGTTCCTGTTCGTTTCCGACAAGGATGGACGAGCGAGGCGAGACTGGATCCGTCGGAGCGACGCCCTTCGTACAGAAGAGCTTCGAGAGTGTCGTATTGAGGCGAGGGCCATGTATACGCGTAGGTAAAGGGTTGAAAGAGTGACAGAAAATATAAGGCAGAGATTAGATGCATCATCACGAGAAAAGTATTCCTTGAAGTTGAAGGAAAAGCTTGATGCGTTTTGAGGTGTCTAATTTGGGTCCGCTGAGTATGTATTGGGGAGCACTGAGATTTGAGGTAGATTACGGAAGTAGAATGGCAGTCAGATACGCATCTAAGCTAAAAGAAAGGAGGGCGGTCAGTGGCCGGAAGAGATGGGGGTAGCGGAAGGTCAAGGTTGTGGTCAAAGAGGATGGCGGAGGCGGTGAAGCAAGGCCTTATTTGGCTGACAAATATCTCTTCTCGTATGCATCCCCTTATAGATATTCTTCGTCCGCTGCTCGGACAAACTCTCCAGCGTTTCAAAAAATAGATTCAGAGCACGCAGCAGCAAGCCGCCTACGGTAGTGGAGAGGTCGCCTTCGGGCTCCATCCCGCGCTATAAAAATGAAAATGGAACGGGCGTAGCTATTGCATTTGATTTTACAAGTGTAAATGGACTGTAGTGTACTTAAGGATTCAGTCTGATATCCAAGAATATATAAAGTTTCACTAGGCTTTCCGTGTAACCTCTTCTTCATCTTCCTCCTCTTCCTGTTTACTAGTATCCACGATCCACTGTCGAATATACGTGCTACTGAGCTTATGCATTTTCAACCATTCGATATCAGCATGGTCTAGATTTCTGTTTGTAGCCGATATTACATCAATTAGGAACGTCCGGAGGGGAGGAAGATGGTGAGCAGCCCGATGCTTCGCAACTGAGAGGGTCATTGGTAAGAGCAGTCTAATACATGATGATGCAAAAAAATGCAGCTTACTTGCTTCACCTCCGCTAAGAGTTTCCTTGCTGACAACGAGCGCTTGAATGTCAGGGTCCCACCCCGTTGGTCCATATACGTCAGTTATAGGGACGATATCCGGGATGATTTGTGGCTTGAAGAGCCTAACAAAATCATGTACCCGTTGTATGCGTCTGGGAAGCTTCTCCAAGACGTGTTTATTAGCTTTGTTTTGTAGCAGCGCGTCATCTGTGATAACATACATTCAGAAATATCTTTTTTGGACGATCATGGGGTGTGACGACATACCTGTAATCCCGATAATCAGCTTCCTACTTGTGATGAAAGCACCCATCGAAAGCAAAATCTTGTGGCCTGCGTGCAGGTGGTCGAAAGTTCCTCCAAGCGCGGTGACAGGATAAAACGGAGGAGGGGGAGGTTCAGACGAAGGTGCGACACCTGACTCTGTGCGGAATATGTCGTCAGGAATTCGGTCTCCTGGTGCGAGATACATTTCCCGCAGAGAGGATATCGACTCCGGCATGGGGACCGCTATTGAGTCTTCAAGACACGAACAACACCAAAAGAGACAAGAGGAACATCAGCGGGTGAAGAGGGTGAATCATGTATGGGTCAACTCACCACCCTTGACATGAAAACATATATCCATCCCGTCTCCAATATCACCATTCAGGTCTTCATTTAGGCCTTTAAGCAATATATCAATCTCCATGAGCACCTTGTCCATCTCAAGGGCGACTTTTGTTGCATGCACATAGGTGTAGGATAGGATCCGCTGTACCGCATCCCAACTGAGCGTGTGCGACAGCCCTTGTTTCTCCGGAAAGGTCAGATCCTTGTCCTCTTCATCTTTGCTACTCCTTGTATGATGTACGTTGAAAAAGCGAGAGAAGAAGACGATGATGAGGCGTTTCCGGGTGTAGGTCACTGCATGTGTGATGATGGGAGACAGAAATGTCGGCAGGGTGAGGTTTGGGAGTGTCGCGAGGAGCAGGGCGTTATCGATGATTTCGGGAGATGTGGGGAAAAGTTCGTTAGAGTATCTTGGATTTGGCATGACTGGTATAAGGAAAGAATCGCTCGAGGAGGCCGGGCGCGGGCGCTGGTCCCATGAACCGGGGTGATTGCGAGATCTCGTTATCTTATCTATTACTAGAATGTGCCGATCTTTGGAGTCTAGATCTCCACCGTCATCACGCTCGCCTCAAGCGCTCAAGTTGAAGCAGATTGCAATTTCGTCGCAAGATAAGAGTCGGAGTCGAACTCAGGCTGTTAGGAAAGTTACGTGGTCGAAATAAATATGTATATTGATACACCAATCATAAAAACTTTCAGATTTCAATACTCGACTTATTGAAATCTTTGTGTACTAATACATAGTAGGCTATGATTGTTCAAGAGCTTGTCCTCGGCTTGTACCTGCAAGCAATGGTCCAAGAGTGTTCGAATATGCGTATGGTACATCGATGGTAAGGATCCGAATCAACTTATTTCTCTGTATGATATTCCCTAATATTTCATGAAATTAGACACAAATTTTTGTTCGCAATCATCCGGCGAAGAGACGTACACTTTAGTTTCAAGACTGAACCCAGATTCGCGTCGCGGAGTACTGATCGGGCTTCCACCATAATCACTCCCAACCTGCGCGGTCTGCTGAGGCCCTGTATCCACATTCCACTGACTCCAAGAAATCCTCGTTTTCGCGATCGACGAGCGCTGCGGCATAGGCGGCGGCGGAATGGATTTGTACATCGAAGCCCTGGGCCTTCTTTGCGCGACGACATCTCCAACGGAGGTCTGAATTGTTGTATCATCCGGTAGAATAAGATCACCACTACCTCCGGTGAGCGCCCTGTTCTTCAAATATCTTCGCCGCCGAAGCAGCACAAGAATAAGTGCAGACGAAAGCACCAGCAGCGCGAGACCACCAATTACCCCACCCACAATGGCGCTAATTGGAGAACCGTGACCCGCTGCACTGGTAGGTATATATTGGTCGGATACACCAGACGATGAAGTGGTTGAATCGGGTGATGACGGTAGCCCCTGGGAAGTTGTTACCGACGGGTTCGCTGGAAAATTGGAGGGGATGCCAGATGACGAGTTTCCACAACCGTCCGGGGCATCAGAGGGGGATTTGAATGTGCATATGTGGCTATTACCATTGCTACCAACCACAACGCCTGGTTTGCAGAAACCCAATTTATTGGGTCCCTTATAGTCGATCCGAACTTGATGCTCTCCGTCAAACAGGGGTTGCTCACAAAAAATGGGCTTGTCAATTACAAAAGATCGAAGCGAATTTCCGTCTATCGTCAAAGTCATGGAGTATCCTGAGTTGTCGTTGTCAAAAGGGTCAGAAAGGCATGCAAGGCATGTTACAAAATTGCCTATATGTATGGACTGATTCAGCTCTTTTCTACAGTCCAATATCTTGAGAAACGCACCCGAAAAAGTGAAGTTAACCTGATTATTATGTGGAAGCTGTACGTCTATTTTGCTCTTGCTCTCCGGGTTCGTACTGATTATTTGAAAACTATCGGCTGCCTTGGCTTCATTCACAGGATGATATCGGATATAGTCAAGCCATGCTCCGGATTGTTGATTGGCAGTAGTTGGATTTATGCTCAGATTTATCGTGTGCTGTCCGTCAGGCAGATTATCTTGCTTGCAAAAAAAGTTTGTCGGACCGTTGGACATCGGCGGCATCCTTGTCGGTCTTCCATCGACGGTGCAGTTGATATTCAATGCATCCGAGTCGCCTATAATCCCTCCACCCAGAACAAAAGCATTGCCTGGGTGGAATATCAGAACAGGAGAACAGTTAAATGAATAAAGAGTGTCAATGCATACCAGTATAACTGTACGAAAGGCTTGCCATAGTGTTAGGGTTCAGCAGGCCGCGTAGGGTGCTATTGAATAGTGTTTTTTGGAAACCATATGAAAGCACGCCTGACTGTATGAATGCTGTCGTGTCGATCCAGGAGCCTCCATCGTAGTGAATAGTGGGATCTGTGTCATCGACAATAATTGAATGAGCCATGTTGAGAAGAGTCGATTTTGTCGACTGAAGTGATGGTTATGCTTGGAGGGAAAAGGTTCGAAGGGAATTGGCGCAATGGTGATATACGAAAGGCAACAGGACTCTCACCGATACTATTATCTCAATGAAAGAGACCCATGGGCTATGCCCACAGAGTCCATGACCGACCATCTATTGTTGTGGAGATGAAGAAGCTGGTTTCTATCAGTGAATGCAACATGAAACCCGACCGCAGTCTCCACTGCGACGCAACGGGGTTAGGGAGAGAGACATAGTGAGCGCTCTTCGTTCATCAAGTCAGGCTTCCGATAAGTGAGCTAAATACAGTTCGTTGCACGAGTAAGCAGTGCCGCATCAAGTTCGTCGTAGTCGTCCGTGATAGAGAATCAAGCAGACCGCTGGATATCATGATGGCCTATTGATGATATGAAGAAGATGGAGATGCTGCCGCGTTGTCCAGACGGATTTTCCCTTGGTCTGAGGACCAATGCGTTTGATCGTGAGCTTATAGGGGAGATCAGAGCTCGTCGGCAAAAAAATACTAGCTATGAACTCCAGAATGTACATCGACCGCTGTTGTTCAGGACTTCCGATTGGGAGGCTCAGGTAGTGAGTGGTACGAGTCAACATCGAGTTCTGCAGCGTAATGATTGGAAGTGTACGGACGATTATGTAAGTGAAGTCATGTTTGTCCTACAAATTGGCGACCTCGATAAGCGCTGCGGCTTAGCGCCCACAACAGACTGAGAAAAGCCTTGCTCCTAATCAATAATCTGAACAATGCAATTCAGTATATGAAATAACAACATTAGCCAGTCTCGCTGCTAAGTACGTATATGATTCTACAGGATGATCATCATCTAGAGTCAATCTAGAGAACAATTGAAACAAATTTACAATCAAGAGAAGAAAAAGCACGCTCGAAAAAGAACAAAGGATATTCTTTGCACTGCGTAGAAAACGATAATGAATGAGCCCTGTATAAATAAGTTCAATATTACACAGGTACAAAGGTCGGACAGTGAAGGCGACTCACGGCTCATAACAGACACAACACGATCCTTTTAGTTGTCTGCAACTCTCTGTTCCGTCCCAGTAGAAAGAAGACTGCTGATTCTTCCGCCCCCTGTCTCGACTGGTACTCTAAGGCCGTTTGTCGTTGCCGCAATGCCTTCTTCCAAACATTCCAAAGGTACCATACCCTGCTCGCCATTCGTCTTCGTACACAGCGCCCACCCGTCATCGTACCTCGCCACCACCTTCATTTTCTCCCCTACTGTGATGGAAAGCTCATCAGGAAGAGTGACGTTGAACGAGCACATGACAGTCATCAACCCAGTAGAGCTGGAATTGAAAGTGCCACCCGTCGGGACTGGTTGGATGAACGAAGGGTCGTGCGAGCTCGAATAGAATGAGGTGGGGCTGTTCACGGCCATGGGCGGAAGCGTAACGGTCGGTATCGAGCTATGCCTGCTTTCAACATCGCGTCCCAACTGCAGTGGCTTCAGATTCTGTGGCACAGGGGCAGGCGTAAACTTCGGTTCAGCTGCGCCAAAGGTGAACGGGCTGATGGACCCAGTGCGCCTCGTCCACGCTCCAGTTGACCTTTGACGTTCTGCGATAAAACGTCGGCGCAAAAAGAAGAGAAATATTGCCGCAAAGACGGTGAGGCACCCAATGATAATACCCGCAATTCCACCAGCCGAGAGATGTGCTGAGGTGGCAGAAAGGCGACTCTGGGCCTCTGAGTTCGTCCCAGTCTGAGTCGTCGTGGGACTGGCAGCGGGAAGCATCCCAGATGGGACTGTGCTGATGAAGGTCGACGAGCTTGAGGTGTTCGAGGCGGTGGAAGTAGCTGGAGTAGTCGTCGTCGTACTTGCCGAGGCCGACGTAGAGGCTATCTCTGTGGCAGTATCGATACTTGAAAAGACTGTCGATAGCGAGGTGACTGTCGTCCATTGTGTCGTCGATGCTGAAGTCGCTATCGGCAGCGTCTGAACGATAGTTAGAGTGATGGGGTCCGGCAAATTCTCTTCATCCACATGGTGGTGGTCTGACTCGTCTGCATGTTCATCTTCTTCTGCATCATCATCTTCTGAATCATCATCTTCTGCAACATCATCTTCTGCATCATCGTCTTCTTCTGCAGGCCCATCTTTGTGGTCATCGTCATCCCTGGCTCCGACGATTTGGCGCCCAAAGATGAGTTCACGTCCTGCGTGAGGGAGGCGTCGTTGATAGTACTTCGCGTGCATAATTGCTCGAAAACGAAAAGGTGCGTTGTAGTGACCGAAGAACAGCGTCGAACGTCGAGCTCGAAACAAGAAAGAAAACAAGTGGATGACAAGAAAAAAGAAAGAGAGTGAGCCCCAAAACTAGAGGTGCATGAAGGTACTGAAGAAAGGCGAGCTCAAGGTATGCAGGCTGTTGCTAACGAAACGCGTTAACGTCCATTGTTGCAGGTAGTGAGGTCATTCCGGCAGCAATTGTTTCCACCACGGGCCAATCATGGTCCAACATACTTGCAGTCTCTTGGCCAAATAATGCTTTCATTTGCTTTCAATGATCAGCGCAGTGTCAATGTGGGCGTCGAATATACGGCAGTGGCGGTCAAAAATCAGCATCAACCGCTAGGGACAGTGCTATATATTTCACCCTCAACTTGATCAGTGATTCCGTCCAACGCCTATCTGCCACCAGACGAAGTGGGGGACCCATTGAGAATTCGGAAATGCGATGGTCACTGCGCAAAGTTGATCGTTATATCCAAGGAGAAATTTTTTTCTAGTGGAGCATAGCCTAGTAGAGCAAAGACATCCGCTGGTCGTCCAAGTGCAAGTGGGATTTGGGTTGATCTGTTTATGAATAATGTCAAAGGGTCCGACAAAGCGCACTCTTATCCCGCCTCCAACTTCCAAGAACCTCCCCGCTCAAAAATATTCTGCATTCTAATGCAACCGGCGACGTCAGGATCTCCGATTGACTCGGACGGCCTCTGGTATCGTATCCTGAACAATTTCAAAGTCGTTATTCTCGCAATGAAAGAGCGATGAAAGAAAGGCACTGATACGAGTCTGTCCAGCCCCAGCCTCGATAAAAAGAAGCCATTAATGGGAGACATTTGATTTGTCGCCTGCCAGGCCCACAGCAATAGGGGCAAGGCAAAACTGTATTTGGCTTAGTATTCCATGACTATATTGCTTACAGTAGATCATACAAGACTATTCATACACATTGAGGAATATACGTTACACTTTTGACTGTACAATTTGCCTGATACATTTTTTTCGGGCTTCAAGACGGGGGGTTGTAAAATACAGGGGCTCTGGAAGTGTTACTATTTTAGGAAATTTGATCATTTGTTGAGGGCGCTTATTCGTGCTTGGCACTGCGCTTGTGGACAATCGTATAGTGATCAGAATCGTCGGGCGCAGGAACCGCCTCGACGGGGCCTTCAATGGTTCCTCGAGAGTAGGGCATCATATTCATCCTCTCCTCGCGGAGAGTATCGAGATCATGGCTGAGCAGGCCATGGCCGGCGACGGGACCCCAGTAAGATGTTCCCGCGAGAGAGCCAATGATGCTGAAGAGCACAAATAATAAGAGCGCTACTCTGAATGTACGATTCAATGTGTTACTTACCAGGTTCCGACCAGGATAGAAAGGTAGAACCTGTATTGAGAGTACCACGCGGGTGCTGAAAGAGATTTATTTAAATCAGCTCGAACACAATGGTATTGAGAATGAACTTACCCCATCCCAACATGGTTACATGGGAATCTGCATACCAAAGTCCGGTGAACCCGACCCACTGTACGACTAGCGCCATCATAGGCTGCATGCCCAACGTGGGCCACGCCACCAGCATAGGCGCCATTCCGAGCGCCAGCCGAGCGTAACCTTTGTGACCGCCGTACGCCGCGAACTCCATTCCCCAATGCAAAGCGCCTATGCATTTCGTTTAGATGAGTTGGAAATCAATACTGAGACCTCAACGAACCGAGGAAGGACAGCATGATTGCGCCATAGGTGACTTGGAGGTTAAGCGCCTGATCCAAGATGGTCAAGGCAACGCCGGGGTCGATTCCAATCGCCATTCCGCTCGCAGCGAGTTGTGCTTTGTATGCTAAGTAAAGTGTAGTCGCAGATGCGCCAATGTAGGGTAGACCACCTGGATGACGATGGTCGTGTGAGACCCAGTATCCGCTTCACAAGAATTACTTATATGCCAACGCACCAGCCAATCCTAAAACCAAGATGGGTTGCGGTACTTCATGGGCAATTTTGGAGGTGATTCCAATCTTTCATACCCTTTGTGAGCCACATTCACGCTGCGTGCGATCCGTCACTTACGAACGAATCTGCGCTGGAGTCAGAGATGGTATCCCTAGTCACATTGGCTCCAGCAATCGCTTTGGCGAGATCGGTCGCAGAGTTCCCGAGCTCTTCTTTGACATTAGTAGCAGCGTGCTCAAAAGACTGACTGCCTGGGCGGTTCGTCACTGTACTCGCAACATGGCGGGCTTGCAGCAAGGTCGTGGTCAAACCCATGAACGCGGGACGCGCGAGAGGCATTGGGCGAGTTCGAATCGCGAGAGGCGCATGGCGAACGGCGACGGAGCGCAAGATGGGACGGAATAACGAATTCATGGTTCGTGGATAAGAGCTCGCCGCACAAACAGTTCTTGTACCTCCCATGTTTCATTGGAGTGTCATGGTATGTTCATGCATGACATCATGTGGCATGTTCTATTTATAGCTGCATACAGCAGCAAATTTAAAGCAACATGACATTGAGGGCAACATTACCTTGCTGGCAAGGTATCTTTCCGTGGTCATAATTGCGTGGGTATGGTACCGGCGTTTGCCGAAAATCTCCCAGCGACCGTTGGCGACGCCCTGGTCAAGCCCTGGTCTCTTCTCGCATGATTACTCCTTTTCGCTCTCACTCTTTACTCTTCAAGCTTCAACGTCAACCTTCATGTCTCTATCTCTATCCTACTTCCCATGCCTGCAACATTTAAAGATTTGATATTGTTTCTAACGCCACTTTCCATAAAATTGCGTTAAATTTGTTATTGTTAACTAATTTTCGTAAGCTTGTCTACTACGTTCCGTGTCCTTGAACAACATGCTCATACCACCCCTTCGTTATCTCGTTCAAATTTTCTAATCAATCATCTTCTTGTAGCAGTTGCGGGTCGTGTGCTGCTTTGAACAATCCGTCGTCGAAGTCCCTCAACAATCGTTTTGTGTTCCTTCCTGAGGACTATTAGCTCATATCCTGCGGTCTTTGGCGAGGACCTACACAAATCTGTCGCAATTTCGCCGATATGAAACTGTCGTGCACCGGCATTGCTCCAACCCACCCAGTTTTTAAAGCAGATTTTGGCTACGTCCTCAAAAATCTGCGCGATCTGTTCAACCAAGTCTGCACTCCCTCTTTCAGAAAGATGTCTGGCGTCATCGTTCATGGAGGTGTCGAAAAGTTAAAATTTCGAGTCTCGACACGTGCTGTTCGAAGTAAATCCCCACTTTTCAGCCTCTTTGCCACTTATACTAATCTGAATGTCCCTTTATTTACTTGAAGCCTCTCGAGAATGACCATCCGTTGACCGCTGAACACGCTGGGTCTGAAACAGCGTCAGAATCTGAAGGTGATTAAGAATCAATTGTATCTATTAATTATTCCTCATATATGCGTGGCGCAAAACAGAAAACTCTTCCGAATTCACCATTGAAAATTGGCCTGCTCAACACGACGCTGCGAAGGAGGCTCTGCAATCAACGATCTTAACCCACCGCGTCATACCCGTTCCCGCATACTACTTGCATGGCGATTTGATAAATACCGCAAAAACCTTGAAGGTGCGACTGTCTGTATCATATTCACTCTCCACCACTGGTCTATTGCAGCAAAACATGCATCCAATGACATCTATGCTTTTCATCTATCTTTCCAATTTTCATTGTCGCTATGTACATAAGGTTGTTTTTGTGTTTGTATATGCCAGATTCCAATCTCTGGTTACCTTGTACATACTATCTTTGTTTTGATTGTATGCGTATGAAATGCCTCTTGCCTGTCCTCTGTACTTACTTCCTTTATTCATCTATGAAATAACAGTCTCTTCTATCCTCCAAGCAAGGTTTCTGTCGTCGAAGACGACGCTTCCCTAGTATGATAGGATAAAGATATTAAGAAATCTAGTAGAACGAATATAAAAAAATAGATATAGCAAATGGTACTAGCAGGGGGAGAAAATCGAAGGCTATATAGTAATAATCATAGCTGGTGACAGTAGGATTCGCAGGATTCGAAGGAGGGCGCGTTTTCTGGTCGAGGCCAATTTTATGCTTAATGAGCGGAGAAATTTCAGATAGAAGGTTTCTCCACCTCTAGAGGCAATAGCTTGACGAATCTGTGTCGCTTTACTTCCAACCCTTGCTTTCCAAAATATCTGTGCGTTTGGAAGCTCCAGTGTAATGAACTAGAAGTATGTCAAAGAAAGTCAGCTCTATCCGTCATGTCAAAGATGAACACTTACCCAACAATCCAGTCTTGAAGGCCCTGAATATAACGCGAAACCATATCGTCAATTTCGGGTCCCCAAGAAGGAACGTTCTTTTTGTTTTCGCAGAATGCGTCGATGGTTTGGGAGCAGAGATCTCCGACGTAGTCAACGGCGCCTTGTAGGCCGAGTCCATGATATTCCATCAGGATAGTGATCATGTTGTGTGTATCACCTCGAGACTGTTCGACATTGTAAGAAAATATGTCCTAGAAAGAAAATTGATTGATTTCATATCGTAACCCAAACGGCAAAGTGACTTACATTAGACCAAGTGACGAGGTCGTTCGTTCCTTGATTGAGAGCTTGAATGACAGGATGATCGACCACGCAGTCGGGCAGATCAATATCGAGAGCGTATCTGTGATTCAATTATACAAAGTCAATAGAACGAACGAGTATATGGAAATGCGGCACATACTCAATGAGCGCCCAACAAGGCTTGCACCCTATATGGGAGAAAGCATCAGCGGCCGAAGAGGGGATCGACGAAAGTAAAAGTAATTACCTGAAGTATCCCTGCGGACGTCGATGTAGGTCTCGAGGTCTGGGATGACGTCCTCGTCGCGTGCCCGTGCTTGGATGTTGACAGATTCGAAGAAAAGTCCCAGAGTCTCTTTGAACCGAGCCTGCGCGCCAGGACCACAGTCGGGGATGCAACGTGCCCAGAAACTACGTATGACGAGAGGATATTAGCGAAGGCATCCCATGAAACCGTGGATCGAGAAGGAAGAACGCCACTTACTCTCTCGCAAGCTTCCCGGGATTAAGCTCCTCGTCTGACTGTTCCTTCCCAGGCGCGGTGGTCGGCACGTACTTCTCGCTGAACCAAAGGGCATTCATCACGACGTCTGCGAGAGCGTCCGTGTCGCGTGTCATCATGCCGTCGCTAATATTATCACTGTGGCGAACGAAAATCCATGCGTCAGAAGCATGGTCGCTTAAAAGACAAAGTCGCAAATGCAGGGACTTACAGATGAAATAGGTAGTTCATGAAGTCAGAGACGACCCGGAGGCGTTCTGGACTTGCAGTATGATAGCAATAAGCGGTAAGCTCGCCAGCTTGGAGTCCGCGAAGCGCTCGTCGTTGCTTGGCGTTGAGATCGGGACAATTCGAGTCAAGCCATTCCACTGACTGTTGAGCAATCTCGTCGCCATTGGGATGATAGGACAGAGGAAATTTGCAATGTGACACGAGGTTGGGGAGGATGAAAGAGGTTGGGCGCTTTGATGAATCGAGTAGTAAGGCACCCATGGTAATTAGTGGAGAATGAAAGAAGAGAATACAAGAAAGAGGAAGTAAGTTATAGAGAAGATAGCCCGTCAAACTCGGGAATGGGAGTCGTAATGAAGTCGGGCGGTATATATACGATCTCGCTGGAGTCGTCCTGGAGAAAGGGTCGCGTTGAGTGTTTAAGTAAATGTCATTCTCATACATACCGTGATTGGTCCCGGCAACCATACACGCATACGCTGAGTCCGTGTTTCCAATTCCCCCTTTCTCCAATATGAGGCGTGTCCAGGTAATCGGGACGCAGATCTAAATTTGTCGCCGTTTACGGCATTTTTGACTTTATATGACCTGGACCTTTTCAACGTTTTGGCGATAGTATTGAAGGCAGATTATTTATAAGCGTCCGGAGTGACTTCACGAACGCCAAGTAGTCAGAGGCCGGTGCTAAATCGACGACGAGACCCTAGGCGTTCGCACTCTAAGCAATAGCGGCGCGACGTTGAATTCTTGGGACCTTTGGAAATGTGGATGGATTAGAGTGCAGCTATTCATAAGCTTGGCTGGAAATTACTTTGAACAAAAGACACGGGGATTCCCATGGATATTGCATACGGTTCCACGACATGCATCCCTCCCACCCAAGTACTGACATGCGCTGGAATGGCGTCTCAATAATAATATACCGCCGAAGTTGTGACTCGTCTCGTCATGAAAGATCGTGGCAATGGCGAAGGGCCGTAAGCTTTCCATTTTTGCAAATGAGGCTAGAAGACAGGTTAGTTTGTGACGTCACACAAAGCTCCGGACAACATTGCCGATCAACTATGAATAGCCGCTCACAGCTGAACTTTTGGTTGACCGAGTTTAGGCGCTGGCTCCTCAATTCCGTCCTCCAGTGGGCACGGACAGCATACCACCTCCATTCACATTGGGCGGTGGTGTCGGGAGTCGGTATCCTTGAAAGAGCTCATGGGAGCGTGAAATGCATCGGAGGAAATATCAGATTCTTTGAAAAATCGGCGTGAATTGGCAGACATACCCAGAGAGAGATTCTGTCGGATCAGCCCCAACGTAGAAACCAAGACCTCAGTAAGTAATTGAGGCCTATCAGAAAATATCTCGCACGCTGAAGTTCCTCGTGAGGCTTTCAGGTCGCCTATTGTTCTCCTCGCCCATACGGGGATATTTTTGGAGAAACGCGATTTTTCGCACTCTTGGATGATGGAAGTTACAGCAGATGAAACAAAAAGGATGACCTATCGGTAGTACCTCGTCCGTTTGAATTCCAAAAAATATACGGAGCTTGATGAAATAACTATGGCTTGGTGGGGCCGTCTGGGTACGATATTCAGAGGCAGATCCGACGGTCTATCCACGAGTTTAAGACATACCGCGGTAGGCTTTAAAGATGTCGTTATCGTTCCGAAGGCTGCAGTTATCAAAGATAAATATGGTTCATATCGACGAAAATGGCATGTCGAAAGGCCATGATTGCCAAGTCGGGCACGTCAAACAGCTGAAGATGTACGGCAACGCGTCCGTCCGGAGTTGTGGAGAAAGAGTCCCGCTGTTCCAGTACTCTCGTTGAGGGAGGGTCCTCTAGATATTCATCTCATCTCACATTGCCCGGCGTTCGTGCAGGATACATTCTTTAAAATTGATTAAAGGACTACGTGCCGCCTGGCAAAATGTAGTATGCAATTGTAGGAAATGAGTCATTTGAGGTGCCTAGTAGGACATGGATGAGTATAGGGTCTAGCCGGAATTCAGACCGAGATAAATGATAAACTCAACGAAGAGAATCTTCAAACGGCATTGATGGATCAATAAACCAAGGTGATTGACCAGGGAATTCTGGTTCTTTCCTGGTGAAAACATTGGCCTCAGTGGTCGCAACGAGGATACCAGGAGGCATGTCAATCAGTAAACTTTAACGCAGGCTGAGAAAAAACAACGAATTAAGTACGCAGGAAGCATGAAATTGTTAGAAATAGATATAATAATGGCTGCGAACACGCAGCATTGGGAAAAAGAGGGACCCAGGCAACGAACATAAGCACATCTAGATAGATTGAAGATACTGATCCAACTCTAATCCCAAGAAGACGAGTGTTGCCATTACGAAAACCATAATACATGAGTTCATGTGCATCATATGGTGGCGATTCGCGAAGAGATCTTTTGACCAGCAGGAAAAGAAGGCTGGAACGTTTGAACGGATGAAAGATAAGATTCTGATTGATAACTTTCCCTCACCGGAGTATCACCTCCAGCTCTACGTCCAATCTCACTACTGCTTTTCCTAGAACCAAATGAGCCTTTCTGAGGTGATGATGATAGACCGGTTTGACCAAGACGAAGGTATGGGAAAGAGCTAGAACATCATGGAAGAGGACAAGCAACGCAAGCAAATAAATAATTCGCAATTTCCGTCAGCGGGGGCTCGGCTAAACACAGGTGCTCTTCTTGACCTTTCGTTCCATCTAATCTACCATCGTACATCTATTTTGCGAATCTCAGCAATGGCGCTTCCACCCTCGACCGCGAACTGGCACTGGAAGAACAAGAACATCACGCGATGGGGAACCGAGTGGTTCGAGCGCGAGCTGCCCACCATCAGCGTCGTTGGTGACAAGGAGGGCGAGGTGGCCTCGATCTCGAAGGTCACTGAAGTCGATGGGGACATCGAACTTGGGCAACGGAAATCCAAGTGAGTGAACTCCACATTCGGACCGTCAGCCTCCCCATTTCTGCTGTTTGCATGGGTGCTGGCATTTCGTTCTGTTTGAGCGTTTCATGTTTTCGTCATAAATTGCCATATTATTTCGGCTCTGCCGTCAACAATCGACGCTAATCGCTTCTGGACGGCATCTGTAGGCTGATCACTATTTTCGACTGCAAAGTCATAATGGAGTGGAAGGGTACTGCCAGTGACGGCACGGAAGTGAATGGCACTTTGACTATCCCGGAAGTTTCGCATGAAATTATCTGCGACGGTCTATCTGACTTCGTCGTAAGTATCTTCTTTTGAACATTCGACCTCTCATACACGCTGCAGCGTCGTTGGTAATTCTGTCTGACATTTTATTTCATTTAGTTCAATTGGACGCTTCTTACGGACCCCTCACCAGAAGCCAATGCTGTGTTCGCTCTCGCGCGCACCCGCCTGCCAACGGCATTGGAGGCCAAATTAGCGACATTCCCTAGTGCAATCATCGAGGCCCATGGGAAGGACCTGACTGTCAGCGCTGACCCTAGCCGTGCAGCCACACCTTCAAACGCCACAGCCAAGCCTGCTGTTCCCGTCGCTTCTTCATCTACGCCTGCTCCAGCCAAACCCAAGGCTCCGGAAGTGAAACACGTCAATACCACGGCCGTTGTCGTGCAGGCCGACTTCCAGGCGTCTGCGGCGGATCTATTCTCCCTCCTTACAGACGAAAAGCGCATTCCCGCATGGACGCGTGCACCCGCAACGGTATGAACACCTGGCTCTACAAAAAGATGTTCATTCTGACCCCTTTGGCCTATTATAGTCGCAAGCTCAGCCTGAAACTGAGTATTCACTTTTCGGCGGAGGCGTCAAGGGCAAATATATTTCTCTTACCCCGGAGAAAGAGATAGTTCAAACTTGGGCTCTCCAAAGCCCAACGTGGCCATCTGGTAATCGCGTACTGTCGACGTCCCTCCGAATTCTTTACTCACCGATTTTTTTTTTTGGCGTCTAGGACATGCGGCCACGCTGACCACAACACTTGATCAGTCATCGGATTCCACTAAAGTCGTCTTTTCTCTGGTCGGTGTACCTCTCGGAAGAGAAGAAGAAATCAAGCGCAACATTGAGGGCTATTAGTGAGTTCAATTGTGTCTTTTTCTGACCCACAGCTCGCTGATACCCGTTTGTAGTATTCACGGTTTCAAATCCATAGGGTACGTTCACCTTATCCCCTCAATCCCTGTCTACTCGTCCTCGTATATCCAAAACCAATCGAAATTGGCACTACCCAATACCCGCGGCGTCGATGCACAAACTTCCTTCTCGTCATATATCCCAGCGGTGGCCATCGCCGTTCTTGTGCTTGGTGCTGCCTTCGCGATACCCTATCTTTCCGCTTCGGGTCTTGCCCCACATGCTTCTTCTTCCAAGTAATCTTCTCTTCGGAAACCCTTATACTGAGTTGTATCTTTTGTTTTATATTTTTATCACTTATTCTAGGTTGGGAACTGAGCTGTAATCCGCTCTAACTGCTTCTCGCGATGGAACGGATGCCGCTTCCATGGTATTCTTACTCCTCTAATGACAAAGACGAAAGCTTGAAGACAATAGCGACGAAGTTGGTCGAAACACGAAATAAAGAAGCGTAAAAACGACAGTAGACAACATGATTATATGGTCCGATGCTTGATGTAAAGTACGTAGAATTTGGTGCATATACACACACTTATACCATCCACTTCGTTCTGTTGGAGTTGCTGTGGCCATTCTGTAGAGTACAACTACTTTTCCCCTCCTTTTGTTCAGCAATCTGCAAGACTTAAAATTAGCAGCCTAGGTATGTAGGAACGTTAGTTTCACGTTAAAGTAGTCGCCACAGCCCCTATTTACAACTATTTGTAACAGACCTCCCAAGCCAAATTGGCCACATCAATTTCCCCGTCGTTCGAGAATTGAAAAGTCACCGTCTCGCCACCGTCTTCCGCGTCTCCCTCCCTATTTTTCTGGTGAGTCTCCTCTAAATCCGGCATAGAGGGCGTATATGTGTGGGAATGGACGTGCTGTACCGTCTGGTGCAGGAGCGGTGGTTCGGGGCGTTGCCACGAATGCGCCCCCTGTAGTCTTTCTGTGTATCATTGGACATTTTCCTGCTTTAGTGCTTCCTATCGTATGCGAGTTTCTTGTGGGTGCCTAAAGCTGACTCAGTTTTCTATTTCTTGTGCAGTTCCATTCTCCGTTGACGCCCAAAATGTCAGAAGAAATTCGCGCACCAGACTTACGTTGGTTTCGATAGCATTACCCAGCAAATCGAGCACAAACTGCTCAAGCGCGGATTCCAGTTCAACGTCATTGTAGTTGGTGAGTGTCAGATGTTGCTCTTGGCTCTTTGCCTTCACACTTTATGTTTTGTCGCCATTTTTGCACCGGTTAGTGGGAGGACAGGGTGACCAACGATAGGTCATGACGTGTTCGAGGAGTAGCGGGATGGATATATGCGCGAAGAATCCCTTTTAGTGCAACATTGGCGTTCTTCTTGTTTAATTCGTTGTCAAACAACAATTCCGGAACAGTGTTCTGACCTTCACCACTCTTTCCTATGACGATAGGCCAAACTGGATTGGGAAAGTCCACTCTCATCAACACCATCTTCGCATCCCACCTTATCGACTCGAAGGGCCGTTTTGCTTCAGACGAGCCCGTCAGGCAGACGACGGAAATTCAGGCTGTTTCTCATGGTGAGTTCCCTTTTTGACCTTCAAAACATTTTATTAGCCCTTTGCTCCTTTGCAAATTTATAACCTGGGCTGCGCATTTGAAACCATGGCAAACACTGTGCTGGCAAGTCTATGGCTCTTATGCGCCCCGTTTACGTATCATCCATCGGCTTCGCGCATCTATGCTTTTTTTTTGATCAACTAAAGGATATGACTCTAATGTCTTTCTCCAGTCATCGTTGAGAATGGTGTCAAGCTTAGGCTGAACATCGTGGATACCCCAGGATATGGAGACCAAATTAACAACGAAGGGTGGTATGTATTTTTTGTGAGCAACGTGCTTGTGCGGACTTTGATATAACCTTTTCCAGCTGGGATCCTATTGTCAGATATATTAAAGACCAGCATAGCGCGTACCTTCGCAAAGAGTTGACGGCCATGCGTGATCGCTACATTCAAGACACGCGTATCCATTGCTGCTTGTATTTCATCAACCCAACTGGTCACTCACTCCGACCCATCGACGTGATTGTGATGAAGAAGCTAAGCGAGGTTGTCAATGTTGTGCCTGTCATTGCGAAGAGCGACAGCTTAACGTTGGAGGAGAGGGACAAATTTAAGATCAAGGTAATTATAAAATGACAAAGGATTCAAGCATACTAACATTTTGAGGTATCATTTAGATCAGAGATGAATTGGTCTACAACAGTATCCGCCTGTACCCTTTCGACACCGACGAGGACGACGAAGAGGAAGTTCAACTCAACGAGTCCATTAGGGTAAGGTTTATCCCGCATTCTGGGTGTTCATAACTCACTTCTTCACAGCAAATCATTCCATTTGCTGTCGTCGGTTCAGAGAACAACGTGATCATCGACGGTAAATCTGTCCGTGGACGCAAGAACCGTTGGGGAGTGGTCAACGTGGAAGATGCCAACCACTGCGAGTTTGTGCACCTGCGTAACTTCCTTACAAGGTCAGTCTTTTTCCCATATATTTTCTCAGCATCCACCTTGTCGGTTCGGCGGCGGTAGAGAACATGCGGCTAACAGGACGCACCATTTTCTAGGACGCACTTGCAAGATCTCATCGAGACCACTGCGCAAATCCATTACGAGGCATTCCGGTCGAAGCAGCTGTTGGCCCTCAAGGAAGGTGCCAATCAGCGACCTGCTGCATCTCAGCAGTAGACACGGACAATTGCGGGGCATGTGTGGTGGTGGAAGACAAAATATGACACTTATACCCCTCTTCTTGTTAAGAATCACTCCGCTCGTTTAGTCCTTTCTCTTTCCTTGTTTATCTCTCTGCGCCTCTATTTCTTGCATGTGGAATTATTTCGTCCATGGAACGCTCGCTCTATATTTGTTTACTACTATGTTGATGATACCTTGACTGCAAGTGATGACAGTGTGAGCCGCGTGTGCCGTCGAGGAATTTATTAGTCACGGAATCGCGCCGAGGCATTGACGTGTGTATGACGTGTGCCAGCGATGATGTTCCCTCGCAATCTCAACGTTGTTGTTGGAACTGAAGCAGGTTGAATTGGCCTCGAGTACGCTATTTTAGCGCCGAGGACAGGATTGAGGATCAGTCGCTCAGGCTAAGTTACGGCTCTACAGAGTGTGAGATCATCATATTATGTCAGATTACCTGAGTCATGTGCTATACGTAAGACTAAAGTTGTCAATGTCAGCGCGGCCCAAATCCCAGAGTAATATCCTCCTTTACTACTTACTTCCATCTTCCGGTTATGTGCGCGTAAGGGAGTGTCGACGACTCACCACGATTTTTACGACCTTCTTGCCACTGTATCATAACCCCATCGACAGCGTCCCAAGCGACAACGCACTGACTGCTTACCTGCAAAGTACCCAGCCATGGCCCCGGTGCACCAGCGGTCTCGCATTGCGCTTTGGTACGACAAATTCGCGGCGTTCAAGGTTGAAGATCTCTTCACGCGGAAAAAGGCACCTGGCCCACAACGTACTATCTTCGTCAACGAGGATCTTCCTGAAAGCTACTTCGATGCGCACGGAAAGGTCGCACCCGAACATGTTTATGGGACGAACCAGGTCATCACCTCCAAATATACCGTCGTAACCTTCCTACCCCGTAATTTGCTAGAGCAGTTCAGGCGTATCGCGAATATGTGAGTGTACTTTTTCTCTTTTGACTTCGTGTGGTCTTCGTTGCGGATTGGGCTGTGTCCTGCTAATTGAACGATGGGGCAACGGCGATGAGCCTGTCGCTCAGAAGTGGGATGGATTCATATGCATCATTCCCCTTCGCCACACCACGCTTCTAATCCCTTCTCTTCGATGTTTCAACGAAGCTTTTCTTCTTGTGGTCGTGATTAGCAGCGGCTGCGAGCTGTCTGATAAACCTCCGACCACAACGGGTGTCGCTCCTTCATTTTACCTGTTCATCTCCAAATTCTCCCTTAATTTGAAGATGATTTCTACTCTTTTCGACTTTCTGTCGTTGGTTTTTTCACGTGTGCCTTTTGTCTCTCAAGATATCACCCATTTGATCAAATCTAGCCTTTTTCGCCAAAAATAACTCAATACTAAAACTGCCCTACTCTAGATTCTTTCTTGCAATTGCTATCCTTCAGTTCTTCCAAAAGTTCTCAACGATCTCGCCGGGTCTGGTCATTCTACCTCTCCTGATCGTTCTCGCAATCACGGCTCTGAAGGATGGATACGAAGATTTTAAGCGTCATCAATCGGACCGTCATGTCAATAATTCGCTGGTCAGGGTCCTAGGAGGGGGCGACTGGGTTAATCCAAACCCAATGCAGGCGAAGGACAAAACGTTCATTCGCGGGGTGATGCGTACTTACGGACGCAAGGCGAAGAAAGTGAAGAACGTGAACCCTCAAGGAGAAGAGATTGCAGGGGTGACAGGTCCATCGGAACCACCTCTGGGTGCCGAGTACGACGACATCGAGGAGCAATACCACCATTTTCCAAATCTGCATCAGCAATTGCCCGATTTTTCGCGCGTACACTGGGTGCAGAAGGCATGGGAGGATGTTGCTGTTGGTGACTTCGTGAAGATCATGGACAATGAGTCGCTACCGGCGGATATCCTTATTTGTGCCACATCAGAGGAGGATAATGTCGCGTTTGTGGAGACGAAGAATTTAGACGGCGAGACGAATCTCAAATCTCGAAATGCGGTGCCGGCTCTCACGCACCTACGTACAGCGGCGGATTGTGCATCCTCACACAACGTGTTCAGGTTAGAATGTGATCGTCCCGATGTGAACATGTATAAGCTCAGCGCGGCGGTCAAAGTTGGCAAAGAGACATTCCCGGTGGACATGCCGATGACACTGCTTCGAGGAACAGTCTTGAGGAACACGGGATGGGTTATCGGTGTTGTGCTGTATACCGGCGTCGATACGCGCATTGTGATGAATTCCGGCGGAACACCGAGCAAGAGGAGTAAGGTTGAGAGGCAGATGAATCCTCAAGTGTGAGTAGTCTCTAGTCTTCTGTTTTCGATAATAAATGCTGATAGCGCTCTGAAGGTTTGTTAACCTTATTCTTTTGGCGCTAATGGCTATCGCATGCGGTGTGGTGGATTCTGTTCTAGAGCATCGCGACTATCCAAGAACTGCTCCGTGGCTATACGACGCCAATCGACCGGGTGATAATCCTTCGATCAATGGACTGATTACTTTTGCCTTTGCCCTCATCACGTACGTCTTTTTCGATTTCCCTGCCCACCTATTGTGACCATTTTCTTCAGGTTCCAAAACATTGTGCCGATTTCGCTGTATATCTCTATTGAAGCTGTGCGAACTTGCCAGGCTGCATTCATCTACTTTGATTCGCAAATGGTGCACAATGGTATTGCGACCCTCGCACGCAGTTGGAATTTGTCAGACGACCTCGGCCAGATAGAATATATTTTTTCGGATAAAACTGGTACCCTCACGCAAGTAAGCATACCGCTTTGATCTCAAATTCGGCGGCCACTGACGTTGTTTCAGAATCAGATGGTTTTCAAAAAGTGTTCCATTGGCGGTAAAGTGTATAACGGAGACAATCCGGAAGAAATTCAGGAGATGGAAGAAAAGTCGAAAAAAGAACCTCAAGCTTCACCGCCACCTCCTTATGGCGAACGCAAACATTTAGATGCCCAGATACCCCTCAAAGATTTCCGCTCCTCCGGTTCATCAACTGTTGGAGAGACCTCGGGCAACCCAAATGGTGCCGGAGCCAACGCGGCAGCCGAAGCGGACGACGCTGGCGCACCCATTAGCACTGTGA
Source organism: Pholiota adiposa (assembly GCA_009935795.1). Lineage (NCBI taxonomy): Eukaryota > Fungi > Basidiomycota > Agaricomycetes > Agaricales > Strophariaceae > Pholiota > Pholiota adiposa. The sequence continues at coordinate 465,626 of QEYC01000168.1, read as the reverse complement.
CAGCACCCCCCAGAGTACTTCATCATTTCCACGACGCCGAACTCACCCGCGACCTAGCAGCCGCCGTCCACGCAGAACCTGATTCCGACGGCGCCGCTCATGCACGCCAACTGAACGGCTTTTTCACAGTCCTCGCCTTGTGCCATACCGTGCTGACCAACATCGACCCAATTACGAACAAGGTCGAATACAAGGCACAGAGCCCAGATGAAGCTGCGCTAGTGCAAGCTGCAGCCGATATGGGCTTTATATTCCGAGGAAGGGAGAGAGAGGTGCTTTACCTGCAGACACCCTTTGAGGGTGGAAGTGGCGTTGTGGAGGAAGAGGAAGCTGAGGTGGGAGGACGGCCCTCTGGTGTTGGATCGATATCGGGCTCGCAGAGGAGCGGCAGACAAAGCGCATCGATATCCGGACCTGGTCATAGAAGTCTTGCAGCCGCGGCGGAGGACGGGATTCTCGAGCGCTACGAGTTATTGAATATTCTGGAATTTACAAGCGCCAGAAAGAGGATGAGCGTGGTGCTGAGGAAACTGGATTCGGACGACCCGCGCTTGTTCCTATTAAGCAAAGGCGCGGACAACGTGATCTTCGAGAGGCTGAAGAAGGGTTCACAGGAGGAACTCAAACAAATTACCGAAAGACATCTGGATGAGTTTGCCAGTGGAGGCCTACGGACACTGACTCTGGCGTATAAAGTTGTTCCTGGTACGTTGGCCTTGTTCCTGAATAAACGTAATAATAACTTTTTCGCAGAGGATGAGTATCTTGCCTGGAGTGAGCGGTATCACGAAGCCACTGTGGCTATGGATGATCGTGAGGCGAAGATTGAAGCTATATCGGACGAGCTTGAATATGACCTAAGGCTCCTCGGCGCCACGGCTATCGAGGATAAACTACAAGATGGTGTCCCAGAAACCATTGCTGACCTCAAGCTCGCTGGTATCAAGATTTGGGTTGCGACTGGAGATAAGTTGGAGACAGCCATTGGTGCGCAGGTTTTTTTCTTCCGAGGAAATGGACACTGACCTGGGATTTACCACATTAGCCATTGGCCACAGCACAAATTTGATCGGCACGGATTCCAACATCATCGTCATCAGAGGCAACAGATCAGGCCGTTCAGTCTACGACCAGATTGTTCATGCTGCACAACAGTTCTTCCCAGAAAGCGGCATATTGGGCGGCGAGGATACCCCGGCTATGGGAGCTACAGATATATACAACGCTCAGCGCTCGCGTTCACCGCCTGAGATCGTCCAGAACCTTAACGCCAATGCAAACCCCGCTGGCAGTCCACTTGGCCGTGTGAATACCGGCGTCTCGTCCATTGTCGGCGAAAACAACGGTGAGCGCCCAGGCGGTTTCGTGTTGGTCATCGATGGAAATGCGCTGGAAGTTGCGCTTGCCGATGAGAAGCACAAAGACCTGTTGCTGAAGCTTGCGATGGTCTGCGAGGGAGTGATTTGTTGTCGTGTCTCCCCCTTGCAGAAGGCTCTGATTGTCAAGTTGGTCAAGGATGGCATTGGGGCCATGACGCTAGCAATTGGGGATGGTGCAAACGATGTCAGCATGATTCAGGTGAGTTGATTCTTATATAAAAAGGATGCCCCTTTCTAAAGCATTTCCTGTGACGTATAGGCGGCGGATGTCGGTGTTGGTATTTCTGGAGAAGAAGGTCTGCAAGCCGTCAACTCATCGGATTATGCTATTGCACAGGCAAGAATCTCATTTCTGTTCTGCTTTGATTATTCTGAATTTTGCGTGTCTCTATTTACAGTTCCGCTTCCTCAAGCGATTGTTGCTGGTGCACGGTCATTGGTCTTATGCGCGCAACGGAACTATGTCAGTCTCCCTCGTTGTGACTCGTAGCTTAACTGACTGTCATTCTGTCTTACAGGATTCTTAACTTTTTCTACAAAAATATTGTGTGTATTGGTGTCCTTTGGTGGTTCCAAATTTATTGCGCGTGGAGTTCGAATTAGTATGTTCTTACTTTCTTGTTTTAGAAAATTTCTGATCATTATTATGTTAGTGTTTTTGAGTATACTTATCTTTTATTCTGGAACGCTTTCTGGACGATCGCACCTGTTATTGGCATCGGTTTATTCGATCGCTTCGCTGGCACGTTCTGTCGCTAATTGTCGGTTCCTCGTTGCTTACACATTCACAATGTAGACGATCATATCCTAATGGCCGTGCCGGAGCTCTATTGGTACGGACGAGAAGGAAAATGGTTTGGAATGGGTCAATTCATTGTTTATATGTTTGATGGAATCGTACAGGTGAGTCATTCCTAACCCCCGGGCAATATATCGGTACTGATCAAGGATAACAGTCTGCAATTATCTTTTTCCTCATCTTATACGCCTATGTGACGACCACATCCCGCACCGATGGCTGGTCAGTCGCGCTGTATGAATTCTCAACTGTGCGCCGTCTTTACCTCTTTCATACTCACCCCATCACTAACGATTTCTTAGACCATGGCGTTCGCCGCTGTCATTGCTGCAAACCTCTACAACGGCATTAACACAAGTGCATGGACTGCTTGGATGTTTTTCTGTATTTTCATTGGAATTGTTCTCATCTGGGTTTATACTGTGAGTTCTGATCACTTCGCCAGAACTTCCTCTAATTCAGCATGGCAGGCAATTTACAATGCTATATCCCCCGGATGGTTCACCACTCCAGTTTGGGGTAACAACGTCTTCTTGTTTGAATCGGCATATTTTTGGTTATGCCTCCCCCTCACCATCAGCCTATCGCTCTTGCCTCGATACCTTTATAAGGCGTACAAGGCCGATTACCACCCAGACGATGTCGATATCCTGCGCTACGTCTACAAAACTGACCCTCAGAGAGACTTGGCACACGATCCTCTTGTCAGAGGTCATCTATCCTCATTCAGGCGACACCGGACAATTTCTTTGGTATCTCGTAGTCAAAGTAGAATGGCAAGCGCTGCCTCCCTGGCCAGACCTTCGGCTACGGATTTAAGATCAGCCAGCAGGACTGATATGTCAACTGGAGTGCGGTCGGTACATCGTGGATTTGACTTTTCGACGGAGGAAAACGGGGTTGCTATGCAAAGGATGCAAACCAATCTTTCTGAACGACGTCAGAGCAGTCGAAACCTTGCCGCTCAAGCAGAACCTACAACACCACACACACGAAAGGGAACGATCAGCCATGTATTTTCTCTTCCTCGGAGCTTCCTGCGGAAAAAAGGGACCCATACAAAAGGTTCGGGGCAATGAAGAATACGCATTATCTCTCCGCTCCTTCCCTCGAACATGCCTTCTCGATAAATCTATATTCGACTTTCTCATCCTCATACTTGGGCCGGCATCACTATTATATCTTTTTCGGACAGTCTCGTTCATCTTTCAATCCCGTTATCTTAGACACAATCCTTTCGGTTTTTATCTATCCTGCATCATCACGTAGTGTTATGTATTTTGTATCCACCAGCATCTTTCCATTCACCTTCATGCATGCCTCTACATCATATCCATACTTTCACGAACGATGACTTTTTTTAATTATCGCATAATAGACCAAGTAACCGGCTTCAAATATAATTATTACTTATCGCGGAGTATTTCTTTAATCTTTGCTCGTGGTCCTGTACATATACTTGCTTTGGCTTGCTGTCCCTACAGACGAGAGGCGTGAATCGAAGCTCCTATGAACGTATCGACCTACAGCTTTCCTCCGCATCCTTCAGGTATCCCGTTTGCTATGTAGCTTCGATTTTTGTGTGTTTTTTTGGGCCGCATTGAGGAGCGTTGGCAGGCGTTGGCCAAAGGTTCTTGACGGAATTGCACCTCACTTTATTAGAAAACTTGCGGTGTCTATTATGCCTCTGAATCTTTTTAATTAATCCCTCTTGAAGATATCCCACACTTTCAATGAATTGCCGCGTCCCGTGTATTATGCATCACGGACTTGACTAGACTTGATTATTCGAAAGCAGTAATTTTCCAGAACATCCGCTCGGAAGAGTAAGTTTTTACTATTAGCGTCAAAATACTTCAAGTTATTCCGAGCTGGAGTAACAACTTGAAGATCTTTTCTTGAGGCGTCCTAGCCCTGCCGCCCGCGCCTGGCAGCAGCCAGCTTGACAATTCACGACGAGGTTGAAGTTTTTCTCAAGCTCTGCCAACATTCTTCCGATATCGACGAACGCTCCCAAGTCTTCGGATTGGATACCAGTTCACACCACCTCTAGGCTCTCAGCGCCTCTCTGAGTAGCTTTAGCTGGTTACTATGCTCGACACCGAGTCTGCTTAGTTCTCAGGCCTCAAGTGCTGTTCCTCTAGGTCTACTTTGACAGAATTTCTGTTGAAGTTCTGAATAATTTGTTCGGCGCTCCGAGATGCTCAAAACGTCCGAGGGCTAGAGGCTGCTGAACATACAATTCCACCGATGCATGATGCTTGCCACCAATCCTAGACTCGGCGGCCTACCTGTCTTGACGCGACGTTGATATGGTGATAACGAGAGCAACATAGAGTAAGGTCAATACTGCGGTCGTCCTTGGGTCAGCTGGTGCTCGCTGCATCGAGTATATCCAAAGATAAACCAGTGGTGTATCGTAATCGCTATGCCAGAGCCGTCGCTCGTCTCAGAACGTTTCTGAGGATACTTATTCGCAGGCAAGAGTTATATATTGGGCATGATAACAACCTCTGGCTATTTCCTCACTTTTCTCCGTTGCCTCCCTCGACAATCCTCATATTTCGTTCCCCTCCTTATTTTTTATTATTCTTCTTCCGTGAGTTCGGCCATCTGTCGCTTTCTCGTGTCAGGTACTGAATGACGCGATTGAATTTACCACAGCGTCGCCCGATTTTGAAAATCGGCCGGTGATATTAGGTTCTCCTGGTTGGCGGTATTGTCTGCGATACATGGCTCCCTCTGTAGGATTTCGAAGAGATGATGACGATGATGATCACAGCAACAATGACGATGACGAAAACACCTTTGGAAAATCCGGGAACTCTGGAAACTCTGGAAAATTGGGAAACTCAGGAAACTCGGGAAATTCTGGAAAAGGGAACAGCGGTTCGACATCGTCAAAATCTCCCCCCCAAGCCCCGCCATTCAAAGTGATTACTCGCCAGGTCACTGTTACAGCCACAGACGTACAAATCTCGGTGCAAACTTCTGTCATCTTCCTGTCTACTTCCTCCACTTCAACCAGCACCACCACCTTCACAACTCCCAACGTCACCACCTCCAATGCCAACACTTCCGTTACCAACACATCCACCAGTACGACCTCCAGCACCGGTACACCATCCACTCCCCAAACACCGAAAGCAACTTCCACGAGCGAAACTAGCTCGTCGTCTTCAGCTGCGACACCTCTGACTTCGTCAGCCGATTTGAATTCCCCGTCCAACCCGCAAGACGCCTCACCTGGTGCAAGTTCCACGTCCCTTGGAATGAAGACGCCACTTCCAGTGGCATCCATCATCTCCATCATCCTAGGATGTCTATTCTTCATCACTCTTTGTCTCGTCATCTACGTCCGGAGTCCCAAGTTCCCAAAGCGCGTCTCTAGCTTTTTCCGGAGACGGAGAAATGCGTCCTCATCGCGGACGATCAGCTCCTTCGAGCCCAAGGAGTTCAGGGCCGGGGACTATCCTCAGAACACCTTTGGACGCCCTGCGCGCTCATTCGCCGTTCTTCCGGAATTTTATGCAGCACCAGGACCAATAGAGGTTCCCAGAGGAGATTATTCGCCTCAGCATCCTACCAGGGGGTTCCTGATGAACGCGGCTCCGCACGGGACTCTGTCGTTAACGTCGGTCAATACATATTCGCCTGAGTCCTCTCGCGAGACTTCGTTGGTAGACCAGCTTTCAGAAATTCCTCCATCGAGGACCATTTCGGTGTTCGATGAATATGAATTCGAGCATGATGTCACAGACCCCAGGCCTGGTCAGGAGAATTGGAGGAATACGGTGCAAAGTTCGAGCGGCTTCCCGCAAAGTGTGCATGAGATGACAGTGGAGTGAGGGATGTATGGACACTGGACCAAGATACCCAGCGATACGGACGCTCTAATGTTGTTGTAAAATTGCGAATTTGTACTTTTTGTTCCGTGTTCAAAGAAAAAAAGATTGACACTGGCAGTGCCTCGGATGAAGGTTCATTGAAAGCCCTTCGCGAAGAGACCTCGAAACAAGCTAAATGAAGCCAAAACCAGCAATAAAATAGTGTAGAAAAAGACTCCTTGTAGAAAAAATAGAAGGCAAGTCTGCTTCGAGATGGTGAGAGGAGAAAACGAACAAACGCCAAGTTCAACATTGCTGAATAAGGTCAGCTCGCGGCCCGAATGGCTTCCCGTTGTCTTCGCCCCCGTTTCCACATGCCACCATCATATGTCTGCTCTGAGAACTGCTCTAGGGCCTCCGCAAGGCTCAGCAGCTATGCGCCGAGGAGAGCGATATCAAAAATCGCGTCTGGTTTTCGGGAAAATCATCAAGCCGAAACCAAACCTGAACAGCACAGATTTATGCGCATCATCACCGTTTGTCGACAAGGCTGCCTAGTATACTTACGGTGTAAGTAATGTTTATGAGCACCTCATTTCTATCATAGACCTGCGATTTGAACTTGTCTTACAATTGGTATTGCGCAGTTCAATGCACCATCGCGGGACAAAAAGGGCAGTCAGAAACTCGATGTTACATGAATTCAAATGCCGCATAACCTTGGCATGACGCGCCCGTGCGGTCCCTTCATCTACATCTATCAGCCCGAGTCTCTCTATTCGACCTCACGCTCTTCCTGGTCGCTCGTCAGGATAACCTGGAAGACGAAGAACGGTCCTACTTTTCATCGGTTTCTACTCGTCAATGCATCCACAAACAAATGATTCGCAGGGCGAGCTCGCTAGGGAGGGTGCAGGGCACTTGAATGAAGGACCAGCGGATGATGTTGGGTCAATCAGGAAGTCCCCCGTCAATGTGCGGCGGTGAGTTGTATCTTCCATGCTTTCTGAAGTCGCGGTAACTGAAAAACGTTGGAAAATCGGGATCGGGCTGTCAACTTGTAATTAGACTTCTAGCAATCATGCCATTATTGTCCGTCGCTGCTGCAGTGACGATGGCGCCGAAGATCGACGTGTACACGCTGCTTGCATGCAGTGTGCATAGGCCTGATATCCTCAACCCAAGTCTCGCTCTCCCAGAACTGCCATCATTGCATCATATCGCTGTCAACAGTTCGTTATCAGATAACAAGATTCCGCTGGCACCTGCGCAGTTCATCTCAACGCTTATTTTTCATGAACGGTCTCAATCGTTCGATGCTTTCGCTGCAAATGGGACATTTCCGGATCAGCGGGCGCGTTGTGCTTCAGATCCTGTGGTAAAGACTGCGGTAGCGAAGTTAACGACAGGTATGTTTCAGTCCATTGATTCACTGACCTTGTAATTGATGTGGTTTACCTGTTTTAGTGATTGCGGCCTGTACGGGCTTCCTGATGTGCATCACTACTGGATGGTGGGGCTCGGTATGTCTCTTGAATCTATGGCCAACCCGAGATGCTAATACGATATTACCTCCTAGTTTTCTGATCGTCACGGTCGAAAATTTGCCATGATAGTCTCGACTCTATCGTTGCTTATCACAGATTTGAACTTCATCGCTGCAGCACAGTTCACTAAACATATTCCGGGTGGATATTGGTTTTTGCTGATAGGACCCGTAGCGGATGGATTATTTGGCGGTAAGTTGAGCTCTGCGCCTTCAAATGTGCTTTCTTTAATCCTGTGTCGTTGTTGTAGGAATGACCATTGGAGTAATTGCCATACAGAGTTACATTGCAGATGCTACCCATGAAAGCGATAGGTGAGTTATCTGTAGATTGTATACCCTTCAAATTCTCACTCGCCTACGCGAATAGGTCAAGAGCGTTTTCATTAGCTTTAGGCCTCCTCTTTAGCGGAATGGCTTTAGGACCGACCTTCGGAAGTCTGTTCATTCACTTCACTGGAAGTCTCATATCTGTTTTCTACCTTTCTGCTGTGCTACATGCTCTCTACACCGTCTGCATCGTCATTTTCGTTCCGGAGTCTCTCTCACGGCAACAGATGGACGAGTTCCGCGCCAAATACGTCGCAGAAAATACAATGATAACTCAGGAAGAGCAAAGTCTATTTGTCTCCTTCCTCGTCAGGGTGAAGAATCTCTTCGCGTTCATAACCCCCTTGGCTGTCTTTTTCCCTGTCCGTATCCCAAACGACAATCCTCTGAAGAGAGGAAAGAGAGACTGGAGCTTGACGGTCGTTATATTCGGCTACGGGCTTGCGTATTGTGTTGCTGTAAGTCCATTTCAGCTTATTGCAATACCACTTCGCATCTGATCCCTTCACAATTACGTAGGGATCATATTCCTATAAATTCCAGTATGCGAGCTCGACGTTTGGATGGAGCTCAGAAGAGGTACGCCGAGCACGCGCTATATATGCTTTACGGAGGCTTATATGCGTCCGTATAGCTTGGGTATTGGCTTGGTGTCGTTGGAGCCAGTCGTGCAATCTATTTGGCTCTCATCTTACCAGGTAATTTATACCAGCAATCGTATTTTTCAGAGAGCTTACACGTCTTCCCTTGCTCTAGCCATCATTAAGATCTTCAAGCCGAAACCACCCACCCAGCCCACCGCAGATGTCCCGCTGGAATCCACCCCTCTCACAGACGCTGCCGATGACGAGCCTTCTTCCTCTTCCTCTCCCCTTCTCCCGAACAAACCAAAGAAGGAAGCACATTCGGCCCAATTCGACCTCAGCCTCGCTAAATACTCCCTCCTGCTCGACATATTCGCTTTTGCCGGGATGGGCCTCTCCCGGACGTCGCTCCCGTTCTCTATCTTTGGGGCCTTGGGTGCTCTCGGGGCAGGCTTCGGACCTGCGGCTGAGGCGATCATTTTGACGTTGTACATGAGTCGGGGAGATACTGAAAAGGGCAAGCTGTTGGGTGGGGTTGGGGTCGTGCAGGCTATATGGTATGTTGCCCGTTCATATTATATCGTCGTTGATTGGTTTGCTTAATGCCTTCCTGGATTTGTTAGCTCGCAGATTGTCGGGCCTTCAGTGTTCGGCTTGATTTATATGAAGACTGTGGCGTATCGTCCTCGTACTATCTATGTGGTGTCGGTGTCCACTGTTTTCTTCGCATTCCTCCTTTTGTGTCTTGTGCGGCTTCCGAAAGGCGCCCAGGTCCCAGAAGCTGTGGAGGAAGATGAGGAGCAGGATCCACAGGATCATAGCGTGCTTCGCAGTTTTGTTGATCAGACAGAGTAGAGTGGTTGGCTTACTCGATAAATATCATAGAGCTGTCTAGATCAAGTACGTGTTTTATATTTTACAAATTATGTACCTATATATGTTGGCCCCAAGGGTATCAGCTAAGGAACGAAGTCTGAAACCAGATATATACAGGAATCCAAAAGTCCTAGTGAGAACTCACGTTGTGCCCACAAAGAAAATATACAACGAAAGTGATCAAGGCAAGCATCGACACGACATTCGACTGGTATAGAGAAAGGGCGGGGGACGTCGTCGTGGTCGCAGGCGACGAATCCGTCGGCGATGCATCCACCGTCGTCAGAACCGTCGACGTAGGCTGCACCGTCGACACCGGGAGGCCCGGGGGTGTAATCGTCACGTCCCCGCTCTTCGGAGTCGTCACCACCGGGGTGGTTGTTGTGACCGTCGACGCCGTCCCATTTTGCACCACGAGGAACTCGAACGTCAGGGGCGTCGTCTGCGGGGTACCGAGGTACGTCACCTCGAGGAGGTGCTGCCCGACGGTGAGGTTTCCCGTGCTGAAGAGGACCTGATTGTACTGCACGCCGGTGGGGTTGGAGGTTTGCGCTGCGGCGTCGACTTGGACGTCGAAGGGGACGGGTGTCTGCCCGTCGATTGCGTAGCTTGCGGTTTGGGTGGTGGTGTCGAAGGGGAGGGCGGGGTCGTAGAAGCCGTAGTAGATGACGGAGATGCCTGGGATAGAAAACGAGTGTAGGTGGATTTCATCGGCGCAGGCTAGAAGGGCCGCTCACCTGTGAAGCTGAACAAGAGCTTAGAGCCGGTCTTACCGGTCTGGAAACCCGGCGAGAAAGGCGCCCACCCCGCATCGAATAGCAACGCGGTGTCGGTGGAATCAACCGCGATAGCCGCCGTAGCCAAAGACGCAGTTGGCGAAGGTAGGAACTTGATATAATCAAGCCAGAACGTCTGTCCATTCGTCACCGCGACCTTGACGGTAAGATTGTGTTGTCCATCAATGAGGGTATCGTTCTCGCAGAGATCGAGGTTATTATTTGCGGTGGTGTAGGCTTTGCTTTCGAACTGCACGTTGTCGACGAAACACTGCCATGAGGTGGTTCCGGAGGGATTGGCGAACTGGAGCGAACCTGTGATGAGCACTCGAGTACCTGAAGGGACCTTGCCATGTCAGTACCCGGGATCTGGGAAAACCAATGGCAGAGAGAGAGCGTACCGGAGAATTGGTACGAAAAGCTGGCGGTAGAGTTTGTACCGTGCGAGGTGCTCAGGTAGGGAGCGCCAAAGTTCCCGCTTTTATCCAGGGTGCCTTTGTCTGCGATCCATGTCCCGTCGTAGGAAATAGCGCTATCGGTATCGTCTACTACTACCCAGCGAGATAACGACATTTTTGGAGAATTCTTGAAGTTTGGTGGTGACGACGGGCGTTCCAAAAATGACTGTGGATGGATTGTGCCGGTTCAAAAGAGCGAATGCACTGCGAACCTGGTGCTGTGGAGGTTTCTAGTCAAGAAGGAACTGAATGCCCTGAGCTTGTAGGGCAACCCTCGTGGGTTGAGGACTGGCAGCGTATTCCATAGCAACATAACATAGTTTGAGCATAGTACGACACGGTGGCGGCGTGGTTCTCAGTGACGATCTTTCACGACCTGATACGGTGAGATGCAATCAAATCTCACTTGAGCGGAAAACTCGACAAAGGATTCGGATTCCCCTCGTTCTTCGTAGGATGCGACCTGCATATTTAAAATTTAATTAACCACATTTCCGACCCGAGATTTGGATCAGTGAGAAAGCGACGGAGAAGACATATAATTTGTACATTCTAGGTTGTTGACGTTTCTCCGCCGCGATGTGAAGATAGAGGACTATAATTATGATTTCGATGATGCAATAATAGATGGACGGAAGCAAAGTAAAGTTGATGTATCATGTCAGTGCCCAATCCATCTCTTTCTCTGCGCTCACACCACCACGCCTTCATTTCTCGCTCTCAGCGGTGGGTGGTGGGAATTTTCGACAGTGTCTAGACCCTCTCTCTCGTACATATTTGCCTGGGGTTCGCACTGAAGCTGCAAATATCGCCCAAAGTCGGGCAGATGACCTTCGATGACGATGAACATAGGACCCGGTGCTGATCCTCGAGTTCTGCGATGACAAAAAGCCACTAGATCTCCGAGTTGTGCCTCAAAGAAACGCCCTAGGATGCCTCCGAAATACTCTTCCAAGCGACGATCCCCAGCATTCCAAATTTGCGAATGTTGCTTCTGACATAGGCGACCCACACGGTCCTATGAATAATCGGTGTCCGATGTCGTTCTTTTCATCGATAACACTCGTTCTAGGAAGGAAATTCTCCCAATGTCGTCACAGAAAGACAGGTAGCTTGAAAACAATTGTTATATGTTCCGCTGTCTCGGAACTATAAAAACATAGCCATCTCATGGGATGAACCTCAATCTGCAAGATTCATCCGCTTTCCCCAATCTACCTAGGAAGTTCTCAGACCTCAGAATGTTTCCTAAAATTTCCTCTTTTGCTGTGGCTCTCATTTCTGCGACCCAGGCCCTGGCTCTCGCAATTACTATCATTCCTCCGTATGTTTCCGAGAAAAATACCATAACCTAATTTCAACAATTAATTGTCGACAACGCAGACCCATCCTAATTTCCGGCTTGCCAGCCATTATTGCTTGGGTCGGGGGCACTCGTAAGCCAATTCTCTTATTCTGAAAAAAGTATTCATCTCATCGACATTGCCAATAGCTCCCTACAGTGTGGTCAGTACAGAATACATTCTCTCGAAACTTTGTGCATCTACTCAAGCACAAATCGATTTCTTCAATGATCATTAGCAGTACGTTCTCGGTATCGCATCGAGTTCGTTTCCTGATCCCTATGTTTTTGTAGAGTGTTCACCACAGGCCTTCTGGGTCTGCCGATCCTAGTCCAAAACTTGGGGACCATCCAACTTTTGCCTCTCGCCGAGTGGACCGTCGCCGTTCCAGATGGTAGGCATCGTAAAGCCCACCGTACACTATTTCTAACAGCTCCACTTCTAGGCGTCACCTCTGTCTTCTTCGTGGTAGAAGACCTTACTTTAGACATAGCAAAGACAGACAGCATACCCATTCAGAACGGACTCGGTGGTCTCCCATTGGGGCTGTGAGGCCTTGATTCAGAGGCACGGAGTGAGTAATCAACACATTCATTATTGGAATGCGGGGCTTAGCTCAATGGCCTCTATAGCGCCAACTTCGCCAGAAGACGCTGTAAAAGGTGGTCCACCGTGGTCGCGGATTTTGGAAGTGACCTTACATCTTATTGCAGTTTATTGTAAATTATCAGAAATTGCATAACTGTCAATGGATGCCTTTCGGGATGAGTTATCAGTCTAAGAATTGTTTGCACGGCTCGGAATTCTTATACTCACCGGTACACTCTTAACCTGAACAACAATATTGCTACATGTACAATAAATGCGACGTGATATGTACACTAGACAGCGTGGTTCACAACAAAACAGAGAGCCATGAGAGCGAAGTAAACTAAGGAGCGGGTAGATCATAGAAATATATAATCACGAAAATCACACCATTCAGCATCCGGATGGTGGCTGCAACCAGTACACACAAAGCTGTCCAACGCAAAAAGAAAAATCAAGCACGTCCAGTTGACATGGGGGTCAGCGTCCCTCCATTAACGCGGAACGGGTTAGTATTTGACCTCTGCGGTCCCGGGGGTATTACCGTCTCCCTCGACAGGTTCTCAAATGATGCTATGACACTCGACGGGGGTATACTGGACTGGCACCAGCCAGCGTTAAGCGCCGGAATGGGTTAGCAGGCGACGATGGCGCCGGGGACCCCGTCGACCAGGATCGGGGCGCCTCTGGGTAGTCAATGAGCATCGCGCTCGTCCTGGCAGACGGAGGTACGGATTTGGACATTGGCGCGTGTGGGAATGTGTCTGAGCGCGCTGGTTCTGGCGAGCGCGTCCTATTTCGAACGAGGGCGCTGCCGATGCCCTCTTCTAGGATAGGCATCTCCTCGACGAATTTACTGCCGCCGAACGGCTCCCTCTTCGGCGGGGAGAAGCCACGCACTGGATCTGAGTTGCGGAGCGTAGAGCCCATGGCGTAGGTGTCAGTGTCATTGAATGTGGTATCGTTGAACGTGTGGTCGTCGACGTCTGGGTGGAAGACCATGTTACTCTTCGCCGTGTTAAGCTTGGATCTGTATTTCGAGCGTCTCTGCCTGATGCGCAGGTAGCGTACTAGTAATAGGAAGAGAAGCAGGAGCAAAACCCCACCCAGCACCCCTCCTACAACAGCAGCAACGTTGAGCGACCTATGTTTCGAGGGCGCGCCATCAAGAGGCGATGAACCCGATGGCGGCTCAGCTGCGCCGGTGGACGAGTTGGTACCCGTCGACGGGGGGTTGTTTTCAATTAGCAAGAAATCGAGACTCAGCGGTGGTCTCGGTGTTCCCGACGAGCCCTGATACGTTACAGAGAGCGTGTGCTCCTTTGTAGCATCAAGCGAGGTGTAATTGAGGATGACGGTGTTGTAGGATCGATCTGATGAGTTGGGCGCTGTCAATGAAGGGACCGGCCAGCTCTTCTGGACACCGTCTAGTATGGCGACGGCTGAACCTTCGGTGATGGAACGCGCGCCGTCGAAGAGATCACCGTATGTAAAGGTGGTGTTGGGCGAGAGGCCGTACCAAGTGATTCCCGTTCCTGTCAATATGACATTCTATAATTATGGTAAGACAGTAGACTCGAGACTTACCATTGAAGGTAAACTCAAAGCTCGCCGTCTCCTGGTTTGCGTTGAGATTGGTCGACACAATTTCTGCCGTCCCGATTTTCTGCCAGTCTGCTGCAGGGGTTAAATGCAGCGCAGAGTCCGTCGAATTGATCATGACGTTTTTGCCAGCTAGGGAGTCATTGGGCAATGGGGTATATCGAATATAATCTAGCCAGAATTTCCTGGTTTGATTGGCTGTGATATTCATGGTGAAGACATGGGGGCTGTCGTTCAGGTTACTCTGACTGCAGTAGCTCGTCCATGGAAAGCCTCGCAGCGCAGTGTTATTGTTCGGTATGGCGATGTTGTCGATGGAACATTGCCATGACGGATCTTGGGTACGTGAGGAGGGTAGATGAAGCTGAGAAGAGACGCCGAAGACTTCAATGGAAGAGCCTATTATCGTTAATAATTAGGCGGAGATTGGATGCGAAGTCAGAATGACACAATCGGGATGAGTTCATAGCAAAGATGATCTGCGCACCATTGAAAGAGAATGAAAGGGACCCATTCGTCGTCAACAAATGTCCTGTCTGGAAGATGGCGTTGTCCAACAACACTTCACCGGGTATGCTCCCGCTGATACCGGCCCACCCAGAACTACTATACTCTATCGCAGCGCTGCTATCATCGACAACCACCAATCGCGACATGTTTTCCGTCTCGCCGGAAAAGCCTTCGCGCAGTGGCACAGGAAACCCAGCGGGTTGCGGTACGATTTAGAACGAATGAAAGTTGGAAGAGAAAGAGAATAATCGTCGAGCGTCAAGGAGAATGGATACGTGTTATTACTTACTCGACTAGTGACTCGACACCGCCTCTAGACTTCCGACAGATGCGTGTAAATGTCGTTGATCACGGGCTTCACGAATAGACATATGATGGGCAACCGAGCATCTGTGTGAACTTTTTGTGAGAGGGTAACCTGCAACAGCAATCTAATCAAGAGCGATTGGGTGTGCTGTGTAGATGATGAGTCCGAACAGTGAAGCGCACACCAATCCGCAAGAAGACTCGATGGCCAGGGGTTTTCGCGGCTCTCGAAAGCGTTGATTTACGCTTCTGCAAGCAAGACGCGTCCCACATTGCGACCTCGTTGTGTCGGTATTTTTAATGCACGGCCCACAAGTCCCCGAAAAGCGTGCGTTATGGCATGCACAGCGCTGAGGCATTGACAGGATCAGACTCAGGCCTATTCTTGGGAGGTGGACATGGTGTGCACTGTGAGTTTGATGATCATGAAGCGCCTGTGCAACGCGCGCCCAGCCGCCACTGGCCAGCGCGCGTGGTCTGGAATATGACATAAAAATAGCCCTGCGTGTCCTGGAATAAAAGCCCGAGGCTTGGATGATGATGATGGAATTTATGAAATACATAGAAGCTCAGAGAGAGCTCCACTCACCCGATGTATTTTCTGCAGACGCCAAGAGGTCGCCGTATCTCGAATATCGAGTTGAAAGTAAGGTGGAGAGATATGAGACACTAGGCCGGGCGAGAGATGGCGAGAGGGAGGTGATCCTCGGTACCGATTCGGTATGAACACTGTCGTGTGCTGGCATAGCTTGGTGGGCTTTGCGCGCTCGAGGAATACTCGGAAATTATCTCGGGGAAGAGGGCATGAACAAGATAAGCGCGTTTTGGTTTCCATTATTAACAACGTTAATCGCAAGGTTTATGAGATAGCTCAGAAGGCAATGAATGCCGTTAGAGTAACGTCAGATAGACCAAGTTCAATAAATTCGGACTGGAAGCTTGATGTATGTTTTCATTCTTACCTTCCTCCTCGGTGGCATCTTATCGGCACTAATATGCCCATAGGCGGCTTCAGTGCGAGGACGTAGGTATCTTGACTTAGATTTACACACCAAATATATTGACCGTTCGAGGTAAAAGGAGGCTTTGTGTAGGTCGTACATCGGAGACAGTAATCGCGTAAATAGGCATTTCCAAACGAAGTGAGACAATCTGCGAGAGGCGTCATGTACGCTTGTCGAGCCAGCGAGTGAAGACCACGGCGAATTACAAGGCAGCGGGTGTAGAAGGCGCAGAGGGGCCAAAATGTCTCGCAAGCTCAATCAAGTTCATTCATTGATGAGCTTAGACGTCTCGACTTTTACGTCGTCGGCGTCTTCGCAAATCATATGGAAAAGACGGGTGCTGCCTGGGTGCTGCGCACAAAGACCGCATAGCTTAGCGACCGTGCTAGGCTATCGTCTGCTATCGTATGTTTCGAGTTAGCTTGGGCTTTGGAGCGTCGAGCGAGGATGCGGAGTCGCGTGAGGAGCTAGTAGCCTAGGTTGGCGGAAGTTGGGGTCCGGGGACTTGGGGTTGGAATTGACTGCTGCACTTATGTCTATTTACGTACGGGAGTTTTGATAAGGACGATGCATCGTACGAATTTCGCAAGTTGTGGATTGGAAGATAACATAGGATGCAACGCATGTGCGAGGGGCTGCGCGGGCGGCGGGTCGGACGCCTCGATTCGCGATCCGCCCTGGCCGCATTATCAGAAAGAGAATGGGCCCACGAAATTTTAGGCTGGACTGAATGAATTCAAGGCCTGAGATATTTCTGCGAGGCCGAAGCAGGTCCGAAGTCTGGCATTCATGCCACACTGGATGATTGCATGTTAGCATCGTTCCGTCGGGTATAAATATATCAACGTTGTGGAGAGATTTGACGTTCATGAGAAGCAGGGTGCTTCTGATATAGCCACCACGGTAGGCCAGCGTGGCAGGGAGACGGCGCCCTCCAAGACGGATATTTTGGGGTGGGGACGGCCGCAGAGATTGAAACACAAGAGCGTCGTCGTGGTTGCAGAGAGAGAGAAGAGAGGAGCGGGGGCGGGCTGACGAGCAGAGAGTGACGTTAGGGCGGCTAGCCCATATGGGACCAAAAGAAACGGGGGACGTGATGCCACCCGTGGGAAGCCAAAGATTTCCTTTTTTCATATTTGCGCCAGAAGTGGGCCAATATTTATCTGATTTCTGTCCGTCAAATCCTCTGCCACCGACGTCGACGACGACGACGACGAAGATATCTTCTTCACCGCCGCAGACAGCGACCACGCCACGTCCATCCCCCGTCTGCAAGTCTTTCCCCTCGTTAATTACGCTCACTCCTGAACATGGCATTCCTCCCAACAGTTTCACCCCTTGGCCATCCTGCTTCCGCCGAGATGCATCACCGTCCCCTCCCCACTGTTCGCTCCTCGGCGTCGCTGACACCCAGCATCGTCTCCAGTAGAGCACCAACCCCACGACACTCGCCACTGCTACCTCCAGCATCCTTCGGCTATCCCATGGACAAGTACGACGCATCACAGCCGCAACTGCTGTATCCGCTCCAGCTGCAGCAGCCGACGATATGCGGACTCCCTCTGAAATACGTATCGTGAGTGTTCTCGAGTGTAGCGGTGAGGCTTTCATTGACACAACCTAGACTGGTCACACTCGCGGTTCAAAACGCTGCACTCTCTATCGTGATGCACTATTCGCGCGTGTCAATACCTCCGTCGCTGGCATACTCACCAGCATCCGCAGTGCTACTCAACGAGCTGCTGAAAGGTTCCATCTCCTTTGTAATCGCTCTCTTCCGCTCGCCCGTCCTTAATCAACAACCCCTGACGCGGCGAAAAGTTGTCAACACCCCCTTTCTTTGGTGGACAGCATTCAGTGACCTATGTGGCGAAATTTTCAGTCCCGACTGCTGGAAGCTCTCCATTCCAGCCATCCTCTATGTCGTCCAAAATTCACTCCAATTCGTCGCCATCTCAAATTTACCCGTCGCATCATTCCAGGTCACTTACCAGATGAAAATCCTCACAACGGCAGCATTTTCGGTCCTTCTACTCCGGAAGAAGCTGACGAGCGTCAAATGGCTTTCGCTCTTCTTCCTGGCGATTGGAGTTGGAATCGTGCAAATTCAAAATTCGGTTGGGACTGGGCACGTCATTCCCAAACCATCACCCACGGCGGTTGGAAGTGCCCACGAATTCCATATGCATGTGATGAACCCTCTAAAGGGCTTCGGGGCTGTTACCGCCGCTTGTTTCACCTCGGGTCTAGCTGGAGTATACTTTGAGATGGTTCTGAAGGGATCAAAAGCGGATTTATGGGTGCGCAACGTACAGCTTTCCTTATTTTCCTTGATTCCAGCCCTACTTCCAATCGTCTGGGCTTCGCCTCCGCCAAACTCGCAGGGTTTCTTTTGGGATCTATTCCGCAATTTCGGTGGTTGGGCATGGGCCACGGTTGCAATTCAAGTGTTCGGTGGTCTGGTAACTGCAATCGTCATCAAATATTCGGATAACATCCTCAAGGGATTTGCAACGTCTCTTTCGATTGTCCTGTCATTTTTGGCGTCAGTTGCGCTCTTCGACTTCCACATCACTCCTTCTTTCGTTATCGGCGCCTCAACCGTGCTCTGCGCGACATGGATGTACAACCAGCCCACGCCTCCATCGTCGACGCTGCCTTCCGCATCCTCATCACCGATCAGCAAGGAGCCAATTTTCTCGGTCGTCTTGAATGATGCATCCCCAACGTCTTCTGGAAAGTCGTCGTCATCACCATCACCATTCTATCCTGCGACACCCACCGGTGCCGAGCCGACATCAGCATTAGGACTCGGCTCGTTCATGCGACGAAAATCAGGGGGGTTTGGCGGAGCAGGGAGCAGTCGGAATAGCAGCACAGCTAGTCTGACTGGGCTACTGACCGGGAATAATGCTGGAGCATCTGGAGGGCGAGGCGAACTAGGCCTGGCGGAAAGCGGTGAACTGGTACCCCTAGAAGGCGATTATGCCACACCTTTCTCCTCGAGGCCGCCTTCAAGGTTACCCTCGCGCGCACCGAGTCCAACGCCCCGCGGCGTTAGCGGTTTTAGCCGATCAAGTTCAGACAGAACTCTCAGCAATGGGTCGACATGATGATGATGATATTGGTGCAGCCCATCGCGAGCCCTCAGAGGCCGCTGATGAGTGTGCGATGAGGGAGAAGATGAGAGAATCCGATTACGACGACGACGACATGATGATGATGATGATATGGACCATGGATAATGAGAGTGGGAAAAACGTGGTTGGAGCGTGGCGATGGGCCGACGATATGAGTCGGATGGAGTTTGGGGCCACGAGGGATTGACAGCAGTTGAGCGGCGCGGCGATGGCGAAGGTGGATAGCTTTGATAGCACTGGCTTTCAATACGCCCCGCTTTTCGGCCTGTGCGGTTCTATCCTTGGTTTTGTCTGCCCTCAATCCACCTTGTGCACCTCCGTCGGCATCACCTTCTTTTGGCTTCCTTCCTCGCTCGTCTTCAGCTCTTTCCTTTCCGGCCCAATTAGCCATGCTTACGTCTCCCACCCCGACAAAGAAAATCAATTACTGCTATGGATCTCCGACCACTTTTTTGTTTGCTTCAATACTTTAGATCGTCTATTCAGCTTTACGAACGTCCCTCGCCTTCGCATTAATACCATTATTCCTCGACCTCGATCAAAACCCTGTCGGATTCGCCACCTTGCTCGCATTGTGTTTCACGTCACATGGAAGTACTAGCCACACGTAACACTCTACTCACCCTTCGCTAGTGTGCTATGGGTTTATTTTCTTGCCCTTTTTCTTTCTCTTTTCTGGGTTTATGTTTTTATTGTCATTTCTTTTCCTCTTTGTTTCATGACGCTTATTATACGTGAATGCTTTTTTATTTCCAGTTAAAGCCGCACCTCACTATTATCCTCCGCCCGCCCTTTCACATTCGTTTGCGACCCCGCTCGTTGATCCTGTCCCCCCCTCGTATTGTCCTTACTTTCTAATTCTATTGAGCCATTGGTCATGTTGACTTTTGATCAAATGACTTTTTTTTCTTTACAGTTTATCATTTTTCTATTACTTACCATACAGCCACCACCACCCCCCACCCCACCCATTCACCGCGTGCCCGTTCAAATTTGTATGAGCTTGATCGTCCAATTTCTCCTTTATCAAACTTACGGCTCGACAATTCAATTCTATACCCCCTGTTTTGACATTACCCCCTTCATCCTTCATCATGATTCATCCTTTCTCCGTCCATCTCACTTTTTTCTTTTCTTTTCTCCACACAATAGACTACTTTATTTCTAGCTTGATTTTTTTTTTTTTGAATATTTTTTTTGATTGTGACGGTCGCAGACTCTTCCCTTAAAATCTCGCCTCTATTTCTTGGTTATGTTTGAATTGGTCTTGGGCTTCGTTCTACTTACATTGGAGCCCGAGACCAGACAGATTAACGTTAACAGACAAATTCCTACACCCCCATCTCCTACGCCTACCCTATCCGTCATCTACCCTTCACAACAACAGCTGGTACATATTGATCGACTGCACTTTTCTTGTTTTTGTTTTTCACTTCACACGCACGACATGATACATATGAACGCTCAAACGAATTTACATTGGATTGGTCTTTCTTTTATCTTCTTGAAGTTCGTGTGAAGACATGGAGAAATGAGCAAGGCTGAAGCGCTGGAGTGACGGAATGATTGAGTTGTTCGTGGAGAACTCGACAAGACTCGACAGCAACCATGCCAGGGGGCCACCGCCCGAACAAGCCGTGAAAACAACCTGTCAGGTCGACCCCGTGGGAAGTGGCTGTGTGCAGGTCACATCACAGACGCGCTCAAGACGCGCTTTGGATGCGTTCAATAGGCACGCAACGCTCTGTATTAAAGATTGACACTTGTCTTCGTCATTCAGCAATTCCACCAGAATTTGAATACTATTGAGAACTTTGTTTTGCATTAACAGCGAGTGACTTCAGCGAATAGTGTGCAGTGGCAGTTGCCGTTGAACGTTGAACGTTGAATTGCGCTTAAATTTGAGTTGCACTTTCGTTGGATTCTGAGTCATTTGGGCTGCACTTGCATGTAAATTCGAGTAGCTGTATCACATTTTAATCTTGGATAAATAAGAGACACAGAGCACAAATCGAGCGCCAGAAAATATTAATGTCATTATGTCCCGTTGAGACGAGGCGCATAAGCCGTCGCGCAATCCTACCAGGTCAGGAGCCGCTCAAACGCTCGCACATCATGGTTCAGTGCATTGCAGATCCTAGCTCAATGTCATTCTCCACAACTTATCTCCTATTTTGCAGATCAAGAGTACTTGTAGCACACAAATGAGAGTAAATTGAAAGTCCCAACGTGTTGCAGTGAACACATAAATGAGACAGTCTGAGGAGACACAAAAAAAACGACCACTGTCCAGTGTCAGTGGCTTATGTTTCCATTCTGTTTCAATTTTTGCCCATTCAAAACACGATCCCAACCAAATGCCAACATGCGAGGCTTTGCGACTGGCGAGCTCAGCCTCAGTGAAATTGACACATGTGCGACTTGAGTCGCAACCAATGCGCAGCCACAAGCACGATCATTGCTCAATTTGAAAAATAATTATAATCTCACTCAGATTTTGAGGGCGTTTGTGAACCAAGAAGACAAGTACTTGATGCAGAGCGCATGTTGGGCGCATCAAAGCGCGTCTTGAGCGCGTCTGTGATGTGACCTGCACACAGCCACTTCCCACGGGGTCGACCTGACAGGTTGTTTTCACGGCTTGTTCGGACGGTGGCCCCCTGAACCATGCGGTCCACATTAGCGTCTGCAAGGTTGACGTTGTGGCGTCGCCAGTCTGACGTCGTGACATTCGTTCCAAAGAATAAATCACCCTTGCAAGAACATGTAGGAAATTTTTTTTCATTCAGATATTTACTGAATTTCTATCCGACTTCGTCCGCAAACGCACGCGTCTGACACGCGTCGCGCGTTCTGACCAACGTTCAACGATGAGGGTCAACTCTACCGAAGCAAAACACAGAACTGACAACGAACGAATCAGTATCAGACCGACAGAACGTTTGCAGGACAAGGAGTAGAAAAAGAATTGGGTATCATGCCTCAGCCTCGCCTTTACTTCTCCATCCGCACCCGACCACCAGCCCTGGTACCCGCTCCTCGATGAGGAAGAGACGGAAAGGGTCTGGAACCTGCTCTTATATACTGGCAGGATTCTCGTAGAAGAACGGGGTGCGTTCCTTTACTAGTTTTTTCATCGTCGACAGACCCAATGCAACTAATCGATCAAACAAAAGAGAGCAACACTCACTAGTTCAACAATAATCATTCGCGGGTGGGCAGCAGCGGCAATGATTACGGGCAGCGGGAATGAAATTTGATTGAGGGCAGTACCTAGGACATTCAGAGCGTAGAACGACATGAGAAGGGAGGGGATGGGGGAGATGTAGCATATCTCCAGGTGATCCTGCGTCCTCGCCCCTCGACCAAAGGGAGGAGCAATCAGCAAAGATTGTTTTTGAGAATGCCCTCTGAAGAGTCGTTCTCCGGCGTTTGTCTGGACCATCCTTCCTTGCGCCGAGGCATGCTAACGATGAGCTGAGGAGGGATAGTAATTTGACACCGTGGTTTGGGAGAAAAAGGTGTCGAAATTTTGCGGACTTTATACGCGCTGCGGGGCTTGCCGGGTGTTTCGAAGCCCGCCGTGGGTCTGCAAAATATTGACACTTCACTTGCCGCCAACGACGACGACAACACGACGAGACGGACGCCTGCTCTCGTCGATCGTGTACACGCAAAACTCTCTCCTAGGAGACCTTTCCTCTCTCTATGGCCGCCCGCGCCGTCTCGCGGCACGCCGCCGCCCCTAAAATCCTCCCTCCTCCATCACCCTTCGGCGAGCTCCTCCGGCGCTCGAATTTCGCGTCCTACGATCCTGCCATTCGCCAGACATACACTGCACCTTCCTCGTACACACATCGCGGAAACTGGGGTCTGAAACGCCCCATTGCCAACCGCAAGCGCGGCAATGCCATCGTCCTGCGCAAGTTCGAGGAGCACGAGCAGTTCATCGAATGGGACAAGGCCTCGACGCAGGTCGAGTACGTTAAACGTGTGGAGGAGCTCTTCATCCGGCCCACTTTGAAAAGCGCCCCGTGGATGCAGAGTCTCGGCCCCATGGCCAATACCATTGACTCTGAGTTCTGCCCGACGGACTTGCAGGCGGTCGATTCTCCAGTACCTGTTCCCGCGCCTGAAGTCGAAGCGGAACCCGCCCCGTCGAAGATTCAGACTTTCAGCCTTAATCTTCGACCGGGCCGCCCTGAGCATAACGTGGGGCTCATCGATTTCGGGAACAAAGGGAAGGGGAAGTATGGCGTCAACGCGGACACAATGACGGGCGAGACGTACCTCCAGCCTAACATCGCTGCCATGTCGCCTCAGAAATTCGCGGACTACCTTGAGGAGCTGCGGGAGATGCGGCCCAAGTTTTTGGAGTACATTCGTAAGGAGATCAAGGGCCGACGAGGTCGAGATGATAACAACACCCAGGACCCCGACGACCTGCCCGACGGAGAACTTGTTTTGAGCATGGTTAAGGAGGCAACAGACAAAGTATTACATCGTTATTTCCTTGGACAACACACGCATGACAAGTTCGCCGAATACAGCGAGAAGGCAGCAGAAGAGGCGGATGCACCTGAAAATGTACACGCGAACGAGCCCCAACCCATCCAAGGTCAACCCCACTGCAACGCCGGTCTCGTCTACGCCAACCCGACGAAGCTGGAGACCTACTACACCTCCCGCGTTTCGCCTGGTCTGGTGTTGCAAAACGCCCCACACCGGCTTCATTTTGGCGAAGGGCACTACATCGTCGCCTTCGCCGGTATGACCGCCTCTTTGATGAACGCCAACGCAGGAAACGTCAGCCCACTGCTGGAGCCCTACAGCGAGGAGGGCCTGGCGGTGCCGATGGTGCCCAATGCGGAGCGCACAGGCATCACCATCGACCTCTCGCGGACCGAGCAGAAGATGCGCATCATGGAGCTTACGCTCGTGGCACCGCCCAAGGTCGTCGGCGCGCACGTCCCGAACGCGTCGCTTGTGCATGTGAAGGTGCTGCCCCGAGTCGCCGTGGCCGATAGCTCCCACGAGCGCCGGAACCCTCACCGGCCTGGCTCGCGGGAGTTCAACAACGCAAAGGAGACGGCGGATGTTAAAGCTAATAACCCGACATTGGAAAAATGGGGGAAGTTATTTGAAACGAGGCAGAACGCTCGTGAGCGCGCGCCGATTGTGCCTAGCGAAGACCAGTCTCAGACGAACGTGGACACGGCGAATATGCTTCATTCGCTTATGAGTATGTCGAAGCGGAATAAGTAGGGGCTAGATATTCTTTGGTCGTCTTTCAAGTGTTCGTTATGATTGTGCTCTACTCTCCAATATCTTAATTTTTTGCACATGATCCTTGCTTAACCCGAGTTCTGAGATACGCAGAATTATAGAGTACTATATCCAAGGTCAAAGTAATTATGCTAGCAGTTTGGCGTCGATCTCTTCTTTAGTGAGTCCTTCTGGACCATCCCTTACCTCGATGACTTTGTTCACATCAGCCTTAGGGTGCGACAGTCAGATTGTTTTTGATAACATCATTTAGCGCAGCACTCACCGTATTTTGGAAATTCAGGAGGGCACTCGCATGCAGCGTCAGCATCCCAATCTCACTCGACGACGGCGACCAGTTGACGAGCACAAGCGGGAACGACGTCCTGCCGTCCCTGTGCTTCAGCTCATACGAAAGCACCACGTAGCGCGGTGAGTTTTCCGGCAGCTCTGCCAACGAGATTAGTAGGGGTGTATCCCGGAGTAAAACCACATTAAAGTACCTTCAGCCAACTCCTCGATGCTGATGTCGTCGAACGTCTCTACCTCTTCCATGATTAGCTGGGCCTTGTTGATCTTGATGACGATGGCGCTGTGGCCTGAGCTCCGACGTGCGAAGCGGAACTTTCGCAGGGAGTCCTTGATGGTCTGTGGGATTTCGACGAGGATGGTGGACGAGCTCTGGTACGCGTGGCTTTAGGTTCGAGGACCCGAAAGTGAGGAGCGGCGTGCTTACCATGATGGATGGTGGTAACGAAGGAAAGGACGCCCGGATCAGGCTATGGGATCGCCTAATAGATCGCGTTTAGATAAGATAACAAGCTTATCAGATTCCCTCGTGCTGAGCAATCCCCTGTCAGCCGCCACGAGGTACGCATTAACGCTATATCTCCCCACACGGCTCCTCCTCCGAGACAGGTCAGCATCATTCATGGCTTTCTAGTGGCTCTTCCCAAACCCTCATCATCGCCTGTGCAGCAGCTTCGGAGCGCCAACTCGACATGTCTCGCTCGAAACACTCGCGCGACGGGGGTGCTTCCCGTCCCCGCGTGTCGCAGCGCGCTACCTCTGACGACGGTCCGTATATCAATGAACCAGAGAGCCTTATCTTGCCAGACGGACCCGTTGGCGAAGAGGCGACGGAGCTCCTGAGTGAGTTCATGCACCCCTATGAACATGCTCCCGAAGAGACGCTCGTGGGGTCGTCCGATGGCGGCGAAGACAACGACGGTGAAGAAGAGCTCGAAGAAAAATCCGAGCGCCCTTGGTGGAAGACGCCCTCACCCGCCTGGTATGTCTTCCGAAAAAGAAAAAGTTTTTCAATTTTCGGTAGCAGAACTTGACATATGCTACAGGTTGATTGCAGCTATGCCATTCACCGCGATCGCGATGGCAGCCACCATCGCACCGCGCATAGAGGTGTACACGATGCTTGCATGCAATGTGCACAAGCCTGACATCTTTAGGCAAAACTATCCGGGGGGCGTCGAAATAAGTCTCCTCCACGAGCTAAATTTGGCCTCTGCGGACCGCAGCTCTGGATTATTATCGACTCGGACGACGCCCCCTCTCGTCCCAGTGCACGTAAACCTCCCAGACCTGGTCTACTCACCCCCAAGTACCAACGGCTCCGCACCTCCTACGCTCCATAATAAATGCGCGTCGGATCCCGTCGTGCAGGCCGCTGTGGCCAAGTTGACAGCTGGTGGGTGTTTTCGTTTCATATTATTGCTATCGGGGCCTGTGCCGCAGCGTGGACGTCACATCTGCCTAAGTCTTGCCCCATGCTGCGTCCAAGAATAAGTAAGCCGCCCCGCTGACACATTTGTTTCTTATAGTTATCTCAACGACCATGGGTATTCTGAGCTTCGTCACCACTGGCTGGTGGGGTGCTGTGAGTCGCGCCTGATTGCCATCATGATTTCACAAACGCGAGGGAGACGAGGCGCTTACTCGCCTCCGTTTAGTTTTCAGACCGCCATGGGCGCACGCGCGTTATGGGTATTTCCGTTCTGGGCCTCCTGGTCGCGGATGTCAACTTTATCGGCGTCGCGACCTTCTGGAAGCACCTCCCCGGAGGCTACTGGCTCCTCGTCATCGGTCCGCTCGTCGAGGGCTTCCTCGGGGGCATGACCACGGGCGTCGCTGCCTTCCATGGCTATATGGCGGACACCACGACGGAGAGCGTGCGCTCGCGCATATTCTCGCTGAGCCTGGGGCTGCTGTTCACGGGCATGGCGATTGGCCCGACGCTAGGCAGCTTGCTCATCCATTTCACGGGCCACACGCTCTCGGTGTTCTATGCCGCGCTCACGATACACATCTTCTATACTATCTTTGTGTTTGGTATCATCCCTGAGTCGCTCTCGCGCAAGAGTATGGACCAGGCCAAGGCAAAGTTTGCGTCGGAGCTTCTGACTGTTGCCCAGGAGAGAGAGCAGAACCATGCGGTTGGACTTCTTGTTAGATCTAGGCGACTTTTCGCGTTCCTCAGCCCGCTGACGATATTCATGCCCGCGGAGGAGAAGGTGGCTGGTGCTAATCCTCTCAAAGCGCCGAAGAAGGATTGGAACTTGACGCTTATGGCGTTGGGATACGCCATCACGATATCGATAATGGTGGGTCTAAATCTGACGCGATATTGGCTGAGGATGTGTTGATCTGATTTTTTTTTTAATTGTAGGGGTCCTATTCAGTCAAATTCCAATATGCGGCGTCTACATTCGATTGGACTTCAGAGACTGTATGTGTTTTAAACATATTTACACAGCGCATATAAGAACTTGGTCTCATCCATTTCTACTTGACCTTCCAGATTGGATACTGGTTAAGCTTGATTGGCGCCACACGAGCGTTCTTCTTGACTGCCATTCTTCCTCGTGAGCCCTTTGAATCCATCTTGCCTGGGAGGTCGTCATCTCACAAAATACCTAGTCACAATCAAACTCTTCAAACCCAAGCCCATCATCATTGAGATGTCCTCCGCCCCACGAGAAACCACCGCCCTCCTCCAAGACCCCGAGAGCAGCACCACCGTCTCCGAGGCACCAAAGCCCTTCAGGAAAGAAATCCATTCACCTCTATTCGACCTTAACCTCGCGCGCGCGTCCCTCTTCATCGACGCTATCTCCTATGCCTTCATGGGCCTGGCGTCAACTGCCGGTCCGTTCACCTTGTTTGGTGTTCTTGGTTCGTTAGGGTCAGGATTCAGCCCGGCGATGCAGAGCGTGACGCTAGCGCTGTATGCGCGTCGTGGAGGAACGGAGACGGGGCGCTTGTTTGGAGCACTTAGTGTGCTGCAGGCCTTGTGGTATGTGCATATACGCGCACTCTCCTGCAAGTTAGAACTAACAGTTGATATTCTATGACTAGCTCGCAGATCCTTGGGCCTGCCCTGTATAGCTTCGTGTATATCAACACCGTGGCGGTGTATCCGCGTATGATCTTCTTCGTTTCTGTCTCCACTGTTATTATTTCGTTCCTCCTACTTGGGTTTGTGAGGCTGCCGAACGAGAAGGATTATAGACGGGAGAGCCTTGCTGATATCGAGGAGCTAGCGGCGCTGACCTCCGAGGTCGGACACGTTCAAGATACCACGTTGGTTGATAGTCCTTCGGGCGAACTTGAAGATTCCGACACGAGAGCAGCTCGGAAGCGGAACACCATCACTACGTCTCCGTCGTATGGGGCGACATAGTTTTTCGAGTCTCTTTCTTTGCGATTTTATGCTTCATCTTACTATAGATTTCTGGCCGATTGCTTTTTTTTTGACCTCTTTGACCTGCATCGTCACATAAAACATATTTTCCCAACCTACTTGTTGTATTTTCATGGTATTAGAGCTCTGTTCTGGGACACACCTACGTTTCATATACAAGATGATAGTTTTGTACATATTCATATTTTTTGATCGTGCTCTATACAGTACTCTATGCCTTACACTTTTGATCACCTAGCTTCTAGAATTCTTGCGGCTGCGATATGCTGAAGGCGTTCGCGAAGTTCCGTTTTGTTTGTTTGTCGTTTGATCTGTCATATGGGCGCTTATTTCATTTCAAACCCTGCTGAATTCGGACCGTCCTCTTGCGCTATGTGGCGCACCTGTTGAAAATTTCTTCGAGTTTTTCGGTCAAACAGAACTGCGACGTGATCTCGAGTGCGTACTAATGTTCCGTTACACTGGGCACGCACTTATTCGAGGCATGGACGTTATCTAGACAAACAACAAGCTTCGATGTATTGAATTGCTGATGATCACCCTATATAATACGATGCAACCGTGAATATGATGATGCTTGATTTCCACTTCAGTACTCAATAATCCGAGCTTGACGGATCCTGGGATGCTATTTGAGAGCATCAATTAGCACTGAATTTCGGCCAGATGAAATGGCATCGCCTTCTCCTTGGTGTGCAGAAGGTGTGTCACGGAAAGCTCTGTATATGTGCATACATTCTCAAGAGCTCCCCGCTGTGCACTTGCATCAGTGAAAAAAGGTGTAACATGATCAACTACATAGTAAGATATACCGTGGATCCAGGAAGGGGTGTGATCACTGACATTTATTTTTTGTTCTGATCTCCGGGTTCCTCTCTGAGAAATTAGTGGCGGTTATTTTACTGTGAGAAGATAAGATGGAAAGGCTCGCATTATATCCCAAGTGTCCGTTTAAGCTCGTGGCACAGGTCTTTGTGAGCAGTTTCTCTTAGACTTCAACATTTAAACGAACAATTATATCGCACTCGGTACCTGTAGAGCCTACCGGTCAACACCAGTTTGGCTTTCTGTATACATGGCTTTCAGAACCAAGGTTATAAATGAGGCACACTTATTCCATGGGCACGCCACCTTTCACTCGCCCCTGGGACGAGGACTTTGGAATGGTACATCAAAGTCCCTGAGTAAGCGCTCGGCGCTTATAGGACCCTGAGACGACCAACCAACCCACAGTGCTTCCAAATAAAAACCAAGTACGCTACTTATACTATGCTAATCATATCCATATCTCAGTTCTTCAGCAGTCGAATCTTGGTAAATGCCATCCCAAGTGATGGAACCTCGACGGTTGTAATCTATTCCCATATAGCTTTGTGCTTGGGCTGCTTCCAAAATTATAATACTCGTGTCAGGCTGGCTCGATTACTCCCTATATATCTTGAAGGCCATTTTAATCGTCCTAAAGTCCGCACTTTGGCAGTTTGAAGAATGTTGAGCGTCGTGGACATCCCCGCGAGTAGGTAAAGTGCGACGAAGCTCGTGGACTTCGCGTTCTATAGACTGTTCCAAAACAAAACTATCCATAAATTTGCATCTGGCCAGCTGGCCATGCTCTAACTTTTGCGAAAGCGATATTTGGCAGTAGAACTGGTCAATGTACTCGTACCAATGCGAGATCGTCCATAGGAGAGCCCAAGCTTAAGACAGCATCTTTGCCATTCACGGTCGATTCCGAGAACCATTGCTGCCAGGCCCAGAAAATCTCCATTCCTCGTACATTCCCTAGGTTCGAAGTCCAAAGGTGATCATGAGCTCCACCTTGATAGGCGAGCGTTGAAAGATCGCGACTACGTGAGAGAAGATTCGGGGAAGGATTTCCGACTGAGGGCTCAACCTTTCTGCGATATCAGAAGTGATTCAGATACCCCACACTTGCGTCGTTAAATTTACGGCGCAGGAGAATTCCCAAATTTAACTCCCATGCGACTTGATATCATTTCCTGCTTTTCAGGAGCCGAGAGGACCTGAGGGTCCGAATCCCCCATGCGCGCATTGAGCTATTCCCAAAGGTGACAAACCCAACGAAGGGAATTGGCTGAGTCTAAGGTATAGCTGGCGACAGCGTCGAATGCTGAAGAACTCGTTTTTGGTTCACCTTAGATATTTAAAAAAATGACAAGACCACGCACCTCTTCCATATGAATAGACAGGGCAGGAATGATAATTTAATGCTCGAATCCCTTCTCTCCTCGTATACTTTACACTGTAGCAGGTGATCAGGGATGGTGTTTGTCTTGACGTCCAATGATATTACGCGACAATATAAGCAGTGCGATTGTTCACTAGGACTATTAGTATGAAGATCCAGAGGAAGGGTAATAACAGATTCGAAGGATTCTGAAAAGCAGCGGTGGCCTTCCGACCACTTTACCCTCGATCAAAGATCCGAGCACTGAGCATGGAACTGGCGGTGTATTTTTGTCTCTGGGGTAAATTTGAATGGATGATGACTTATCCCACTGCGCGTGTGGGACAGACAGTGAACGACGCTGTCGGAGCGCAACCACATGCGCTCGTTGTCATGAAGGCTGGCATAATATCTGGTATGTGTGTCGGTAACAACTCGCGAAAGAATGAAGGACAGCACTTCAGTTTGCAGCTCTTCCTTGAAATGTTGAAGAAGGAGAAGGAAAGTGTCATCCATCTTTGTCGACGAATGCGACACTTTCTTCTCGAGTTCCTGTTTCGCAGCAACTAGCTCCGACGTCAGTTGACGTTGCATAAACATAACGAAATACGATGTCTACCTTGAACTAGCCTTCTTTGCGTCTGCAATCAGACAGCTTGAGCGCGGTTCATACGTCGTGCACATGCCTATTTGCCCTCACCGATGCTTTGTTTGTTCTAACAGGTCTCACGACTGGGACTGGTGTGCTGCCACCGTGTAGTTTCTGTCTTCGGAAGCGCATTGTGAATTGATTATTTTATAGATGCCGATGGGGTGCGCTTATAGGATGAACAGGCAGACAGGGGAGCATTCAACTGGAGCAGAGGAGAGCGCAGGATGGGAGGATAACGCCTCGTTCGTATCTCTCGCTCATTTCGCTATCGAGTTCACAATGCAGATAGACCTAGATAGACTTGACGGCAAGACCGTCAATCTGCCCAGCGGCCCGCGATCCCTTCCATATGCAGGGAGTGGGAGAAAAGCAGTGATAGTCAAAAACCCAAGGGACAGCGAGAGAGCGAGCCTCGGATATAGGCGAAAAATAACTGGGAGGTCGCGCAGAAGAGGATGAGAGGGATGTTTCTGGATTGATGCCAAGGATATGTTTCGTTATCTAACTTCCATGCTGCAGAAAAAGGGTCTATATATGATGGGTTACAAATTAGAGGTGACAGATTTACTGGACGTTCTTCCTTGAAAATCAAACCCTGGTATGCTTGTAACTTGCGATGCGGCAAAGAACCACATGGTAGCGATTTAAGCTGGCCCCGGGGATCTAAAAGAACAGAGGTTATAGTCGACATGCGAAGAACAGAATGAGAAACTCACGTCTCATCACCGATAGGCTGCGCTTCTTTTGTACTTTTCAGTACACCTGCCTTCTTGTTCTTCCCAGAATTCCTATTGTCTTCAGGCGACGCGATATATTCGAACTTGCGCGAGTCCAATGTAAATGTAACGGGTCCCTATGACCAGCTGGTGAGTGATGCAATGCGCAGCGCGACATCTGACTGTTGTACCTCGTTGGTTAGGCTCACGCTCATCATAGCGCCAAATATACCATCTGAACGCGAGTTAGTCATAAAAACGCAAAAATAATATGTTTAGTAAAAGATGCCTACCTTGTATCTTGTGGGGGTGGTAGCCTGCCTTCAGGGATTCCAGAAACGTGGCGTACAAATTCCGAGAAGGTTCTGAGGCCTGGATGTTCCTTTTTAGAGCTAGCCTACCGAGGAAGCCGAACTTGATTGTAACTTACCATGGCTCGATGGAAATCAGGTTTGTTTCCTTTAGTTGTGTTGGCGAGCAAGGTAAATTGGGAGACGCAAAGAATATCGCCTTCAACATCTTTCACGCTAGCTTTCCACATGTTCTCTTCATTGGAAGGATCGGAAAAGACTCGGAGGGAAAGTCTGCGAAGAGGAAGATGATGTGAGCGTGTGTGGCACCCAGAGAATGTTTGAACAAAAAAAGGCGGGGATATTTGTGCTCCCTATGGACAGGAAAATAGTCGGTGTAACAGGTGTGAAAGAAACCAAAACGCTAATTGAGTTAACACGAACATTTTTTTAGACAATACTGCCACATCGGCGTCAGTATCATCTATTCTGGAGGGTTGGGATTTGAGATAAACACGGAGTCTGCGAGGTCGGTTCATATCTCTGACCTGACCCTATGCCCACAAGGACCATGAGGCCGTTTGAAATCTTGGAAACGACTTCATTATTGACTAGAGAAGGCAATGAAATTAGGAATCGAATCATTCCGGTTTAGGCCTCTCTTACCAGTAACAGAAGCGGAGGAGACACGTTGGATGACTGCTCGCATGGTTTTAGTGAGAGATATGAAAGCTCAGATCCAGATTTCAAAAGATGCGTCAGTAACGGATTACCAGAAGGAGATCCTGAGGCGAAAAAAAGAGTTAGTCCTTATCGTAGGCAGCGGTGAAGGAGGAGGAGCAAAGGAAAATAGCTTAGCTAGCTCGTCCAAATCCGGCCAAGTTCTAACCACTTTGACTCACGTGATAGGCGTGCGATGATGGCTCTCCGTGATTTTATTGGCTAGTTTTGAACCATCCGTCTGGCTTAGGCTCGCTCACCAAGATCGTACGTTCATCCTCTCGTCTTTATCGATGTATCTTATCCGAATCCCATACGCCTCGAAGTCAGATGGAATCAGTAGTACTGGAGACAAGTTTGGGTGACATCCAGCTGGAATTGTACTGGGATCATGCCCCCAAGGTACGTTCATTAGAAATGCGCCGTTTTCTTGGATTTGGAATGACAGAAATATCTCGCAGACTTGCAAGAACTTTGCTGAGCTCGCGAAGCGAGGGTACTACAATGGCGTCGTATTTCATCGAATCATCTCGGTCAGTAAAGTCCGCAAATCCATTCGCACACCACCTGAACTGCTGCATCATGCAATAGGATTTCATGATTCAAGGTGGAGATCCGACGGGAACAGGAAGAGGTGGAACTAGTATCTACGGCCAGAAGTTGTACGCCGGCATCCTTTTCTCTATGATTAGAAACCTTCATTGGTATTGACTTCTTTTTTCGCGTCAGTGAAGATGAGCTGCATCAGGACCTGCGATTCACAGGAGCAGGCATACTTGCAATGGCAAACTCAGGTCCAAACACCAATGGTAAGCGCCTATGCACCCTGTTTTAAGCTCTAACCACTCAGATGCACTCCAGGATCTCAATTCTTCATTACCCTGGGTCCCACTCCTTACCTTGATAACAAGCACACAATATTTGGACGTGTAAGCTCTGGCATGCGAGTCGTCCAGCGTTTGGGCTCTGTTGCTGTCGACCCACAGGACCGGTACGTCCATTCACAGCCCATGCACGTCCCAACTTCGCGCTGACTAGCTTTAATTTTCCCTCCCAGCCCACGCGAAGACGTCAAAATTCACAAAGCCCGAGTGGTCTGAGTTATAACACAGGAAGGGGTTCCCAGGCCATTGGCCGGCGTTCGTGAGGGCTGTCTCTCTGGCGGACAACAATCCGTGAGGACCATCTTTCCGTTGTGGTGCTCCTTGCATTGTCACTTGACTGCTCTTTCTACGCCCGAGCCCATCCGTCACCACCGAATGTTGTTGTGATGTTTGCGATAACAAATTTATTTTTACAATTGAATGGACAGGGCCAATTTGAACTCCATGGATCCATGCTCTTCCTGGCGTATAGTATCCGACATAGACACCGTCGTGGAATATGAACGAGCACCGCCGTGCGGTTCCGGCGCTAGTCTGTACAACAGATGTCACTGGCATCTTTTCTTTCGAAGTATTTGAGGCTTTTGGTCTCCACCACGAAGTTTATCCTCGGATTATTCCGTTCGCGTTTCGTCAGGTGTTCAAGGCAACTATACAATTTCTCAAGCTTCTGGCACTGTCTACAGCGCTCTGTGGGATTAGAATGGCCCAATTCGAATGTCGAGCGGGAGGAGAAGAACACGATAGTATGCTCCAAATTTAAGCTCGTAAAAGTTTCACTGCAATTGAAAAGCTGAAGGGAATTTTGGCTATTGGCGTTGAATCGCAAACGTAATGTTTCTACGATGTCAATGACATCTGGTGTTCAAATCATAATCAAGTGTTTGTCATCTGTAAGCGCTCAAGTTTCAAATCAAGGCCATGTACGTATTAACCACTGCATGCGACATATCGGGATTCAGAAGAAACATGAAATTCTCAATTCTCGATTCATACATAGGTCTATGGGTACAACAGTATTTTAGCATATTTAGTAAGTAAAGGAATTCCAACTCAGTTATATGATGCGCAGTGAACTGTTCGAGCGCCCTGGTACAAGACTGAGTAATACTTTGTAAGAAATAGTTGTCTGACGATGCATGAAAAAACAGTGCAGTTGGTGGAAAGGAACGGGACAGCGGGGGTGGTAAGGGTATTTACGCATGATAGCAGCTACAGAGTGCGACGAGACATCCGGAGGCCAGAGGAAGGAATGACAGACAGACAAAAAGCTTGAAGAATGTGAGATGACAAAACGTCAAGGAATGTTCATCGCCTTCGATGGGCGACGTGGGGCACGCGTGTCCGTGGTCGTGTTGGTGTTTCGTCATTGACAGGCGGTTGCCTCAGCGTTACTACCCCATTGGCACCATTCGATGACGAGCCAGCTGCGTTATTGATTGGCGGAGGGTTGGGGCGCGTATTGGGATTCATCCAGTTGGTGGTGTTGCGCGGGTAGCGCCAGTGCTTCGTAGTAACCGCAGGCCGAGGCCGAGGAGATGCCCATCGAGAGGCACCAACGCCTGAATCCCGCCCGAGCGCGACGTTGGAAATAGACTCTGAGATTTCCACATCCCCATCGGCGGGATTCCGACCACCTTCGTTGCCGTTCTGATCAAAGTCGATTTCCACAACAGAGTCGGTTTCAGAAGCTACGAGATCCTGATCCATTGCGTCAACGTCGGCTTGTTCCTGCTCATCATCTTCGTCGAAATTGTCCTTGAGTCTAGGCCCAGAACCATCGTCATTTTCGCCTTCGTTGTCGCTGAAGATATCTTCATCATAGAGGCCATTTGGAGGCTCTCCGATCCACTCGTCGTCGTCGTCGCTCCCGAAGTCCCATACGTCGAGGACAGTGACGTCGCTGCGGTTACTCGCGGCGACACACCACCGGCCCTCAAAGACGACCTGCCAGACGCCAGTAATACCCGTGAGAAGGTCTCTGACGACAGTCCCGTCTCTGACGTTCCACATCTTGAGATTACCGTCCGATCCGCTGAGGACTTTAAACTCGTCATGTTGGAAACAAGTGATGGCGCCGGTGTGAGCGGCGAGGGTATGTCGCAATTCACCAGAATCAGGGTCCCAAATCCGAAGGGTCGAATCGGCCGCTGCTGAAACTAGGTATGAAGGTGACAACCCTAACAAGCCGACGAGGGAAGTGTGGCCCGTGAGGGTATGAAGACATTCTCCATTCTGGATGTTCCATACGCGGACAGTCCCATCCATCGACCCCGAGCAAGCATGATTACGGCTGAGATCAAGAACCACGCTGTAGACTGTTGAACAAACCATGAAGTAAGAATAGTGAATCAGTATCTGAGATAGAGCTATATAAGGAGCGTCTCCGACCTTTCTGCGTATGTCCACGCAGGACATGTTTGCATTCTCCAGTGATGATGTCCCAAATACGAACATTGCAATCATAGCTCCCAGACACCAGAGTCCTCCCTCTGGCAGCCAAGGCTCGCACTGCATGATCGTGGCCAGCTAAATGTAGCTTATGATATGGGTTCTCGCCGGCGTCCTGAAATGCATTGAATGAGTTAGAAAGACGATAAGAAACTCAATAGCACACTCACGCAAACTTCGGCGGGATCGACGTCGTGGTTGCCCTCCGATTCATGTCCGAAACACCTGAATTCTTCCTCTCCGGGACGTGGCAATGTCCAAACTCGTAATGAATGATCCCGACTTCCTGTAACGATAAGAGGCCGTTTAGGCCATTTCTCCTTGGTGATTACACCGTTTCTCTCAACATCGATCATCTCGGGTTTGACGATAGAAAGGCATCGAACAGTGCTTGTATGCCCGCCGAAGACATGTGTACATCTACCAGTAGACAGATCCCAAAGCCGGACTGTACGGTCGGTGGAGCCACTGACAAGCGTGTCTTTGCAGGCGGCCAAAGCCCAGACGCCACCGTCATGGCCTTGAAGAGAACGCAGAAGTTCGCCAGTTACTGGGGAATAGACGTGAATAGAGTGATCATCGGAGGCTGAGATGATACGGCCGTGTGAGAAGATGAGGCATGTGACTACAGATGAGCCGTGCGCGGGGAAGGATATATGCTTTGGTTCTGGATTGTTTACCCATCGTGTATGCGTTAGATGCCTTGATTTGAAGAGCATTTTGTAGGGATGGGGAAGAGAAAGTGTTGGAGGAATGGCGTTGTGATTTCGGCGTTCATGCCGTCTGCGAGCATATATTGAATTTGCAAATGCAGCCTCGGAATCCCCTCCGAACCAGATCTTTGTGCTCTTGAGCAAATCACGCCATAGTACTGGATCCGTGTCGATGATATTTCGCCAGGATTTTGAGACACGGGAAGCGCGAACGACGGCAGAGAAGGGGAGGAAGCTCAAAATGTGTGATACAAGCTCTGGAGGCAGGAGTGTCAGGAAGTCGCGTGCAAGAGTAGGCGTCAGGACGGAGTGAAGAGTCCGCAGTACCGGTAATGGAGAGTGGCGCAGAAGTGTCAATAAGAAATGGCTTTGCAGAGGTGGCGGCAGACTCGTGAAGTGAGAAAGTAATGTTGGCAATGTAAGAAGAGTCGTTAGAGCAAGATCGGGTTGAACAGGGGGCTGGGGTAAGGGCGATGACGTTCCACTAGGAGGCGCCGATGGCCAGATTGATTCGGGAGGCGGAGAGCCGTGAGGAGATGGCAACGGCGAAGGAGGTGCCGCCGCATTGACTGTAGATATTTGCGGAAGCGCAGCCCTCGCTTTCTTCCTGGGAGGCGAGATTGTCGCACTTGAACCAGAGGGGATTTCGATACCCTCCATCAAGTCATCTGAGTTGAGAGAGCGCTTCTTTCCATATCTCTCAACAGCTTCTGCAAGACCCACAACAGGGACATCCTGGCATCCCTCATCCGGCCTCAGCATTCTCCACCCGACACCCGAAGCGACCTCTTGTTCCTCCTGCATGTCTTCTTCGCCAATTTCACCATCGCGGAAAGTGGCGCGTGCGCCGTTGGGGAAGACCAAGGGGAAATGCCGCAATGATTGAGGCAGATTAGCATGCAGCAGGGGATAATTCTTGGGGTCGTCCGGCGACTCAGGGGGCGGAAGAGGTGGCAACTGAATCGGCGCGTAGGTTGTTGTCGTGGTCGTTGTAGTCGTTACCCTGGATAGATCTGGGAGTCAGCCTCATTGAACAAGGTAAGGTGAACGACACTTACACTGTTGTGTTCACGGAAGGTCTGAGGATGAGCGCCGGACGCTGATTTGTGCTCATCGTGGACGGCGAGCAGGAGATGGCGGTGGGTGGCCGGATGAGGTGG
The DNA here is from genome assembly GCA_009935795.1 of Pholiota adiposa. Taxonomy (NCBI): domain Eukaryota; kingdom Fungi; phylum Basidiomycota; class Agaricomycetes; order Agaricales; family Strophariaceae; genus Pholiota; species Pholiota adiposa. Next base: position 427,801 of record QEYC01000168.1, on the reverse strand, counting down.
GAAGCGTCAGTGGCAATATAAGCGGAGCTTGAATATTGGAACCCAACGGCCGCATCACTGTCAGTGTCAGTGCCACGACATCATGATCCCCAACTCGCGTTGAACACATGTCCATCATCACATTCGTCCACACATGCTGCCTCTCTGCTCTCTGTCGTGCGCCGTACAAACGAAAGCTCCATATCGTGTCCGAAGCTGCCACCACGACGCCTGCGAAAGCTCAAAATTGTTGGGAAAATGCCAATACAAAGACGCTTGTATTCGAGGGAACAATTGTGACTTTTTTAGCTTTCACATCGCCATCACGACCTCTCTTGTTCATTTTTGGACCGTATGACCCCCTAGACTCCAGCCTAAATCAATAGTCAGAGGCGCACTGTTCGTTCGGCGAAGAAGGTGGCCTCAAAGGGCACATTCCCTTTCATTGAAGTGGCACAAGCATCCGGCTCTTGTCGACGGTGTCTGCGGTAGAACAACCAATCGCGCAGGCCTATTCAATTGCCGGCCAAGTAAATTCTGGGCCGCAGCCCTTGGCAGAGGAGCCAAGTTTGACTTGCTTGTCGGTTTTCCCACCAAGGCCTCGAGACGTGGGCATTGCCTCCCTTTCCAGGTGTCTCCGAAGCACTCAAATCAGCGGATCAGCGTTAACAGTCCTCGGTCTACACCGAGGGCGCCCTCTTCAGATAGGTCAAAATCAGTCGTACACGCCTCAAAGACTGCTCGAATTGAACGTCATTGTCTTCGCTAGGCAAAAATATTATCGGCCACCCAGTTATTTTCGAATCGGAGCGGTAGAAAGGAGAAAACCAGCCTAGAGGTTAGCGTTACTCGGTTGTTCAGTTTTCTTCTCGAGGCGGTCTTGAAGCCTAGGAATTCCGGCATTGACACACTCCTTTTCTCAGCGGTGAACTTATTCAATGTGAAAATTGTCTAGAAGGCGCTGTTGAGCCCATTCGTGCTCCCAACCGATGAGAATTCGGGGCATAGGCTTGCTGCGGTTCTCAGTAGGCGTTGATGCTGCGCTTTCCTTATCACATTCCGGAATTGCTCAAACTAGTACGCCGGCTATTATCCCACCGGCATGGCAGTAGCTATATAGCACTGTTGCGTCTCTAATTTGGCTTTCACTTGCTCTTGGCTACCACCCCAAATAATTCAGCGAAATCTGCTTTTTCTCGAGCTCTGTCGTGCTGGCAAGCACTTATGGTTTCCTCCTCTCACTCTCGTCATTTCTCCGGAACAGGCTTTCCCGATGTTATTCCAGCTCCCCGCAAGGAACGATATTCGAAGCATGAACCTTGCTAGCTTATCTCGCCCAGTTATTATTGACTATCATGTCAAGTGGTATGTTTAAACATTCGACGTCTTTGCTGAGCTGGCTGTTCATGTGTTCCTGCTCGCCTTCTTCGATACCGTCTAAAATACGCGTCTGCCAGCGCTAAAATAAAACATTTATCGGTGCGTCCTTTCTTAAGTCACCTCAATGAGATTGACCATCCCTTGCTTATATTTTTCAACCCCTTCGATGTTTCACCTCATCGACGGTACTGTGAGCCGCTGCTCAAGTTCAACAACCTCAACTCTATCTTAAACGAGCAAGACATATTCCATATTCGTTACAGCAACCGAACGTCACCTATCACGCCGATACCATGGGGTATCTTCGACTTTTCTGATCTCGCGACTTGCTTGCAAATAACCCTTTCGTCTATCAAATCTCGGGAAACCAGGGCTTGGCTCTTGGGTGCCGTCTTTTCGACTATCCTTAGCCCTTCAATCTGAAGATCGATCTCCCCTTTCCTTTCTGAATGTTGGTTGCCCTGATCGTCTGCGTGGCAGTTACTTATATCTAGGTCGCAAGATATAGGGCTGTCGACGTCGTTTGCTGAACCCCCACACCCCTTTTTCCTCTGCTACAATATTGGAAGGCGAGTATTGAAAGGTGAAAGGCGCGCTTGATGTCGAGGGATACTGTCACGGGACCATGTCAGTGTCAGACAGCATACACCTGGGATAATCATCGGGCTACTCCTACGCCCAAATCCTGTGGAACGTTCGTAGCCGACTTGACAATAGATTCTGATATTCCATCCCCGCTGTGACCGTTTTCTACAGCGGGGATGGAATATCAGAATTTAACAGACAATCTGCATTGGTCATATATATGCATAATCCCCTCCAGTCGCAGTGAAACATCAATCTAAGTGAGTACCTCCCCCTCATTATCTCGTATCTGATCCCTATCACTATTTTCCAGGCTATAATACATCGGCAGACATTCCTGTCCATCATTCATCGTTGGCCACTCAAGATATGGATTAAAGCGTCTATCCCCGTCGAGAAAATCACTTCGGGTCGCGTAATGTCGACCGACTTATGACTTATGCGTGATCAACGTTCACTTCTTCTTGATTCTCGACACTGGTCCTATTTTTAACTTGTGGACGACACGAAGACTCCACTCTAAATCTCGTCATTGTGTCGCTTTGACGTGGAGGTTCATGAGAAATGTTCATGCTTTTTCTGCCCACATTAATGCCACCGATCCAGTGATGGAGGGACCATACACGACGCACGAATCTCCTGCTCTGGCTAGTTCTTCCTTTTGATACTCTGGAAGCCCTTGGATTACTGGTCGTTCTTTGTCTACGAATCACGTCGGCACCCTCTTATCTGTTCGTCTTGCCCACCACGGTGATGGTCTCCGAGGGTGGCTGATCATCATGGGCCTTGGAACCCACGAGAACTCCCTCGGGGCTCCTACTCCTCTACCGAATCCTTAATCATTGCCACGGTACAAGCAAAACATTCCCAATGACCCGTATGGGTTTCGGAAATGACGTTGGAGGATTTCTATTATCTCTCATGTCTTTGACTGCGCTTTCACGGTTTGAGCTTCCTCTATTCGGAAAGTTGTTAATAAGGATCGTGATGGACGCACCATCTGTCATCCATAGCATCCTGGGTGATTTGCTATCACGTATTCAACATTATCTGGGCTACTATTGGGGTTTAAAATATCTAATCCCAGTCTCCTCACTTCTCATTTGTGCAGTATCTCACAGTCGACCAGCTTTTGGTCCCGGCTTTTGCCCTACCTCGGCTACTCCCGTTTGTTTTACTAATGATAGGTGTGCACCGTTCCATACCTTCTTCCCCCTTGTTGAGATGCTTTCTTCGAATCCTGGTTCTTGCTTACGGATTCTGATAACCAACTTAACGTTTCAAATTTCTAGGATCCCGGGACAAAACATTGATTTCCATCTATGCTTATGCTTCAATGGATGACCCATATTGAACGCGACAGGTTGACATCGGCAAGGCTTCCCTACATACGCACTCAGAATATTTAATTCTCGTCTATTACCTCTCTTCCTATTTGTCTTCCACTCCTTCTCGAAGTCTGCGAAGAAACGGGGGATTCCCCTGCCTGACAGTTATTCTGCAAGCTTAATTGGGCTCTCAGGTCACTGAATTCTGCAACCGCTCTTATCTCCCAGCCAAAATTCTCTCATACACACCAACATCCAACCGTCGTTATAGAATAACACATCAAACTCTCGAGATTCATTGGGCTTAAAGCATATGTGGCTACTATACAAGTCGCGTTCTCTCACCCTCGATCTGCTCGTGTTCTCACTTGATCTCGTTTGGGGTGAGCATCACCGCCGATTGCGGATATGCGTTCTCATCGTCGGGCTCTAACAAAACGTGGCAGAAGGTTTCCCAAATCTCGATTCGCGTATCTCTGATTCACCCATTTTGAGGCTTTCCAAAAATGGAGTATTTGGTCCTGACTCTATTAATAGGCACTCACCTCTGGTTAAGGCTCCCGATATCTCTGTCGTCTGGCCTATGGCCGTTGGGAATGAACGATGCGTTCTCATATGGCTCATATCCATCACAGCAATACTTTGGATCCAACTCGGATTCACTGGCTTATCTATATTTTAAGTTTCTTGACATTCCATTTGCAAAACAAAAGTCGACGCTCGGTTTCCTCGAGAAGCAATCCGTCTAGCCGAGGACTTGATTTCCACGCCCCATCGGCGCTGCCGACGTCGGACGCATAATCGAAAATATCGCGGCCGGCATGCCCCATTTACTGTCTATGGTCTTCAGGGCGCTCGTTCTATACAAAGCCTCGATCGAGGCAAGTAAATCCTTCGGACGGGAGTTATGGGGCAAGGGGAGCCATCCTTTGTGGTGCCTCAGTGCTTACTTTAGCTGCGTTTGCAAGTTATAGAGCAGTGATGTGATACAATGGCTTTACCTTAGGCCGTTTTGTGAACTGGCCGCAGATGGCCACACGACGGCGACCAAAACTAGTTTCCAGTTCGCTAGCTCACTTATCTTTGTCGCATTTTGTCTGGGAGTTTCTTATCCTGCTTCAGGCTACATTTGGTTATTTCTCTCCGACTCCCGACATCAGCCAATCACCGCCTGTGAATAGCGAGTTTACTTAAAATCAAAGGCTTTTAACTCTGCAGTACCTATGTCCTGCGCGGCCGCCGTCGATTCCCAGAACCACGCGAACAACCACACATAGGACCGATAATTCTGTTTCTTTCCCTCGTTGTCATGATGTTGCTGTTCTAAAATAAGTACTACGCAATCCTTTTCAATGATTGAGAGGCGTTGCAGACTCTATACTGCGTAGAGGGCGCCCATCTCCTCGAGAAAAAAGCCAGGTTTGTTATCTCAAACAATGACTACAACGTGGTGTCTCCGGCTATAATCTTAAACGTTCAGTATTCGCCAGGACTGCATGAATCAATGATTGCGATGTATGTCGCAATAGGATGCGAATCAGTTACCTGACTTTCGGAACCCTGAAGGTACGGTCTACTACCTGTCTACAACCTATTGATAAAGTTGCACAAGGTGCGCAATATGTGAAGCAGGCGCTATGCTTATCGCTTTCCGAGCTGCCATTCTGCGCTTTTCTTATCGAAGGGAGAATTTACTAAGTTGAGTGCACACGCAGCATGCACAGCCCACTGTTATCTTTTCGCCACTTTCCCTTCTCCAGGCGGCCGCCTTTCTCGAGCAGGATTATTTCTATCGTTGTGGAGTCTTCCACATTTGCTTTTTGGAATTCTGACTGGGACAACCTTAACCAATTCAACGTTGTGGCATCCAATACCAACAACGCCGCCAATCGATTTTCACAAAAATAGATTCCGAAAGATTAGCGTTGGTTGCAGTGTTCCCACTGAATTCTTTCCATGCCATGCGCTACACGTAGGTTAATGATAACGCCTCCTGGTATTGATTTATTATTTTGTAGAAGCGAAGAGAACGGGACTGAACACTCCTGCAAGTCAAAATACATCGCAGACGGTTGCCATTTTTGCGATCGCGATAACTAAAACTATGGACTCTACAGACGTCGGGAATCGGGCGGGTCTAAAGGAGAAGCGCGCCCTGTGATACTCCATCGTATAGATATATGGGACACTACAAGGCACCAGGGCCGATATGATGCCAGCTACAACTCAAAATTCACAATGGGACGAAAATATCTCTTACGAGTCTATTAACGTTGCACAGGCTTGATCGGGGTACACTCAAAAGGGAGTATTAAAGCACTCATTGACTTATTTCCAATTAAGGAAGGCAATATAAGCATAGATTGAGGCGCACCATTGGAGTTGCTCTCGAAAAGCTGCATGCTGCATTGTTTTTTTGTTGAGGCTATGCGCCTTCCTTCACAAAAGATACGACTTCGTCGCATTGCCGCGCGGCTTTCTGTCCTCCACATGGTTTGAGCCCCATTTCAGAAAATATATGTCGGACGTGAGATGCATCAACGACGTGGTGCAAAAATAGAGCCTCGGATTGAACGGATACAGTGGGCAATCATTAATCAACACAGACACACTTACATAGGGCAGAAATCAGTGGAGCCGTTCGAGAGTTTGAAATGCAATTGTCCGGCGCAATCCTTTTTTTATATAGTGACATGTACAGTGCAGAGTAGAACTTGAGGGATTTGGCCTTCTCGGCATCCCGAAATTCACGTCGGGGAATACGTAAATTGCGCCCCGGTGCACATCAAGCGCCTTGGCTGGAGGCGTATTTATGCCTCCATATTACTCATCCCTCGTTGAGGTGTTCAGCAAGAAAATTCCAGAATCCACCCTCTGCCAGTCGTGTATTGCAGAGGCGGGGACCGCAGTGGATTCCGTTAGCCGAAGCGGCGAGGTGCTGGCTAGCAGAGCGTATGTCATAAACAGATACTCACTCGCTGCGCACTAATGATTTATCAAACTATAGGCTCTCGCCGCAGCGAAACCAGTCTAAAGCTCCATGTTGAATTCATGTTGAATTCATTTCATTTCAGCCGCATTCAATGATGCAATTGTCATGCGCAGATGTCAAGATATGCGATTATTGCTAGGAGAACTACTATCAACGTGAGAGGCTGGCACAAATGCCACCCAGGTAGGAATCTGACAAGTGAAAGTATGGCGCTTAGTAAGTACAGGATGACGCGCATGCAATGTCAGTGTCAACTATACTTCAGCGAGTGTGAGTGGACTTATACTTAGGTGCGATCAATTGAAAGACTGGAAGAGACCATCTGGAGAAAGGGGACTCTAGATCTGTCAAAAAAAAAAGAACATTTCAAAGAAGTAAACATAGAAAAGGGATCACTCTTCTTCTGCATTTTAGATTACTCAGCTCTTGATCACGATCGTAGAGGCAGGTCCAGGGATTATGGACGGATATGGACAACGCAAACTTTGTTTTTCAGAACATGTCAACAACATTGCCATAGACCAGGCATATTTTAACACAAGGACTCGGTCATTCGATCCGTGGTAAGGTCCATTCCATGCCCTGGCTCGACGATTGAGAACGAGAAATGTTTCTCGCTGGGTAGAAAAATATCTTGATCAACGGTTATCCGGGGTTGGCCTAGGAATAAGTAGACGCGCTCTATCAATCCCACTGGAGGAGATGCGTTCCAAACCGTTGGGTATACCACACAAAAGATAACTCCTGAAGAGGAACGCTCTAATAAACGCAGTGGGGTGCCACTGGATGATAACCACAACCAATTGCGGCGCCGAAGCATAGTTGATGTTCAATCTTTATGTCCACTGTGCCTGTAGTAATGCTGACTCGAATTGAGCAGAGCCACATGGTACACGCTGCAACGAGTGCTTCGAGAAGATAAACTCATACGACTGTATGGATGTATGTGCTGTTTGTTATTTAAATTAGATACAGACGTGCTGTGATTCGTTCACGGTGATAACACATTCCCAGCTACGTCTGTTCTGAATCGTTGTAGGCTGATTGCGTCGCGGGTACCGAAAAACTCCAACGCTTTTTACAACGCCAGAGAGGGGTGCCCGGGCTACTCTGATCCAAATACAGGGCACATTTGTTCACGGTGATAGCATTTTCCCATCTGCTCACAGAGAAGGAGAGCGGCCACCGAGCTTCCAAAAAATGAGCAGAGCCCAGTGTCTTGTAAGTTTTCCATGCGATTGGATGAGCCAAAAAAGTGCGATATAATTTTTTTGACTGAACTATGCCGTTACTATTTATTCACGGTGATAGCAGACCTCCCAACCGCCACTCACGCGCACGCCTGTGGGTCTTCTGTCCACGACGTTGCGCTGACGTGGAAGAGGAGAAAATTCCAATGATATAATAATTGAGAAGGCCGCACCCCGCGGCTATCCTTGCCTGCATCAGTCGGCAAAAGAGAAGAAGAAGCAGAGGAAACCACCAATTACAAAATCCAGTCAAAAGTATCCCAGGCAGCGGAAAGGACGAGATATCTAATCAAAACAAACAACAGAGGAAAATCCCAGCATGGTGGTAAATTGCAATTGATCACATCGAAGTAGCGGTAGATGGCGAAATTAATGATCTTATAAGCAGATGTAATGTGCTTTAGAATACTGGTCAACACATACTGTAGTTTAATGCTTATGCTCGCAATTCACCGCCACTTGCACCCTCCAATGGAATTGGACAGAGGTGTTTCTGTTTGGTGACTGATGTTCAGACACTACAATTGCGTCTACATTTATGATTAAACTGCATTGGTTACTCTCTTTTCCCTCCTTTCTTCATCTTCTAAAGTTCTCTTCTCTGAGTTCATAATTTCCCTTTCTTTATTGCTCTGATATGGAGTAGAATGTGGGAGAGACCTCAATTACCGCTCGTACCCAAAGAGATCCATCTTGAGATCCATTTTTAGATCCGTTCAACTACACGGTTCTTTGCGCAAAGTCCTTCGCAGTGGAGTCTGTGAGAGGGAGCGACCCTGGGGCCGCCGCGGGCCGATGCGCGCAACGCGTGCGTGGCGGCGTGCGACGACGGCGAGTGCGTCTTGCCACGCATTTGACACGCCGCGCGACGGCGAGAACGTCTGCATATGTGCCTAACAAGCTTTATTTTATATTCGCCCAGCGCCCGACGCCAACGGCTGTTCCACGCGCGTGTGTGCGCACAGCGTAGCCGACCGCCTTTGCGCCCTGGATTCAACGTGTTCCAGTCATAAGTGTGGTTTCCATTGCACAATGGGAGCTTCGAGCTTCGACGGTGTGTGGGCGGGCAACTTGGCGTCGAGAACGTTCGGTCCATGACTCCATGGAGCAGCACGTCCCCGCCTTTCTTTCCGAATGGAAACCTCAAACATCGAAGATGCAAGGCTTGAGAAAGTTTTTCGCGTTGGTCGCCTGCGCTCTATTGATTAACAGGATTGTCAGTCAAGAAAAGATACCCGATGGCTGGCAGACGTGCGCTGACTTGACTTGACTGGCAGTGCCATTGATCAAGCCCATGCCACTTCACTAGTCTGTAATCATAATCATAATCATTCGCATCTCGCATTTCTGTCAGAGAATATGTTGCGGGTTTTATTTTCGTCGTTGTCCGCAGATCTCAATGGGTGTAATGACAATACGCGAGCGCGTGAGCAGGAACATAGGTAACCCTTATGCAGCAGACCGGCTGTTTCGCGTAGATATGTTTTGTTAACAATCCAGCTTACTATCTTGCTCTTCTTCTGAGATTCATACCCGCAGAATACATTCGCATCCAGGATTTTGGTGTTAGCGGTCTTGTTTCGTGAGTCAGAGAAGGCGGTTAACATTGACGCTCCACTGCTAACGACACGAATGCCGTTGGTAGTGTGATGTCGGAAATGAATATTCTGGTTGTTATCGCACTCGTCATGAAACTAAACAGAGACGCCCTTTGCGAATAACGATTAAGCGACTACTTCACCGTTCTCGTTTTGTGCAATGAATTAACGCTAGCCATTTCTCTCGAGTGCGCGCATGGCCTTTTGTTTTTGTTTGCGACTTTTATTTTTACATACGAAATACGTTTTGGTATCTGGTTACTCGTTTCGGATTTCGTTTCCCCAAGGTGGATAATATGGAATCATGAAATTGAAGTTAAGTAAGACCTCGCGGTCGTAAATGGGGAACCCGGCGTCGTTTGCTACTCATGGTAAATACTCGCCCACCATGCCACTCGTTATATCAAAGTGCCGCCTCCGAATCTAACTGGAGCTCGACGTCCGAATTGTGTGGGAAGACTAATTGTACCTTTTTTGTGGCCCATAAATAAATGCTCCCAGTATCTATGTATGTATACAGCTTTCTAGCTTTTCGACCGAGCATGTCAATTATTGTCATTAAGGGCATATGTCCCCGTCTGCCCCCTGCGCAGGCTATTTGTAGGATACTATTCGCGGACACAATCAGCGGCATCGAGGGTGGTTATTGGCTAGTTTTGGAGGTGTAGGACATCAAGTGCGAGTGCGACATTCGTGTATGTATAAATACTAAGGTGGTAAAGGATTGATTATACCGACGGACGCTCGGACTCGGACACGGACACGGACACGGACTCGCAGGGCCTTGCTTTGGGTTCTGGGACGGCGGGCATTCCCATGGTACGGTATGTGCGCGATGGGCATTTGGGTAACCCTCTCAGATCGTTTTCGTGATGAGGGCGACGACGCGAATCTAGGGTAAGGTTTGAAGGCCGCAACCACAACATTGAATACGCGTTTGGAGTGGGCGCCCCATAAGGCACGGGTGCGCCACTTCCGTCAGACCTGCGCGCTGCGGTGGGCCATGAGTCTAAATGATTCAATGCAATGACATAAAAGAAAGTGGTTCTGGGATTGCGGACCGTTGGGAACCGTACTTAGAAGTTACCAAACGAGCGGGTATGCGCCTCGGTGCTCGATGGGGTCTGGTAATGATCACAGTGGTGCATCTGTCAGTAGCATTCTATCGACTGCGTCGAAGAAATAAAATAACGTTGTGGAAGACTTGTTCGAGCGATGACAAAGTTACCTCTGGATTGCGGATTACGGCGCTAACCTGGCGGCATGACATCTCCGTTTCAAGATAGATTGGGAGTAGATCAGCGGTGTAATATTTAAATATGAGCTCGTTAGAAGGCTGGCGAAGACACAGTGGACTGAAAACCACGGTTCGGAGCTTGAAGTGAGATAAAAAAGTAGAGTGGACGATGCCACTTTGTCGGACTATAGATACCGCTGTTTTGGGGACCAGAGGCTGGGATGGTGTGACGGATCGAGGAAGATCTGAAGCGTGGGTGGGACCTTTGTTCTGGTCGGATTGTGGAAGGAATCCTTGCATCAGACCCCGACTGTCAATGGCGTGTAAAAAATTTCGCCAAACCCGGCGCCCCAAATCTGGACACATCTACATCTGTTCTCTCTATTCTCAACGCAGGCTTCACACTCCTTGCGCCATACGAGCAGCGGGACAAAGGGGCGACAGACTTACACGTGAGTCGAAAAGTAGTTTTGTTTTAAAGTGGAGGCCAGTTGAGAGAGTCGTCCGAGCTCAGAGTCGATCGACGTCCGTTCCACAATGCGCCCCGTGATGCCGCCATCACCCTTTGCTTACTCATCTCCCTATGCCCCGCAGCCCCAATATTTCCCCATCTCCCTCGCCTACCCCGACCCCTTCCCCACAGACTTCACCGTCCACCACGACCACGCCGTCCATTCCATGCAGCCCCCGCCGTCCCCGGGCATCCCCATCGACCCCGCTCTCGCACTCTACCCGCCGTACTACTCGTCCTACCAGCAGCAACAGCACCACCACATCCCCCAGCATCTCGCCCTTCCCCCCAACTACTCCTCGCCCTCGTCGCAAGGCTCAGACACCATCGGCACACCCCCGACGGAGCACATGTACCCCTCCTCCTCGTCCAACATGAACGGCAAACGCCCCGCATCCTCCGTCTCCAACGGCACCGCAAACGACAGTCGCAAGAAGGCCCGCAAGGACGACGAGTCCGACATGGCCAGCCCCGTTGCAGACAAGGAGGAGGTCAAGGCGAAGCCCACCCGCGGCTCCCGGTTCGTCTCTCTCGCTCCTTTTTTCGAGTCGCTGTCTTACCTCTCGTCAGGGCGTGCACCGTTTGTCGCCGTCTCAAAATGAAGTGCGTGGGCGCCGAGCAGGGGCCCCCATGCAAACGCTGTCTGTCTGGAAACCACGAATGCATCTTCGAGGAGTCGAACCGGGGGAAACGGTCATCCAAGTACGTTGTTTTTTTTTCTACCCCACCCCCTGACCCCGCACGATCTGATGGAACCCCGCAGAAAACACGAGATCCTCACGCGCTCGCTGCGCAAGATGGAGCGGACCCTCGACACCGTCCTTCGGTCGATTGGGAACCCTAGCATCGCATCTGGCATGATTTCCCGATCGCCGTCGCCGTCAGCGCAAAATGTTGGCACCCAAGCACTGCTCGCCAACTCACCTTCACCGCCACCTTCCACTTCGACTTACCAATCTCAGCAAAAACACCACCATGCACCCGGGTCACCCAAACTCCACTCATTGCCAGACAATGCGCTCAACCCGCTCGGGCTCCTCGCCGAGGCGAGTCTTGCAAACCGCCGCGCTCAGGCGACCAACACAACCGGAATAGTAGCAAGGCCGTGCGACAACCTCAAGCTTGGCGTTGCAAGTGATAATTACTTCAAGCCTGGTGCGCCCATTTCAACTTCGATTCTCATCTAACTCTGACTTATTCATCACCAGGTCCCATGACCATTTTGCCTCTGCGGCGTTTGTACATCGAGCGCCAGGTTCAGCCAGAAATGCTCAGCTTCGTATCCACGGAAGAAGTTGTTACTCTATTCAATATGTAAGTGTTTTTACGTCATATATACCATGGACAGTCATCCTGATAGCTGCATTCGCAGATATTTTGATCACATACATGCAAGTCCATCATCAGGTCTTTTTTCAATGAACTGACATTAACACGGGCCCCTTCTCTTCTAGATGCACTGTAACTTGCTGGACCGCAATTTCCACACACCATCTCTTGTTTGCTCACGATCACCCTTCCTGCTGACGACCAGTATGTCGTTCTTTCGTACCGTTTTCATATCGGCAAAATGCTGATAAATTTTCGTAGTTTGCTCTATTGCGAGCAAGTTCTATACGGCAAAGCCCGACTTACATCCCCGGCTGACCGAGCTCGCAAAACGACTTGCATTCAGTGTCCCTGCGAAGGGCTATAAATCTGTCGAGATCGTGCAAGCCTATCTCCTGCTAACCTTATGGGGCTGCGGGGCCGTCGAACGCTTCGAGCAGGACAAAACATGGCTACTTTTAGGCATGGCCATCCGGTGGGTAACTTTCTTTCCTTCCTTTTAGTCGGCCAATCGCCGATTCACACTGCACGAATCATCTTGTGGAAAAACATTGCAATCTTAGTTCTTTGCTCACACCTTTGTTTCCTCAGGATGGCTACGGATCTGAACCTGCACAGGAAGACGGCGGTGACAAGCCAGGATACGCAGGAAGGCAAGGCTCGCGACTTGGAAGTGCACAACCGCGAGCGGACGTGGATTTTATGTTTCTGCCTCGATCGCAGCTTTAGTGCCCAGATGGGAAAACCTTCCTCTGTTAAGGAAGAGTATGTATTTTTGTGCTAGTCCGCCTATGATAGAGCGCTAATAGGTGAACTTCGCTAGTTATATCATTCGTCATACGACGGAATGGTATATGTCGCCGTTCGCTAACCCCTCGGATGCGTCGTTGGCTGCCTATGCTGTATGTTTCCCCACCTGTTCATTGCGTGGGAATTGATATTTAAGGTTTAATTGTCTTTAGGAACTGCAGCGGACACTGTCGAGGAGTCTTGAGTTCCTATACAGCGGAACGGACACGGCATCGGGGTTGCAGACCAACTGCGATTACCTGCTGATCATCAAGACCTTCGAAACGCAAATCTTCGCTTGGAAGCATCAGTGGATAGACCAACGAAGCTGGGATTGTAAGTCTTCTCGACCTTCTGGAAATGCGTATTTGTTGACGAAATAATTATAACTCTTAGTGGAAACTCTGGTAACCGCACAGTACAAGAGGCTCATCTCGGAGTTCTACTTTCATTACTCGATGCTGGTGGTCAACTCGTTCGGCCTGCAGAACGCGCTTGAACGTGCGCCGATGGACATCGGCCACTTCTTTGCACGGGTGCACACGTCTGCGCACGCGTGCGCCACGTTGGTGCGGGACCAGCTCGGTCCGAGTGGGTTCATGAAGTACTCGCCCGACTCGCATTTCGTGCAGACGTCGTATGCTGTGTTGAGTTTATTGAAGGTTTGTTTGCGTTTTACTATATTTGGGTTCATGAGACTTATCGATTTGGACGTTAGCTCGTGCGACCGGAATTCCAAGCATTCTTGGACAATGAACAGTCGACGCTCAATCTAGTGCGCGACGTCGCCGATGTGCTGGACAACATCGCTGCCAACCCGCTGCACACGCCCGCGCTATACAGCGGTTTCCTGCGCGCCCTCATCTCGGCGAAGCTGGAACCGTCGTCTCACGCGGGCACCGACGACGGCAAGCCCCCATCAATTGACGGCGATCACCAACAGCAGCAACACCAACAGCACCAGCAGCAATTAAGTGGTGACGGGCAAGGCAGTCATATGAACGGGACCCACAACAATGGCGGGATGAACACCCCTGGCGGGTATGGGCATCATCACCACTTCCACGGCGATCCGGCGTTCAGCTTGTTGAATGAATTCCAGTTCGACAGCGAGATGGGCCCGGTGGCGGATATGTCGACGTTCCCGCCGACCATGGCGCCCCTTCCCAGTGAGGATAGTATGGGTATGCTGACGATGGAGAATATCTTGAGCAGTGGGTTCTGGGACAGCATGCTTGTGCCTGGTGCGTTTCCTTTCTGTTCCACTCTCATGGTTCGGCGCGAGGCTTACGCGTTTCGTTGGCGATTTTTAGGGTACAATAGCATGGACGGCCTGAGCGGCGGCTTCGTGTTCGGCGCTGGAGGCAGCGGGCTGATCACGCCCCGCTTTGGGACCTCACCGATGCAGTCGGGGGCGAACACGCCTCGCCGGGCGGCGGCTGCTGCTGCTGCTGCTGCGGGCTCGCATAACAGCGCGTTGACACAGACGAGCATCAATGCTGCGTTTGAGTTTGATAACCAGAGGAAGGAGACGAGGATCAAGATTGATACATGATATTGATCTTTCCACCCTTTTCCTTTCCCGCTCGTGGACCCTTTGTTTTGGGTGCGCTTATGCTTTGCGACGATTGGATTTGGTTTCTGATGCCGATGACTACGTATATGCTTCCCCTGCTTTGTGTCCCTCTGCTGCGCCGCCGCGCTCTCGCTTGTCTTCTTGTGTTCGGGATGCCCACTTTACTAGGTCACCCGAAACGTTCGTGTACTTAATGGTTTATCCTCCTCCGTCTTGGACACTGTTTCACTTTTCCGTCCCTCATCCCCTAAATCCCACTCTTCTGGTTTTGGGTTTTGGTTTTTTGTTCTTTTTATTTGCCGGTTTTTTTCCTCCTGGCCTGCTCTCCGCTAAAGTCTACACAGTTATGACTATGACGCATGATACTTTAGTTAAGATAAAATATTATCGTACAACTCGCACTTCCTATCGCACTTTGTGTTATTACTAGTACTACTTGCACCTCTATCCTCATCCCATTGCGCTGTCTTGTCACTCTCCCCATGTTTTTCCGCTGGTATATGTAAAGTACCTACTACGATTCAGACGAAGTCAAAGATAAATAACGATAAAGCTGGCGCTCTACATATCTTGCGTGGATGGGTTTTTTTGAGTTTGCGTATTCAACGATATATGTGTATGGGATAAAAAGAAATTAATGACATTTATTGCTGCTTCTGAATCTTGTTTGGCCTTGAGGACGTTGACGCGTTGACGAGCGGAGGCTGAAAGCGTCGGCGCGCCTAGAGTGCACCTTTGTCTCTCGCCACCACATAGCCGCGTTGCGCTTGGCGCTCTCCCTTTGACATCCTTGACTCGCCTTTCATATCAAGGCTGCGTCGGGCTCTGACCTGCCTGCACTCGACACATACATACCAGCGCATACATTCAGTCAGTGCCAGGGCAATTAACGACCTCGATCCTTCACCGGCACCATCAATGAAGAGGTCAACGGTGATTGGCATGTTTCTTCGCCACTGGCTTCTCTGCACAATTTTTAGCTTTCACTGTGAGTCTAATCTGCTCCTTGTGCCATTTTTATCCACGGACAGCGCCTACTTGTGCGTGTGTGATAGAGACCAGGGTGCTTACTCAGGGTTTGTCGTATCCCACAGATACATTCATAGGCGCACAAGCCCAACAACTCACTACAGTTTCCACCACTCGTACAGCGCCAGCTAGTACGACGGGTTCAGGGACTGCTGCTGCTGTGATCTCGCTGTATATTCCAGGCTTCGACCCCCAGCCTGTGAGCGCCGATGTGCTTGGTGTCGATGGGGAGGGGCGGACGACGTGGGCGCTGCATAGAGGGAGTGCGACTGGGACGGATACGGATGTTGGGGGATTCCTGGGGACTGGTGAGTTCTTTGTGTTGGTTTGGAATTGGGCCTTTGCGCTACGCGTTACTAGTTGGAATCTTAACGTAACGAAATGCTGACGTCGGGATCCGCATTTCAATTCACCAGCTACTCTTGTCGAGGGCGCTAAAGATGCCTCGCTCACTTACGCCAACGTTTTGGCGTCCTTTACCATTGGCATGCAGTGCGCCTTCACCGACAGCACCCTTGCGGTGTGTACGGTAGAAGCGCAGGGAGGCACGGCTACACAAACGGAAGTAATTCAAAGCCAGCCCATCCAAGGCGGGAGTACACTGGCGACGACGACGCCAACTTCTGGGGCAGCGAGCTCCACGGCAACGATAACGAACTCTGATACCAACGCGTCCAGCAGCACTACTTCCTCCGGTTCCTCGACGTCTTCTACGACTACTGGGGCAGGAGATGCTACAAATACCATATCGCCTCCCGCTTCCTCTAACGGGGCCGGTTCGTCGGGTCGAGGAAGAGGGTCAGCAGCCCTCTGGGGTGTGGGTTTGGCTATTCCCTTCCTGGTTTTGGGGCGGCCACTTGTTTAATTTTGACGCACAAGAAATTGAATAATACCGCGCTCTTCCATTGTTATCTAGCCGACATGGTGGAAATTCAATAAACGTTCGCCGCCGCCTCAAGTTAAACAAGTTTTCCAGTTATTCTGGTTTTATGGACGATCAGACAACCAAAGCGACGAGTGCTTATCTCGCTGCTTGCGATGATGACGGGACGCGAGGGGATCGCAGCATGGGCGAAGGGCCCAGGCGGAGCCGCGTTCAGAGGAACCCCCTATGGCGTCAGGTCTATCTATCTATCAGCAACGCAAACGCTTACAGTTGGTGTGAACGCCCTCTGCCGCCTTTAGCCAAGTCATCGGAGTCCTGCTCGTGGTGGCACGCTCTAGAATTCGGCCCGGCGTGTCGACGTCGACGTGGCTATTTCTGCTGTTTTTTTTTGGTCCGTCTCGAAGGAAGGAAACAGTCAACGTTGGGACGGATTTCTTTTCGTCGAAGGTTGTGCCACGAAAGGACCAGAAAGAAGGGGCAGCTTGGATGGAAGGGTGGGTCGCCTGATTGGTTTGAGCTGCCGACTGAGTAGCTCGTTTGCTGGACTTTTTTTGACGTCGGGTTTATTGTAGCACCCCCACCACCTCCTCACGCACATTTCGCCCCCTCTTTTCTCGAATGGTCGATGGTTTCGAGATGAACTGATTTGAGAGGTGGTCGTTCTGCCTCGGAGATGACGTGTCATTAATTGCACTGCGAAATTCCACGACAAGAGTATCTTCAACATCGCCTCGTCGCCTTTGATATCTGGGTGAAGAGATTTCTTGCGAGGCGGTACAACATTTTGTCGACGATCAGCTGATCATGCAGAGCAGAAGGTGAACGCACTTAGAGGGGAAGAGGATCTTGGACTGTCACTCTTCGATTGCTCTGCATGGCTTCGGCTAGGGCCTTATGGCATGGTCGCGAATTTTACCTCAGTCGCCGCCATTGACGACGGGCAATCTCCACAGCAAAGTTTATACAAACCTTCTTGCCAGCAGTTATGAATTCGTGAATGTTCGACTAACTGTGATGTCTCCCACTCAAATAATCAACCTGAGGCGGGCAATCCAGACCTCTGGAAAGGAGATGCCATAACGAAGCTGTACGCGGAAAAATCATTGGGTACGTACAGATTTATGGAGGGCGAAGACTCACGTTCATTTCAGAAAATTTCCAGATATTTATGAAAAAGATTTCATTTCCTTCATCTCCATCAATACAAGTCAGCGACGCAGGTGCTACCTTGCATTAGGCCAGTTGTGCAAAAGTGGGCTATTGTTGGTCGCGGCCGCGATTATACATAGTATACGTCTGTGAGCTAATCTTTCTCAGCGATGTTCTTCTCTGACTCCATTGACAGGTGAAGAATAGAATTGCGCTGAAGGGCGCACTGTGCATTCAATCGAAGGCTCGACATTCTGGGACGGCGATCGTTGTGCTCTTTCCCTATCCTATCGAGGAGGGGCTACTACGCATTCCTGTGCGTGGAGGAAGGTGGGTAATCTAATAGCACTGGTTGAGTCAGACGGTGAAGGGAAGATGACCCACATGGACTCTTTAGAGGCATGGCTTGCCCCGAGTCAGCTGCAACTCATTATTACACTTTAGGTGGCAGAAGGCAGGCAAATCTTTTTCTGGCCGAGGGTCCCTGCATGTCGAGCGTCGCAAGAACTCAGAGCTGGGCTGAGGGCTTGAAAGTCCCACGATAGTTCATATCTGATTTGGTGTAGTTCCTCTTCCGCGCCTGCCTCGAGGTGGACACGTTCTCATCTTATCCAGCCAGAATATGGCCAAAAATTTCTGGTACCTGATACCCCGCAAAATAATCCGATTTTGTGCTGGGTACACTATAAAGTGCTGGCGCTCCCAGAGGTGGGCCCCTTTTTCCCATTGTCCTTGACGTCGCCCTCCCATGACAGAGTACACCACTTCATCACAGGCTTTTCGCGAGTTCATGAACGCTCGCGAGCGCACCGCCTACTGGCTCCAGTCAATGTCGGGGTCGGGCCCCTCAGAACTCTACTCCCCGTCCGTGCCCCCGTCGGTCTTGGAGGGTTTGGTGCCCTCGTCACCTCCCTCAGAGGCCGACAGCTCACATTCGACGCCACCGAAGATGATTCTGCGCTACGGGGACGGACGCCCGGACGTGCCAATTCCTCATACGGGAGGGATGGGGCGCTCAGGCTCTAAACGACATCGCGACCCACGATCGCAGACCCTATCTTATAACCCTGCGCGTTCCGGTTCCGGCTCCAGTAAGGACTCACCGTCCTATGGATCCCACTCACACCCCTTCGAAACCGAGCCTCGCGCGCCGCCGGAGGAAATCCGCATCCTCCCAACCTATGGCGACCTGCCGCCTTCCTCGAGCTCGTCGCGTCCCAGCCATTCGAGATCAAAATCCCTTCCTAGAACATCGGGCCACCGCCACCACGAGCCGGAGCCCGAGGTCCCTTACCTGCCTCATATACCGAAGCAATCACCTTACTACCCTCCTCACGCGGGGCCGGTAAATCCGTCGCTCGCAGCCAGCGCTAGCGCGCCGCCCCAGCAAATTAGCTTCGCGCAGCCGCAGCAATGGCCGCCGCGCCAGCCGCACGCTAGGCATCCGCCAGCGGTTGTCTATGCGCCTTCCCACCACACGCAGCGCCCTCATTATGCCCCGCCCGCCATGTTCCACCACCCGCCGCAAATGGGCCCCAATGGGATGATTTACAGCCACTCTGCCCCAGTACCAGGGCAGTACCCTCCCGCATATCCGACGCCCTACCCTTCGGCGGTCAGCTCAAACAGACATACCTCCTCGGCCCATGATGTAAGGATGAATACGAACGGCCGCGAACACATGAGGCCTATAGGGAGGTCTTCAAGGGTGAGCCCAACGGAGTCATCCGAATCGCTGGCCAGTCACAAGTCGGGAAGCACTTACTATGTCCTCCCAGCCCACGGACAGAAAGTTCATGTGATCGTACGTTGAATTTTTTTTACGTACCTTCGCCGTCCCGAATGCTTATTGTGGTGCCCTCCTTTTTTCTACCTCCTCTAGGCGCCCAGTCCCGAACAGTCTGTCATGACCGCCACATCCACAACAAAATCAGTCAGCCCACAACATTTCCCAATTAGAAAACCCTTCTTCCAACGCCTCTTCAATTTCAAGAAGTTCTCGCACGCGGGGTCGACCCATGATTCGTCCGGGAGGAAATTGCATCGACGACATTCCCTCAACGGAATACGCAGCGGCGGTCGGGGATCAAGCGACGACAGTCAATAGGAATCAGCCCTGCTTAAGACAAAACACGAACCGTGCAAACGACTCCCTTCAGAGGGAAGGAGGAAATCAAAGAGACGAAGGAAGAAAACAATCGAACGAACATGTATACCCCGCCCGCTACTTATTCTTGTTTCATTATGCATATGGATTACAGATATGGAACGTTGTACCACTACTTTCTCCCAGTTCATGCCGAGCTTTCCTGTCTTCGATCCTATTCTACTCGATCCTTTCATCGATCCAGCCTATCGTGGATCATCAAGGAATAATTCCGGCTTCACCAACCCAATGTTCCTGAATCTATGACTTGTCTATGACATTTGATAGGCACATGCCCGACGCACAGAATAATCGCTATGCCCATCTTAGCTTGCACCGACTCGTATGTTGATAGAATTGTCCTGAATCAGATAATCTTTCTGGATGATTTATGTCCGAGTCAACTGTGTATTCAATAATGCGACCTTCGGAGAGGTTCCTCAAGGACCTTTCTCCAAGCCTATTCGAATCCAGTGCGACCACGCACCCTTGTTCGAGAACAATAGCGGGCCCTTCTCTTTTCATTTCGTTACGACACGGCCGATGGATATTTTCGGACGCTGGGCTGCTGTCCACTCGTGGGCGGATATGATGAGGGTTCTTGCAAGTTGTACGAAATCTATCAAACCTCCCGCCTTCACAGCTATAAATACAGATGCGGCATGGTCGTATCGTGGTGGGTATTCCACCGCGGAACGTGGTCTGTTTTCACGCTGGGTTGCTGCGACAATACCGTCATCGATAAGTAACTTTTATTTGATTGCCTGCCTTGCGTCCGCCAGGCTCGCGATGAAATCAACGCGGTCAGTGCGTTCTATTGAAATTTGCATTGCATTGTAATCTGGTAATCTAGGCAGTGCATTTTGGCAGCCCCATCATGCCTTATTTTCCGTCTCGGGGCTTCTGTTGCGCTTAAATGTGGTCGCTATCTTCTCCGGAGGTTCGTCTTCCTATCTCATCGAGCCTTTTTCCGCCGGATGTCCTGGTCGTGGTTTCTTTCCCTCTCTAAGACTAGGCAGTACGCATACTTATCTGGTGCCCATCATTCTCGCGGAGGTGTAGGACTTTAAAGGTAGGTTTAGGCTTGTTCTCGACATGATGCACGTTGGACATTTTATTACTTAGGGCACAAGGCTATCGCGCGTTATTGCGTTGTGGCGGATGGTTGAATCGGTTTCCCGGAACGTGATCGCGCTGGTGCGGTGCAGTGCAGTTAGCTCCAATCGTGCTATATCTGAGCCGACAGTGCTTAGCCCACTGCGCAGATACCCTGGAATCTTGCTTTCGTTCTCGTTGACAAGGATTGTGATAATGGTGCGATACGATACGATAAACTGCTGCGCCTCTGGCTCGCTCGTTGTCCAACTCAGGGTCCTTTCTTGGGGTTGAATGGGTTCCACGATAACTGGGCCAGTACGCTCTGGCACGCAATATGAATTATAATCTGGGCTGGGGAGAGGGGATTTCACAAGGTGTGTATACTGATCATATTAGACTCGGTTATGGCTGTCCGAGTGGGTAAATTCCGCACACACTTTTTGTAATTTATTTGATGCACGCCAAAACATTCTGTGACGTTTTATTACTATTTCTAGCTCTTAGTACTTGCAAAAATAGAAATATTACCCCGCGCGCAAACACTTATCGTTCCGCACGAACACTTTTACTTGCGCGCAAACACTTTTAGGCCCGCGCAAACACTCTTGGCCCCACGCAAACACTTTTAGGCTAATTTACCTGTGCACGCAAAAATATATACTCCGCAAACACTTTTCTCCCGCAAACATGTATAGCGCAACATTGAGCGCTACAAAAAGACTTATGGCCGAAATGCCGAGATTATGTAATTGATCCTTTCTCGGCATCGGCTAACTCTTGCCGAACTACCGGCAGCGGAGATTGAATGACTTCGCGTTGCTGGAGTGTCCTATTCAATAATTATCTATTGAGTTGAAGTACTTATAGCTTAATTTCAATTCAAATACACCATAGTCCTTCTCAGTCTCCGCCCTGGGGTTTCCCGGCAAGAGTTAGCTGATGCCAGAAAGATCAATTACATAATCTCGGCATTTCGGCCATAAGTCTTGTGTAGTGCTTGATGTTGCGATATAAATGTTTGCGGGGGAGTAAAAGTGTTTGCGGGGAGGTATAAATGTGTGCGCGCACAGGTAAATGTGCTTTCGCAGGCCTTAAATTGTTTAAGAGTGTTTGCGTGGGGCCAAAAGTGTTTGTGCGGGCCTAAAAGTGTTTGCATGCAAGTAAAAGTGTTTGTGCGGAACAATAAGTGTTTGTACGCAAAGGTAATTTTTGTATTTGAGTAACCAATAAGAGTTAGAAATAGTAATAAAAGGTCACAAAGTGTTATGGCACGCATTGACTAAATTACAAAAAGTGTTCGCGGAATTTTTACCCACTCGGACTATGGCTGTCCAAGTGGGGAAATATTCCCCGTAAAAATATATTCCCAGTTTCTCTTTGCGCGGAAAATTTCTCAGTCTGTTGCAAGTGCGCGTGAATTTATATAAGGGTTTGCGACTATGTTCAACTCGTTTTTGCTGTGCGCGTAAACATTTATTGGGTGCGCGTAGAAACATTTGAGTGCGCGTGAACATTTTCGGGGTCCGCGTAGAGAAACACCAGTGCGCGGATATATTTTGGCTGCTCTTTGAGTGCGCGTGAACATTTTTTGCGTGCGCGTAAAAAGAAATAGGTTTCTGTCAGTGCGCGGAAACATTTTGAGTGCGCGAATTTCTTATAGGCCGTGATGCCGTGATTAGCTAATTGATCCTTTTTCGGCACCGGCTAAGCTTTGCCGTTGTTGCCGCAGCGGAGATTCAAAGTCCCCACTAAAGCGCCCGAGCCTTGCCATCGCACCAAGCCTCTCACCGCCTTCTGGATCAGTCAGATTTTAACTATATTTTAACTGTACACATCTCTACATGCCTGTGAATAATTGGTCATATTCCTATACTTCCCTGCTAGCTCACTGCCTGTGACATTACAGGTAGCTTGCACATAGTACATACAACTTTACCAGTAATCACTCATCCTCATTCATACCAAAGGTCTCTATTCAGATTACAAAGGGTCTCTATTCTGATTACACTGCACATAAAGGCATAGAGGCGTGCGTGGCTGCATAGGTGGAGGCATTGTGGGCGGGTGATAGTGCCATCTAATCATGATTAGATAAGAAAGATTAATCTCCGCTGCGGCGAGGGCGGCATTCCTTAGCCGGTGCCGCAAAAGGATCAATTAGATAATCACGGCATCACGGCCTACAAGAAATTCGCGCACTCAAAATGTTTCCGCGCACTGACAGAAACCTATTTCTTTTTACGCGCACGCAAAAAATGTTCACGCGCACTCAAAGAGCAGCCAAAATATATCCGCGCACTGGTGTTTCTCTACGCGGACCCCGAAAATGTTCACGCGCACTCAAATGTTTCTACGCGCACCCAATAAATGTTTACGTGCACAGCAAAAACGAGTTGAATATAGTCGCAAACCCTTATATAAATTCACGCGCACTTGCAACAGACTGAGAAATTTTCCGCGCAAAGAGAAACTGGGAATATATTTTTACGGGGAATATTTCCCCACTTGGACAGCCATATCGGACAGCCATACTGGAATAGATCACTTACGCAATCTCATAACACGTTGTTATGAAAGACTTATTTGTGTGCAGAGAAGCTTGTTCTTATCATAGATGGCACTCCGTCTGCGACCGGTTTAAAGCAATCAAAGTTGTGCAGAGCTGATAAATTCACATCAGAATAAATCTTCGTTATTTGTATTTGGTCGACGTATCTACTTTACCGTATCCCCTGAATGTAAGATTTTCGTCTTTTTTTGATCAAAGAGAGAGCACTCCTCGTTCACGGACGGCTCTCAGTCTGTAAGCGCTTCAGGCTTGTCGAGGTGTATGGCGGTCCGAGTGGGGTTTTAATCCCCGCGTAAACATTTGTAGTCCGAAAACTCTTTAGTTACATTTGTTACTATATTGAACGACTTCACTAATGTTTTCAATGCCTTTTGCGTGCGCGCGTGAACACATTCACCTGCGCATCACAACACTTGAGGCGCGCGTGAACACTTTTACGTGCGCATCAAATCTTTTAAGTGCGCGGAAACATTTCAAGCAATTTTACCACTTTTTATTGACTTTTAAGCACTTTTGAGGGTTAATTGAGTGCGCGCAAAGACATTTCAACGCGCGTAAACACTTTTGTGAGTGCGCGGAAACATTTCTAGTGCGCCAAAACATTTGTAGCCGGAGTGCCGTGATTATGTAATTGATCCTTTCACGGCATCGGCTAACTCGGCTAACGTTTGCCGAACCACCGGCAGCGGAGCTTGAACGACTTCGCGTTGCTGGAGTGTCTGTTCAATCATAATCTATTGGTCTGAATACCTACAGCTTACTTACAAGTCAAATACACCATAGTCCTTCTCAGTCTTCGCCTCAGTTCTCCCGGCAAACATTAGCCGATGCCGTGAAAGGATCAATTACATAATCACGGCACTCCGGCTGCAGATGTTTTGGCTCACTAGAAATGTTTCCGCGCACCCACAAAAGTGTTTCCGCGCATTGAAGTGTCTTTGCGCGCAATTAAATATTGCTCAAAAAGTGCTAGAAATTGTTAAAGAGACTTAAAAGTGTTCACGCGCACTCAAAAGGTTTGACGCGCATACAAAAGTGTTTCCGCGCAAGTGCAAGTTTGTATTGGGGCATTAGATAATAGTCAAGGAAATGTATTAATGTTCTGGGGCATCGTAAATAAATAGGAAAAAATTTTTCGGACTACAAAAGTGTACGCGGGGATTAAAACCCCACTCGGACCGCCATAGAGGTGTACCCTCGATCATCGTTAATCACTTGGTAAAATTTAAATAAGCTCCACATGTCAGATGCATACTTCACAAGAACATTGGATGAATATGGCTGGCGTAGGCCTCTTCCAGATTCCCTTTTCATCCATCGCGCTGTCTGGGGTGAACTTGTGTGTGGCGCAGCTGTTTTGATGCCGACGCGATCGGTCTGTTTTATGGCTGTCCGAGTGGGTAAAAATTCCGCACACACTTTTTGTAAATTAGTCAATGCACCCCATAACACTTTGTGACCTTTTATTACTATTTCTAACTCTTATTAGCTACTCAAATACAAAAATTACCTTGCGCGCAAACACTTATTGTTCCGCACAAACACTTTTACTTGCACGCAAACACTTTTGGCCCCACGCAAACACTCTTAAACAATTTAAGGCCTGCGCAAACACATTTACCTGTGCGCGCACACATTTATACCTCCCCGCAAACACTTTTACTCCCCCGCAAACATTTATAGCGCAACATTGAGCACTACAAAAGACTTATGGCCGAAATGCCGAGATTATGTAATTGATCCTTTCTCGGCATCGGCTAACTCTTGCCGGGAAAGCCAAGGCGGAGACTGAGAAGGACTTGAATTGGATTTGGGCCGTAATTATAAGTACTCAACTCAATAGATAATTATTGAATAGGACACTCCAGCAACGCGAAGTCATTCAATCTCCGCTGCCGATAGTTCGGCAAGAGTTAGCCGATGCCGAGAAAGGATCAATTACATAATCTCGGCATTTCGGCCATAAGTCTTTTGTAGTGCTCAATGTTGCGCTATAAATGTTTGCGGGGGAGTAAAAGTGTTTGCGGGGAGGTATAAATGTGTGCGCGCACAGGTAAATGTGTTTGCGCAGGCCTTAAATTGTTTAAGAGTGTTTGCGTGGGGCCAAAAGTGTTTGCGCGGGCCTAAAAGTGTTTGCGTGCAAGTAAAAGTGTTTGTGCGGAACAATAAGTGTTTGCGCGCAAGGTAATTTTTGTATTTGAGTAGCTAATAAGAGTTAGAAATAGCAATAAAAGGTCACAAAGTGTTATGACACGCATTGCCTAATTTACAAAAAGTGTTCGCGGAATTTTTACCCACTCGGACAGCCATACTGTTTTAGGAAAGAACGCTAATCACGATCAGGCTCCACGTCACAGATGTGACCCGACGCGTGGAACGTGACAAAGAGACAGCTTGGGGAGCGTCACTCTCTTTCCCGACACCGTCTGACTACAACTGATCTTTTGCTTTATGAACTTGTTGTCTTTCAGATAACTAATAGCAATGGAAGATACACCTACGCCGATGGACGTAGAGAGGGCTCCGCGTCGAAAGTCTGTCAGAGCCGCTCGTGCTGCAGGGGCCGACCAGCTGGACTCGGATTCGGAATCGGATGGCGCGGACAGCGGAGGATCCGACGCGAAGAAAGGGACGGTGACGCGAAAAGGACATGCAGGCGTGGCTCAGGTATACGGAAAGAGGGCGACGACGAGGAAGCGTGCAGCCACTGTGAATGAAGACATGCGTGCGACTGCGAAATCGAAGACCGCCAGGTCTCCATCGTTCTTTGGATCGGCCTCAACAAAACCCACGTCGTCTATTTCTTCATCTGTTCCGGACGCTTCTACATCTGTAGCGCCTCCTAGACCAAGGCCGCGCCCGCGACCAGTACCAAAGAAACCGACGCCCGTAGAACTTGCCCCGCTCATTATACCAGTACCATCACTGGAAGAAGGCGAGAGTTCGGAGCTCACTTCGTTGACTGAATCCTCTGCAGCTCGGAGCTCACCAGTAGTCGAAATTGTTTCGTGCGTTCGGATAGCTCAACCCATTGCGTCCACCTCCACTTCTTCGCCCAAGAGTCACCCGGTCATCAAACTAGCTTCTGCTCGTCCGAAGAAAGCCAAAGAGCCAGCGTGGTCGGTCACGAAGTTGAAGACTTACGTTTGGGTTCTGATCGAGCCAAAGACCTGGCGCGTGTACTGTCAAGAAGAGGAGCAGGAGGACGGTATAGGTCTTTGGTGGCCTGGGAAGGTGCGTGTACATGTTCTGCTGATCTTTTTCGGGCCGCGCGCTCATATTTAGCTGACCATTTAGCTTGTTGAATCTGCTAAAATCGACGCGCCTCTCAAAGTAAAGCTCTTTGGGCTGGAGGGCAAGAGTATACTGATTGAAACACCATCCGAGGGGAACATGTTGCCAAGAGATCGAGACTATCTTCCCCGCTTTCGAACACCCACATTCATTTCATCCTATTCAAACGCCACCTCCGCGCCGAAAAAGAAGCAAAAACTAGACCGCGATGAAATCGAGGCGCGATGGAATGCTGCGGTGGAGGAAATGAAAACAGATGATGAACCCAGCAGGAACAACGACGACACGGACTCGGACGAGTTCCCAGAACCCATTCATATGTATGAATATCTTACCGCTCCACCTCCAACGTCCAGTAAATCAATATCAGCACCTCCGAAAATTGGCCTATCAAAAGATGGTACTAAGGTATCGTCGAAAATCAGAGGAAAACGGAAACGACATAATACCTCAGAAACGAGTGCGGACGAGAGGCAAGGATTCTACGCAACCAGGGAGGAGAAATGGGACGAAGTTGACGACGAGTTGGATTTACCTGGAGAGTTGGTGCTCGGACGGGACGGCCCTTCGAAAGATATTGATTACTGGCCCGCGAAGCTCATCAAATATATACCCCCTACAAAACCAAACCAGGCCGGCAAATATGCTGTTACCTGGTTGGACGGCACAACAGGCCATATACCGCGTTCTTGGTTCTACACAACGAACGAAGAAGAATTCGCAATGTGCAAGGTAATACTGTATTATTATGCTCTTCTTATCTCTACTGACTGACAGCACTTTTTGTAATCTCAGCTAGGAGCGTTTGAAAGCGCCGTTGTGGAAGTCCAAAATGACCACGTTGACGATGAAGATGAAGTTCTTCAGCAAGAACACGATCATGAACGGCGATCACCCAGCCCAATTCCACTGAATACACCCCCGTCAGCGGCAGATTTCCTACTGCTCTCCATCAGGGAACAATTCGTCTACACGAAGCCGGTCCTAAAAGCGGTTCTAGAAAATACATACGCGCCAGCGAAGCACAAACACGATCGCTTCATGAAAGGCGGGAAGTATCGACAGAGCGTGGTCGACGATGCGAGCCTGCGGGGAAGGATGGACCCAGACGACGTGGAGAAACTGCAGGTGTACATCAAGCAATGGTGCATCCCAAATGAAGACCCTACTGGTATAGTGGTGGCCACTAATGGACACAGCTCCGGCGAGCAAAGCGTGATCGAGATCGATATTAATATCGCGCCCACGAATTTGGAGGCAAGGAGGGAGATACCTGTAGAGCCATCTCTCAGTGATGTGATGACTGGGGATGACAAGAGGTTTACGTCGCCTTTACCTACTGAGGGCTATCGTTCTTCACCCTCTATGCCCCCAAGCTCACTTCCGTTGCCTGATAGAGAACTACAGGCGAGTTCAACGCGCGTTCTTTGAGTAATACCCATTTATCACTTACCTATTTTGTAGCGCGAAGACTCGGTGATTTCTGTAGCCCCGTCTATCTCTGTGGTAAGCTTCTTTCATATGATGCTCTTCAAACTTCTGACAGCATGTATACGTTAGGCTTCGAGTGATATTGTACCTCCATTGAATCCTATTGCTACTTCTGTCGCTACCGAGGCATGTCATCTTCCTTTAATTTTGTCGCGGGAATATCTGACGCTTTCCCCGTTTGCTAGCCTGGTACAATAGTGCTAGATGACGATATCATAGACCTAACCATTGTGGAAATGGATATCCCACTATCTCAGCCTCTTTCTTTCAGCAGAGCCGGCTTATCTGAGGATTTTGAGTCATTGGGCAGAGTTGAAAAAATTGATGTAAGGATCGGCATGTATGTTCATCGCTTCGAGCTTCGCTGACATGCACGTCTATTAGTATTGCCTCAATATCCTCCTTCCCGAAGCCATCCGACAGATACTGCTATGGCGTACCGGGGCGCGCACCTCCGTTAATCTATTATCTCCTGCCGAAGAGCAGGACCTCTACGAGAAAGGCGACGTCCTCCTGCAAGAACGCGACTGGGTGTTCGATATCATGCGGTACCGGAAGGCAATGGCGAACGTAAAATACAAGGGGCGTTCGGAAACAACATCGAAGAGAAGCAATGGCCACAAGAGGATGGGGAGCGCGTCAAGACCTGGACTGAGGAATATTGCTACGCCCAACTACCAGGAATAATTCAAAATGTGCATTGCTATGCGTGTATGCTTTACTTCGAACTTTCATGTTGTACTTGCATCGTATGGATCCCAATAATGGTTCTACGAAATTGTTCGGCATGACATTTATACGATCATACAGAGCATTGAAAAGAATATTTGTAGCTTCGTTGCATTGAATGTGAAGAAAAAAGTGATGATGAGATGAATTTTGTTACTAGTGCCACGTATTCCCGTGACTAGTTGACTTATTACCTCATACTACTAATAGTAGTACCCTGAGTCTTTACCCGTCTAAACTTTCCATTCGCAACTATTTGCGCTTTCTTGTTTTGCTGTAAGTCCACCTCTCTGTTCAGCCTGCCGCATATACTGACATTTGTCGTATAATTAGCTGTGTTCGGTGACACACAACCAGCGAAATGGCTCCCCCGCTGTCGCACAACGCATGGCTCGCCGGACGACACTTTGGAATCGTCATCGACGCTGGCTCGTCAGGGTCCAGGCTGCAAATCTATAGCTGGCAAGATCCTCGAAATATGCGCGTCGAGAAGGGTAGCATGCTCGCTTATACCCTACCCAAAGTTGAGAAGGGCACCCAAGATAACGACCAATGGTTTAGCAAGGTCGAGCCGGGTGAGTGGATTCAACGCGACAAAGTTCCCCGCTATGAACGTGAAATTTTATGCAAATATAGGACTATCTTCACTGGCAGATAAGCCAGATGACGTCGGGGCGTATTTGCGACCTCTATTGGCTCACGCTCGGGACTACGTACCTCCCTCATTACAAAAGGACACCCCCCTTTTCTTGCTTGCTACTGCCGGCATGCGCCTGTTGTCCCCCGCAAAGCAGGCTGAGATATTGTTGGAAACATGTCGCTTCCTGGTCACGCATTCAAATTTCAAGATTGAGGGACCCTCGAGTGTTGGGCCGTGTGGGTCGAGCGTGAGGATCATCACGGGCGAGGAAGAAGGTCTTTTCGGGTGGATAGCCGTTAATTATCTCATGGACGGCTTTACTGGAAACAGCAAAGATAGAACCACTTATGGATTCCTTGATATGGGCGGCGCGTCTACGCAGATTGCCTTCGAACCCAGCCCAGAGAGTCAGAAGCAGACAAACAACTTAATTGATGTTCGGTTGCGACTGCTTGGGGGACAGGAGATCCATCACAAAGTTTTCGTGACGACATGGCTTGGGTATGGAACCAATCAGGCGAGAGAGCGCTACGTGGGGAGGACCATCGCCGAGTATGAATCGACGTTGGATCTTGACGACGAAGAAATCAGTCCGGAACAGCATCGTATCCCCGATCCCTGTCTACCCAGAAATCTCGAACTCAAAGAAAATCCTGTCCATTCGCGTAATCCGGGCACTGCACACTTAGAAGAAACCCACCGTATGATTGGCACCGGGTCTTTTGAACAGTGTATGAAGAAGACTGCGACGTTGCTAAATACGACAGCTCCCTGTCCTGATAGTCCCTGTCTGATGAACGGCGTTCATGTTCCTCCCATCGACTTCTCCGTTTCCCACTTCATCGGAGTGTCGGAATATTGGTACTCCTCAGAACACATCTTCGGCCTGGGCGGCGCATATGATTTTGTGCAGTACGAACGTGCAGCATCAGAATTCTGCTCTAGAGATTGGGCAGGTATCATGAAAGAACACGAACAATCTCGCGTGAGACATAGGCTTGGCGGGGATGGAGAAGTCGTGCAAGGTGGAAACGTCGTTCAGGCCGGACAATGGGGTCCAGAGGTGGAATTACCCCGGCTTCAGATGCAGTGCTTCAAAGCCGCTTGGATTGCCAATGTTTTGCATGACGGTATCAAGATGCCTCGCATTGTAGATCCCGGAGGCAACGACACTACTGAGGGTGACAAGGTGGCTGAGGAGGCAACTAAAAAAGGCCTTGGTCGACCAAGGTTCCAATCGGTGGATAGCGTTGGCGACATCGCTATCAGCTGGACGCTCGGGAAAATGGTATTAGAAGCAAGCAAAGAGGTCCCTCCTCTCGTAAAGACGACTAAACCCTTGGTGGATCCTATTGACGACATTGAAGATATCGAACACTTCCCCATTCAACCTATACGATTCCCATTGTTATCCTTGGATGGCATAGAAGACATTATCACCCCTCATTTGCCGAATTCATTGAGTAGAGACTCACTTGGGTTTTCCCCAGTGTTATTTTTGCTCTACGTTTTGGGTGTTTTCGTTTTGCTCTTTGTTGCGTACCCAATGCGACGGCAATTACGGGCGAGCTGTTTACGGACTGTACGGAACGCTGCTAAGCGTGAAGGCACTTACGACCTACTGGAGGAGGGTAAGGCGCTTACTGGAGGGTCGCCAACATCAACCATTGCTCGTTGGATGCGCCGTTTATTTTCGTTCGCAAACACAAAGCCAAAATTGCCCCTGTCCATTGTCACACCCAACAACCCAGGCCTGCGCCATATCACACCATCTAATTCTCGGTCATCTCCCACGAGGTCATTTTCCATGCCCAACGGTATTGCTTCTATTGCGACATCTACCCAATACGCTTCAAGGCCTCCTTCTCCTCTACTTGATGACACCTTATTAGGCCAATCATCTCTCATCAGTTCTTCACGATCAAGAAATGCCTCACAGATAAACTTATCCAGCATTGCCCCACGACAAGGAGCTATCTCACGCAGTAACAACTCTTACCATGGATCTGGGAAGGTGCAGACGGAATAAAGCTCGACGACAAACACGCAAACGACAGACGACAGACATCGACAATTGATAACGTTATTCACTCTATATATTCGTCATTTTCAAAGATTCCTACCACGTTAGGCATGCGGCATTGCAACTATAAATTTTAAAAAAGTCTCACTCCTAGGCACATAATCACCGTAACTTCGCGATTCAAGATGTCATTCACTGCTGTCTCCGCTATGGGAAACAGCCCATCGCGGACCTGTACCGTAAAGCGAAGGGCATCTAGAGATTCCTTTCCTGGACGGCTGCTATTTTGCACACGATATTTACTCCCAGTCTTTGGGATGCGATTCGCAAGTGTCCACGCACGCTCGGAAAAGGCCTTCACTGCGTCGATGACCTTCTTCGTTCCATTCCCAATGCCTCATAATTCCATATGGTCAACGTCTAAATATTTCACATGGCCGAGGCAATGTCGCTGTCCCATGAAGATGGAGGAAACGGATATATGTATGCGTATCAATACCCTAGGGATTGGCAGTTCCTGATTGCGGGGTACTATCCTCGCTCCGGCGGTGCCTTCTTTCTTCGGTCGCCGCTCGACGTTAATTGCAAGATAAAGTTGCTATCTACCTCCGCAATGTCAATGGGAATGGGCGACTTGGGCGAGAGAAATGCAAGGAAGCGTTGCATAAATTGCGAGGTGTGCCAGGGCTGCTTGCAGACATGAACCGACGTGGAAGGCGCCGGATTCAAGACTCTTTTCCCCCTTAAGTTATGAGCATTCCGTTTTATTTAGATTTCACTGCATTTGAGACGAAGTACACAGTTCATATATATATTTACCAACCCATCTCGTTACTCTTATATATAATGGCTTGGGATGGATATGTTGGTACACGTCGTGTACACGGTGTATTTTTAGCTGTGCTCGGTAATGTTAGCACGTGCTTTCCTCTTGCTTCATGCCTCCGTCACCGTGACGATGTCGATAGACTTGGAGTGGATCAAACTCGACGCGTCCTTGGCCTCGTATCTCGTCGATGTGCTGAATAGACAACTTGGCACCGCAGAAAGGCCGTCATTTATCGGCCCTATTGAAGTGACCTCCCTTGAATTTGGTTCCACCGCGCCCGATGTAGAACTGGTCGACTTGCGGGATATATACCGCGATTTCATGGAAGACGACGATGAAGAGTCAGTCAGAGGGCCCGTAAAGGTCACCGAAGGCGCAGAGGACGAGGAAGGTTTCGAATGGGTCTCGCGTCGAGCGGTAGGCCGAGAAGAATCGTTGGCATACCAGCATCTGCCGCCGCATGTTCGCTACGGGCGTGGAGGTCCAACTGACTTGTACGCCTCGATGCCAGCGCTCCGAGCGCCCGTGCCTATATCTGCCGCGGACATGTGGAACTCTACGCCTAACTTTGCAGAATTTAGGCCCCCCCAGGCTCAACCACTCTGGCAAAATCCACCGCTGTACCGCAGCCCCACACCTGCGACACCATTTTCGGCGGGTCCCTTTAGGCGGAGCAGTGGTGAATGCCACACAGATATCTCAGGTGCTCACCAGCCGCTCTCTAACGACACCTCGTCCACCGATCCATCGCTGTTAAGCTCTGAGACACAACCGACACCACCACCGCAGCCAGCCCCAAATCTCCACCCCAATCTCCAGCTCCATCTCCACATTAACTGGCACTCGGATCTGCGAATAACACTGACTACCTCACTACTCATCAACTACCCATCTCCCATGTTTATGTCTCTACCCATAAAGCTCTCGATTACAGGCCTCGTTTTCAACGGTGAGGTGGCCGTTGCGTATGAAGGGGAGCGCAAACGTGTACATCTATGCATCCTGGATGATCTAGACCCGTATGGACCTGCAGGGGATCGCCCAAAGCGCGAGCCTACAAGTGTAACTCCTCCAGAGCTTGACGACGAATCACCTACAACTGGAATACCTTCTCGCCCATCCAAGCCCCTGGCCGTGGGGCAGAGACTTCTGCCTTCAATATACATCGAAAGTGAGATCGGCCAGGCGGACAAGCATGTGCTAAAGAATGTCACCCGTGTAGAGAGGTTCATACAGGATGTCATACGTAAAACCGTAGAAGAGGAACTTGTATTTCCAAACTTCCATACTCTGGTAATGGGTGACCCATGACAGGAATACAATTCGCGATCGGATTCTAATCTATTGAGTAAAACTCAGGATTTCGTGTTGATTGAAATTGATGAACCTCGGATCCGATGCTGTGTCATGAATTAAACACATCTACAGAAAATAACATACACCGCTAATCATCTACAACACGTCTTGTATATCATCTCTCGAAATAAGCAAAAGGGACCGATGATCATGCACCCCTATCATCCTCATTACAGAAGTGATTTACTCATATATGGACCATCCAACTCGTAACCTAGCTTCCTGTAATAATCTCGCGTGCCAACGCCTGGCAATTGTAACGTCAGTGAATTGCACCCATTGACATATGAGAAAAGATAAAATGAAAAATGACATAGACAAGACAAGAAACTTCTGATGAACGGTTGAAAGATGAGTACTCACCAGAAATAACAGCCAACTTGATACTCCCATGCTCTTCTCTGGCGATGCGTTCTGCTTCTTCCATGAGCAATGTACCAAAACCCTGAACGGAAAAGAGGGTGCAAATGATATCAACGCTTTGTTCTTAATGCAATGTCACCAGGTGGAAGTCCGGGATAGCGCCTAAAAAAAGAGAAGGCACAAACCTGATGTTGGAATTTTGTTGGGTCTCGCCCATGCACAGGAACAGCTGTTCCATACACATGCAGCTCTCGGACGATGCTGCAGCCTCCTTCTGGTTGTCTTACCAGCTCAGGCCGGAAAGTGCCCTCGTCTGAACATTTACGCAAACGTAGAAGACCGATAAGGATATCCTTCTCGGGGTCTTCGTACGACAGGAAGGTTTCCCAACCCCCGTTCGCAGTGTAATCACGGCGCAGCAGTTCGACCGATTCAGGTCGCACCTTGTGATGGATTTCGTGGATCTAGTAAAAATAAAAAGCACAAACGAGGATCAACGCTGTGAACACCGCGGCCAAAGACGATGATAATGAAAAGAAGGAGAAGGACTTCGTCGAAACCCAGCACAGCGGATCGGAGAGGTGGGACGCAGAGCGGAAAAAGAAAGAGTCGACGGAAAATAATCTCGGAGTGGCATTTCTGGACTTACCCCAACCTCGCGGAATCTGACATCTCGACAGACCGCACCGAAGTCCTTCATACGATTCAGAGCCAGCTCTCGCAAGTTTCCAGAATTTTCACATCCACTGGTGACGAGAGGTAGAGGGATATCTCTATAGTCGTAAATCAGCGTTTTTTTCTCAAGCCAGCGCTCATTAATCGGATCGAAGCCAATTATGAGTAATAAAACACCGACCTCTGGACACGATATACCCTCGTCCACGGCGGCACCAATGCCAGAATTCTTGCAACGACATCAACGAGCACGTTGGCCGTGTAATTCTTGTATCGCCCTGTCCGCCAGAGCTCGTAGAGACCAGTGCCACGAATGACGAGAGTAGGGTAAATCTTGAGGCCGTCGCTACGGAATGCGGGGTTCTCAAAATATTCTTTGAACTGCTCGAGGTCACGTTCGACCCCGACGTTTGGGAGATCGGGCATCATGTGGGCAACCACCTTGAAACCTGCATCTTTCGCGAGGTGGAAAGACTCGGAGACAGCGCGGACGGTGTGTCCTCGGTTGGTATCGCGTGCGACATCTTCGTATACCGACTGAACACCGATTTCAAGACGGGTACACCCATACCGAAGCATTTGACTTCGAATAGGGTTTATTTAGCTTTCGACACACTTTTTTCAAAGGTTTGTAAGACAGACCTGAGATGGGGTCGCAGGCAGTAATCCGGACGTGTCTCGATTGTAATACCAATCGCCTTCGACTTACTTTGTTCCGAATACCTATGTCAACGGGGATCAATCGTCATGCTTCGTCTGCGTTAGAGCGCACGACTGACCTGACAGCCTCGTCGACATCAGTGCCCGTAAAGCCGGAAAGTGCATTGTGAAGCTGTGCAATGAACTTCCCTCGGTAATCTTCTGGCATGCTCATAAATGTACCGCCCATAACAATAAATTCGACCTGAGAGTAAAAAGCACAGATAAAGTTCAAAAGTGCATCAAAGAAAATTAATTTTTGCAACGTACCTTATCCACACTATGCCCCAGACTCTTTAGTTGCTCTACACGTCCTCTCGTTTGCTCGTATGGATCGTAACGTGCTCGAATGGCGCGCATACTTGTCGGTTCATATCCT
Organism: Pholiota adiposa; assembly: GCA_009935795.1. Classification (NCBI taxonomy): domain Eukaryota; kingdom Fungi; phylum Basidiomycota; class Agaricomycetes; order Agaricales; family Strophariaceae; genus Pholiota; species Pholiota adiposa. The sequence goes on along the minus strand of QEYC01000168.1, from coordinate 391,892 downwards.
GTGTAACTTTGTGTGCTGTAGTCGAAATCGGAATCTGGGCCTCCAGGACAATATCTGCGAAATATTTGAATTTAATGCGCGCTGCTGCTTAAAGAAATGATGCCACATACACGCAGATGTTTCCTGTCATTGCGATATGTGGACAACGATGCGGCTTGCACATTACAGCAACTACTGCAATCTAATGGCCGTATGGACGTTAGGTTGAAAATAAAAAAGGACGGTAACACTCACTCCACTCGCAGTTCGAATTGGTCGTGCCTTCAGCTTGGGTAGCAAGGCTTTTTTGTAGTCATCTGGGATTGCGCTAATGATATCTACGAGTCTTGGAACGCCTCCAAAACCAAACTTCTTGCTCATCTTGGATCGAATCTCGTTGAGCGAAACAGATTGATTTGCATCATGCGCTTTGATGAGCTCTGCGGCGATTCCTGAGGTTACCCGTAGCAGTGTTTCTGCCTGCGATGGGCCTAATCAGAGAATGGATAAGGGTGCGAGTATCATATATCTGCCTAGCTTTACGCACCTTCCGTTTTCGATCTCTGCACCATTTTATCTGCTTCGCGATGTTGGACGCTTCAATAACAGCTAGCGTGTTTTATCTATCTGAACAAAATTCTGAAAGTCTGGGACTGTACAGCCGCTCTTCTATGGCAGAGTGTGAAGCAGCTTCTTCTAGAGCGCTCTGTTGTTCTTGGTGAGCAAAGAAAGCTTTTAGCAGGCTGAGGAAGGTGGTAGTGCAGATGCAAGTTACATTTGACTTGGCAAGACACACTGCATTGATCTTCGATCTTCCAAAGCGTGACTTCAGTTCGCTCGTTAAATCCCTGGGCTAGGATAGCCTGAAGCTTGTCCTCGAAATGCTACAGCTTACAGTGCGTGCTTAGACTAAGGTGAAGGGGAATCTCGCAAAAATCGATTCAATGCCAAAATGTCATGACTGAATATCCAGAAAAGACCATCCGAAGATGTGCTCGCTTTTTCTATGATATAGAAGTAAAGTGGTTATGCTGTTGCGCACTTAGGGTATCTCTGGGCTCTTTGGACTCCTCGAAGACGGGATATTTGAGCGAAAGCCCCTTGGGCATGTCTGGAATCAATACGCACCGGATATTGGGGAAAGTACATATGGTCGATTAATGGTAAGATTGCAGGGGACTTGAAGCCTTGACAAGATTGCTGGGCAGAGACCGAGGCTAATGGCTTGCATTCATGAAGATAGATTTGATGGTGGTTCTACTAGAGCGGTGAGGGCCTTGACCACATCTCCACCATTTTCTGAAAGTACTCTCTCCGCCTGGGCTTTCGATATCTCAAATTCGTGTACCTACGGGAATGATCAAGGATTAGGACCACACCTTGCAGAGAATACAACTTCCAACGACTCACAATCAAGTCGACATCTTCCCTCTTGGGTGTTGGGCCAGCGGTATCCCTTGCGTGCGCAGGCGATTTGGCAGGTGGTCTCTCAAGGAATCCCCCCGGTCGGAACGCCTCCTCCATCTTGTACTTCGAATATGCGAAGCCATCCGCATACTGAGAGTCGAGATGATATGAAAGCATATCGACAATACATCGATGTTGTCATTGGAGGCAGAATGGCCATGGTCAGGAGAGTAGGTTGTAAAATGTAATGTTCTTCCGGTCAGTCCTCCAATTCGATGTAATGTAATAATATGAAGAACTCACGTTGACAATAACTTCTGGTTCTAGGCGCCCGTTGGACATGTTGGACACGATTGCACTAAGCTGGACGTCGAGGGTGATGAAGAGAACAAGTCGGACGAATTCGAATCATACGCTAGGGTTAGGTTTACTTTCTCCAAACCCAACGTCCTCCTCGCCTCCTCCATGTCCGCTTCCACGACCACTAAAACTTGTCCAACTCGACCACTCGCAAAGCTTGAACAGGGGCCTGGCCGACAGGCATTTTTGCATTCAATCTATGAAGACCACAGAGACAGTGAACGCGATTCTCTTCCGCGGTTCTCAAGTGGACATTCGTGAAAGGCTCGACGAATTCAGAGTTTCCTTTCCTTCGCCGCTTGGAAACCGCGACGTACCAACTCAGGATGCCTTTGACACGCAGTTTAAGAATAACAAATTTCTATTCTGAAATGCAAATTTCGCGTTTGCAAAGGTGGAATCTGGATGCCTACCCTGATTCTAAAATCAACTGGATTGGCATGCAAAATCGCAATACATGAGAGTTGCAATGACATGCCGCTCTACGCACGAGAGTGAAGCCCTGAATTTCATTCATACGCTGAATTTTCCAGTACTTAAGTGTGTCCTCTCCCCACCCTCCTTTCCATCACTGATACAGTTGTATTAAGATTTCTATCAGTCGCGATAACATCGCATACAGTGGTCAGCAAGGCTCCATGAGGTCTCTGAGACACTGCGGGGGGCACTGCCCAGTTGCCGTATGTACGCGGCCTAGCGCGGGATGGCTGCGAGTCTCATAAGTTCACGTCAACTAGACGACTGTGCAGACGATTCAGGTTCTTGGCATCGACGTGTTGCTTAGATGCACAGTGGGGTAAACTTGGTATAAAAGCCGGAGGATCATGTGCAGAATATTCATTGCAAACACCCAGTTCCTACGACCATCAATCACATCACCACAAGACATGTCTCTCAACGTCCTCTCTGTTGGCGGCTCAAGGAATATTGGCTATTTCTCCTCCATTAGATTCCTTGGTGAGCGCCAATTCCAACCGTGTTTATATTTTCTTTCTCATATAAGCTGTGTTCAGAATCGGGCGCAAATGTCACCTTCCTGTTACGCTCCCCTTCCACCTTCGATTCCGACGAGACCATCCAGAAATACATCAAGCTCGGAAAGGCGCACCTTATAAAAGGCGACGCGCTCGTAAAGGAAGATGTGCAACGCTCTTGGGACGAAGCAGCGAAGAATTCGCCAGTCGACCTACTTCTGTTTACAGTCGGTGAATACCTTTGACTTCGCCTCCTGAACTTTCTCTGAATTGCTTCGTAGGAGGTATCCCGAAATTCAGCCTCGGAAAAGGATTTGTTATAACACCTTCCAACCTTGTCACTGAATCTCTCTTCAACGTGCTCTCGACCATGCCAAAGACTGAACCACAACCAAAGATCATTACCATCTCATCTACTGGTCTCACCCGCACTTCTCATGCCGCACTTCCTCTTGCTTTGAAGCCAGTATACGGATACCTCCTCGCAGTGCCGCATAAAGACAAAGTTGGCGCTGAACGTCTCATCAACCACTGTGCTGGTTGGCCATGGAACGTTGAAGCAGACGGCGAGCCTGATGAGGAAATAATGGGCCCCAACTGGCAAGAACGCCCCGGTCTTCCTCCTGCAGGATCGCTGAAGCATGTGCTCGTTATTCGCCCGGCGTTGCTGACGGATGGAGACTGCCATGCGGAAAAGCCGGGGAAGAAACTCTATCGTGTTTCTGAACAAGAACTTGGTGGATGGACTGTCTCCAGAAAAGATGTGGCGCATTTTATTGCTGATGCGGTACTTCATCGCTGGAATGAGTTTGAAAACAAGTGTGTTAGCATCGCATACTGATTATGATGTATAACGCTTTCCTCAGTTCTTGCCACCCTCTCATCGTTAAGTTTAGCTTTAAATTTCAATCTTTGTTGTATTATTTCGTTCTATGTAGTATAAAATTTCTGTATTGATGCGACAATCTTTGTTCAATATGAGGTGTACAACAGGTAGATAGTACAGATTCTGATGAGTTATAATACAGCAATGAAAATCTGTGAAAGTGTCCCAAGAAGTCAATACAAGTGCCCAACAAGAAATACAAGGATAGAATAGTTGAATGTATAGAGTCGTGGTGTCGGATACACCCGTACGTTATGACGAGGCTTAACGAGGTTTGACAAGCTTGAATCGTTCATAAAACCCACTTGTGACCGTTTGATATGGCCCCAAAGTAGATGCCTTGATGGAACAGAGTGCCCGAAAGGCTACGTTCCAAGGAAAGCGGGACCAGGACTGCTCGCCGTTCTTGAGGTGTTGCTCTGCATCATATAGATACGCATACGACGCACGCCATCGACTAAGCGTCGCATCGTCTGGCACGATTTTGAGCTCTTTTCCAATCTGCGGACCTTCCATAGCGAACGCCCTCGACAAAGAGCGGAGCTCATCTTGGCGCACTTCGATGGGTAGCCCAGTAAAGCGATGACCGCTACTATAGCGAGCGTCCTGGTCTCCTTTGGCGCGTTTACCAAATACGAATTTGTGTCGTCTGAATATGTTTTGGACGTGTTGTGCAATTTGGGCAAGCTCCCATCTCTTCCGCTTTTTAATGTCGGATCCCAGGGTATCATCTTCAGCCCAGGCAATTGCGGCCTTCCAGGGCGCAACTAGGTCGGAGTCAGGTTCATTGTTTAAAGGTGCGAAGATCTTTTCGATTTCGGCTAGCAGTCGATCTCGTTCTGCTTCGGCGGCGGCGTGAAGTCGATCCATGATAAATGTGCCATGAACATGCGGCGAAGTGTGGTCCCTTTTCAAGGATGGGATATTGGTCATGTCAAATTTGGGACCTGTAGATTTCTTCTTTTTGTCTTTCTTACTGGCGACGACCCATTGAGGTTGAGAATGGTGGTATAATTTCATATCCGCGGCGAGTGTAGCTGGCTTGATTCTGTACCCTGTCTTGGAAGCATCCATAACTCGCACAAATCTGTCAAACACGTTAATAGGTGCCAAAGGTTTTTTTTTGGGAAATGACTTACTTGGCGGCTATTTTGTGAGTCCGTGGATGGCCATATCCATACTGGTAAATAGCATTGTTATGCATGATTGAATAGTAGCCGATCAGAGAAGGATCAACAAGGGCACCCAGAAGGTAGGTCTGCATTTCCTGTATTCTTTGAATTGGATTCATCGTTGCGACCTTTTCTAAAAACGTTGTGCCCATTTCCGTGTCTCTCGTGAATGCAAATTCGAGACCCATAGGGTCTACAGAATATTTTTCATCTGCATTCTTGAAGGACTCTGTCATAGCCAGGTTCCATATGGCGAGAACCGTGTCACCATCATAATCTCCTATAGATTAACGTTCAGTACAACATCAGATTAGACAAGTGTGAGTGCGGACCTCCTGAAAGAAAATCTATGAGGCGACGAAGGCCTTGAATTGAAAATACGATCATGTCCGTAGCATTCCTTAACATAGGATGCTCCACTGCCTTGACCTGAAATATCTTAGGTTATAAGTTTGAATTTCCAAATCAAGTGTACCCACTTTTCGTATATCTGAAGGTACTTTGCATGGGTTCCTCGCAATCTGAGTAGGTAATGAGGGAGGTTTTTGAGGAATAAGGAAAATAGGGCATTACCAGAACATCGCCTAAAATAGTGTCCGTAAGGAGGCCGTCCTGGCCTGTGAGGTTTCTCCGAGAACTTTTAATCTGTATCTCGTCTGGGCCAAGAACACCGTACGGATCTATTGGTCCACGAATCTGTTTTTCAGCAAAGAAGGCAAAAAAAAATTAACAAACCACTCAAACCTGGGACAGCAAATGCAATGCAGCTCTCCAACACTTCGAACCGAATATTTTGAGTTCTGCCTTCGACCTTATTCGCAGTAATCATCCGCAACTTTGTTCGGAGGACGGGGCTTTGCTGTGGCATAAAACCGGAGTCTACCAGGGACATAGCTGTATCGAAGAGGCTTGAAGGACTGCCGGAGATCTGGTCAGCCCACCACGCGACTGAACGTGGAACGACATCGATGGTGTCCTCTATATCTTCGTCGTTGTCCTCCTCCAGCTCAACATCCTCAGGTGACTTATTGGTATATCCACGAGCGCGTGCTTCCCCAACCGCTTCACGAGCACGACGAGCATTCAAAACGCCACCAGCACGCTCGACATTTGCCCATAGTTTGAACATCGCGTCAGGGCCATCCCAAGTTGTGAGCCCCTCAACAATCTCTCGGATGCTTTCTTTCAGGAGGTCGACAAATATTTTGTGAGGAACACCGTTCTCGGCGAGGTTGACAATAATTTCGGCTGATATCTTCGAGGGCGATGTCATGCGCGAGGTTCTCAGAACATCGACAGTAAGCATCGCCGGGTCGAGCATGACGCCTGGGGCATATCTGATTTTGATTTGGGAGGAACGAGCCCAAATACGGTGTGCGTCATCTTGGGATGACCGTTCGTCGTCGGCGAACATTACCATGCCCTGTGCATATTGAGAAAAGTTGAGAGGTGCGCAAAAAAATAAACATACTTTCGTTCCAGCTGCACGAAATTGTACACCGCAAGGTAGGGTTGATAGCGAAAGCTGGTCAAGTATCGCCCGATGGATACTTTTGGTCGACGTCCCGCAACCATCAGTCATGTCTGATCCTTGTTCAGATACTAAGGAAGAGACAGAAATTTTCAGATAACAACGGGTTTCAAAATGAGAAAGGACTTACAGATGTTGCCTTCCTCAATGAGATTTTCTTGCAAAATACGAGGCCCTGGGACTGAATTTGAGAAGCCCAAAGCAAATCGTGCGGACCATTTCGTCATGAGCTATTATTTATACTGGGTCAACGCAGAAAATGTTTGTGGAAACTAAAGAGAGTTACCTGATTGGAATTAAATTCCAGCGGATTGTGCCAGTTGATAAATTCCTCAAGCGAAAACCTTCCAGGAATTGTAGGTCCTAGCGGGTACATCTCGTTAGTCTGAAAGAGAAAGACATTGTCCCTCTTCGCATAACACGCCCGGTAGACCTGTCCCCAAATGACGAAAGGCTTCTTGAAGAACTCGTTCAAGTTGTTGTTCGTGCTGTGAAACGTATCCAGCGGGATCTTGATCCGGACGAAAGACCAAGACCCGAATCGTCTGGCAAACCTGGATGAAGTTGAGAGGGTGCAGGAGTCGAGGATGATTTCATAGGACGATTTCGCTAGGAATTTGTCTTTATCCAGGGATCTGAGACGTCCTCCGAAATGGATCTTGCCTCCGTACCAGCCTGGTTCGTTGTCGTTGTTGCCTAAACCTTCGTGTGGACTGCGTGCTAGGGCAGCTTCCTCTCGATCGAGTTCGCCCCAAGGCGACTGGAGTTCACAGAAATGTTAAAAAATCAGTAACATCACAAATAAGGAGGCGATTTTAACGTACGTTGGCAGCTATTTCCCGAGCGAAAGCAGTATCGATCCCAGCAAGAATGGTATCAGAAGAACAGCTTTTCGAAAACACCTGAGCGATCTTTGGCCCCGCAACTGCGTTCGAACCTCGCAAAACCTTCAGTTTTTTCTCTGTGATGTCCCTATATGCGACTTTTTCGATGGTAATCAGCCGGGCAAGCTCATAGCGCACGCCGCGAGATAGCTGCATCTTCTCCATTAGAGCTAGCACTTTGGGGCAGTGGGCCTGGATGAATCAAGAGTGGGTGGGCAGGGCACTCCAAATGACAATTTTTAGAGTCTTACGATTAGAAAAGGAACGTTGATATCTGCAGAGTTCTTCGAATCGTCGTTTGCTTCAACTTCAACTAGTCTTGGGCGTTTCGTTCCTTGAAGTTCGGTGTCCGAGATGGGGCTCCTTTCTCTTCGTTTCCCCAATGCGCTCGGTGCATCATTCTCGGAATTGAGTACAGGAGGTGCTAGCGCTTCGGCTGCAGCGACAACGTTGGATTAGATGTAATAGAATATTAGTAGAAGACACTGACCTGGCTCCTCGTAGTTCTGAACAAGAGTAGAGATGTCATCCGCATAGTAATCTGAACTCGCCTGATCATGAAAACGAAATTCAGCATATTGTAGCTGTCCGGAACGATTTAATGATTAGACGTAAACTGACCTCCGTTTGATATCCCGCATCTGTTTTCTGGGACATATCCAGAGAAAAAGTAGAAGAAGGGCAATTTGGGACAGAGGGATTCAGGATGCTCAGTGGTGAGCAAGGAGTGAGAGCAAGGCAGAGGGGGTGCAAAAATCGGCGGTGTTGAAGTTCTTATAAATTACGCGAATCCCTGTCGGTTCATCGCCAGGAGTTCTTATCGTGATAGTTTTGGGCGATTTGACATCTCGTTTAAGATAATCTAGCCTGAGAGAAGTAGAGAAGACGAAGTTAAGCTTTCAACAAACGATGAAGATATAATTGATAATCACGTGTTTGTGTCTTCGCGCAGGCAAATTACGACGATCGGAGCCTAATTATCCACATATCGACAAAGAAGCTTTTCGTCTGCTAGTATATCTGATAAAACAGGAAAGATATATGGTAGGAAGTGGAAGAGAGAGACCAAGAGTGGAATCGCGGAGAAAAACGCGTCGCGACGCGACAGATCAGCTGACGAAAAGATGTGTCAGCCTATCACCGCATCAGGAAACCGCGTAAACCAAAGATTTTCCGCGAACACCATCCTTTATAACCTGCTCTGCACAGCAGGCAGCAGCGCCTCCCTCTACCGCAATGGCCACAACCACTCCGCAAACGCCAATGGTAGACAAAACGGCGTCGACAACCGATGCCAACCCCTCGTCGAGTCGCAAAAACCGCCGCGAGCGACGGGCAAAAACTAAGCGCTCGAAAGATGGCACGCCGGTGGCCAGTGGGTCGTCGACGCCCCTGCCCAAATCGAACAGCAGCAGGAACAACAACAGCAACGGGAAGAGCGAGCTGAAGATCCTCGGTGCCAGTGGTACGTCACCGAAAGTCAAGACCAGCGCGGAGCGCACGTTCGCGGAGGGCGATGACTTCATACCCTTCTCCTTTTCCGATCCGGAGGAGGACCAGGCGGGACCGAGCCAGAGGGACGCAGATCGGAAAGGCAAGGGGCGAGAGACGGAGAAGGAAACGGAGGATGAGGTGGGCGATTTGATCGTTACCGATATTGGGACGGGCAAAGTGGTGGAACGAGGCGGCAGGGATAGAGAGGAGAGGACTAAGTCTCGCACCTCAGAACGCGAGTGGGATCGGGGGAAGGATGCGAGGGATAACGATAGGCGGGACAGAAGGGAGGACAGGGAGTCGAGTCGGAAACGGAAGCACGAGGACTACGACGATGGCTACGCGAACAAGAAAGAACGGCTGGACGCCGCCTCGCGAAAATCTCCCTGGGTTGACGGGCTCGACTTGGACCGATGTCGGAACGTCGCTGAAATGTGCGCTCAATGGTCTTCTTTTCTTCTTGTCCACTGAAAGTGCTGCAGGATGCATAAAGAGGTCGAATCTTTTGTTGATTGGATATCGCCCACACCGGTGGAAGACGAAGTGCGCGGCCTCGTTGTCACTCATATCAGCAAGGTTGTTAGCGCTGCGTTTCCTGACGCGATCGTGTATCCCTTTGGGAGCTACCAGACGAAGCTGTATTTGCCTCTCGGGTATGTCTTTTGTATGCGTTCAGCTTTTGTCTTTTCATATCCTAATATGGGTATAGGGATATCGACCTTGTCGTTCTATCAGACGCCATGGCCTACAGCGACAAATCCACCGTTCTCCACGTCCTAGCCAACACCCTCAAGCGCAGCGGAATAACCCACTACGTCACCATCATCGCAAAAGCAAAAGTCCCCATTGTCAAATTCATCACCACGCACGGCCGATTCAAAGTTGACATCAGCATAAACCAGGCAAATGGCCTCGTCTCCGGGAAAATCATCACCGGCTTCTTGAAGGACATGATACCCAATGCAGAAGGCAGGGAGAGCAAGGCGCTACGCAGTCTCGTTATGGTGACCAAAGCCTTCCTCAGCCAGCGCAGCATGAATGAGGTGTATACTGGAGGTTTGGGGAGTTATGCGATCGTCTGCCTTGCTGTGAGCTTCTTGCAGATGCACCCGAAAATTAGGACTGGCGAAATCGACCCGGAGAAGAATCTTGGTGTACTTGTAATGGAGTTTTTCGAGCTGTATGGGCATCATTTCAATTATGATGAGGTTGGGATTTCTGTGCGGGAAGGAGGCACATATTTTAACAAGAGGCAGAGGGGGTGGCATGCGGAGTACAAGCGGAATATGCTGTCTATCGAAGATCCAGCAGATCCATGTGAGTTATTTTTTTGAACTGATATTCTATTCATGGACGTGACGCTAAACTATTCATGTCTAGCGAATGATATATCCTCTGGCTCGTACAACTTTCATAAAGTCAGGACTGCTTTTGCTGGATGCCACGGCATCTTAACTTCGACGGCGTACCTGCGAGCAGGTATCCTCAGTTCTCGACGTCACGGACAGTCGGTGCATCTGCGAAGTCATTATGAACCTGAAGACATGAGCATCCTTTCAACGGTGATGGGCATTACACAAGAAACCATCAACCATCGCAAACTTGTCCAGGAACTCTACGACAAGCAGGTTCTGCACAGAGTCGCGGGTGTCAAACCATTGCCTACTGTCGTTAATGGCCATGGCCGTGGAGACTCGCGGCAGCAGACCCCCAAAACGTCGGCCTCCTCGTCAAAGGCAAACTTTCGTGAGGTAAACTCTGCGTGGAACGACAGGGACGCAGACCGGGACTCAGACTATGAGGACGGATATCGAAGTCGACACCATGAGCGAGCTGATGACGAGGGCGGTCGCTATGACATCGGACGGCAGCCGCCCAAAAAGCGTCGGAAAACAGGACGCGCTGAAGACAACCATGCCGTGTTTTTTGTCGACGATGAGGAGGATACAGACGGGGCTCGACTGGACGAGCTTGAGGCTGAGGAGTATATGAGTGTTAGTGAGGATAGTGAGGAGGAAGAGCGGCCGACGCGGGCATCGATGCCCAAGAACGACAACAAGCGGGCGTACTGGCTTTCGAAGGCGACGGGAATTGAGGCCGGCCTGGAGGGTGACAGTAATTAGTGTACTATGGACTGTGTTATTAGTGTTTGAACGCATGGTAAGACCTGGAGCCTGAGATCAAGGAGTGTTTGGTTGTCTAAACAACATCAACGGTCATCAAGCCGCCTTGATTTTCGCCCACCGTCGTTCAGCACCGTCCCCACCTCTCTTTTCATACCCAACTTTCCTTGCCATTCTGCCCCTCGTCGGTGTCTTGCGCAGCCGCTGGCTCGTCTGTAAGCCTCGACATCTGTCAACCACCAGCTCATCCGCACCCGTCCTTCTCGTCTATATTAAATGAGATGTTCGTAATTCACGTTTCGCCCTCGTTCACACACATACTAACGATCGTGTATCGAAAAAAAGGACAACTACACGACCACAGATCCCTCCAACCAACCTCAAAGAGCGCATCGCCGCCCTCGAGCAGCGAAATTCGGGGAGCGGCGCCTCTCGACCAACATCCCCGACCCCGAACGGTCCCCCGCCCCCCGTCACGGGCGTCCTAGCCACAGGCTTCCGGGACAAGATTGCAAAGTTCGAGAAGAAGGGTGGTGTTCCGGTTCCGAGGGGAAGTTTTGGGCTGGGGGCGCCTCCCGCGTCGGAAGGCCCCCGAAGGCGAGGAGAGCTCTATGGCAATCGCATTCCTGCGCCTGCCAGGGCGGTCAGTGTTGGGACCTTTCCAGGCACTCGCCCGAGCTCGCCAATCGACACCTTGAGCATCGGCACTCCTAATTCGTCACCCACCTACGACTCGGGCGATCGGCGGTCTTTTTCGCTCTCGAGTGTGATGAGCGACTTTGACGACCCCAACGACTACAATCCTATTTCTTCACCTCTTGATTCGCCCGACTTGACCATGGGCCAGGCGCATGAGCCTGACTCTGCAGCTTCACTGGCCACGGTTGGGGATGTCAAGCCGCATATTCTGCGCGGGACTTCCTTCCAAAAGGCGCTTGAGATAGCGCGGAATGCTGAAACTGCCAAACTTGAAGCCCGAGACTCTATTGTACTGCCTCCAAGCCAAACGTCTCAAGACGACGAAGAGCCAGAGTCGGAGCCCGTCCCTGCTATTGTTGTGTCACGATCCTCAGAGGATGCCCCTCCAGTTGTAGTGCACGACTCGCCGCCCATGGAGCAGCCACGACCCCTTCCATCCATCCCTACGGCACCCGCCCAACCCGAGATTAAGGTTATGGAACCGGAGATCACGCCCGCAGAGCAGAAAGAAGTCGCCGCTTCTCAAGTTCGCGACGAAGTCAATGCGCCTGTCTTCCCTGTTATTCCTTTGACTATTCGGAAGCGAAGACTAACGGATCCGACTCCACCACTATTCAACGAGGCAGAGGTTATCCCACCGGTTCCAATTGTAGCTACGCCCACCGTCATTGTGCATGAACCTCCACCAGTCGCGCCAATAACTCACGAACCTGAAGCACGCGACGCAACGCCAACGGTTTTGGTAAATGAGGCTTCGCCAAAGAAGTCAACAGATGAGAAAGTTGCTGACGCACGCAAGGCGCAGTTGGCATTGGACTCTGAGCGAGTCGACGATTCCTCTCTCACATCGCCCCCAGAAACAGGCAATACATCCGTTGGTCCGCTAACTGACATGCTCGGAAGCTACTTCACAGCTCAGGATGTTGATGGAGAAACTATCGCGCGACCTGTTACTCCTCCAACACGGCCGGTAGCCTCTCCTCTATCACCAATGGCTACCCTCGCATACGATGCCCCAGACTCGCCAGAAAAGCCTCAGACCAAGCCAACAATCGAAGTTCCTGACCCGCAATCGTTCCTTTCTCCACCGCCCACAACCGGCTTCCGCTTCTCAGCGCCATCTTCTGGCCTGGCGTCGTACGGCAGTTCCATATCGTCTCTGGGCTCGCGGCCCATGAGCATGATAGAGACCAGCCCAAGCCAGGTGTCGCGTGCGATGCGCATGACGCCCGCGACGAGCCGCGGCGTCCCCGTCTTCCTGCCGCCCGCCAGCGCCCAGCCCAGAAAGTCCGACTTCGTCTACTTCCCACCCACGCCCGAGGACGACGCCGAGTTCAACCCATCCGAGTTCGGCTCGGTGATGCTGCACAAGGCCTCCAAGTCACTTTCGGTGGGCGGCACGCGCCGTGCATCGGAGGTGGTGATTGACGACCCTGCTGCGCGCCCGAACACGACGTTTAAGGCGGTCGTGCATGGGAAGGTGCGCGAGACGCCCGCGTCAGCTGCGGCGACCGTGCCTGTGTCGTTCAAGCAGCAGGTTCGCATACCGGAGACGCCGAAGCGCCCCCAGCGGATGACGATGATGGAGCCCCCTACTAGCCCTCCTGCTCGTGGAGAACTTGCGGCGCTGTTATATGAGGCATTGATTTTGGAGGACTCGTTGGATCGAGGCGAGCTTCCGACTGAAGCGAATGTGCGCTTGGAGGCGGAGGAAAAGGAGAGGAAGAAGCGGGAGGCTGTCGCGGCCGAGGCGAGGGCGAAGAAGGCTGCTGAAGACAATGAGCGCCAACGGATAGCCGCTGCTGCCGAACGCTTGAAGGCCAAGCGCGATGAGCCAACTTCTGGAAGGCTGAAGCATACGTTCTTGGTCCCGTTGTCCAAGGCGCGCTCGGTGCATCGCAAGGAGGTGTCGACCCCTCAGATGGAGAGTTATGGTCAACAATCGCAGCCTGATCCTCTCATTCGACCTAAATCTGCAGGGGTGCCCGACAACGCCTCTGTTCATCGTGCTCAAAGCGCACAGGTTCAACGACCGGTCACCCCAGAGAACAAGAACTCCCCACAATTCCTCGAGACTCCGCCTAAGCAGTCACGATTTGCTTTCAGACGCGCAGCACGGCCTAATACGATACACGGCCATTCAAATCGGCATAGCGTCTCTACCTCGTCGGACGATTCAGCGCCTGTTATGACGCCCCCTGAGGGCAGTGTCGAGTTCGGCCATAAGCATTCGACTGTTAGCGAGTTTGGACATATGCCAACGAATGGTTCTACAACTTCGTTCCCGACTTTGTCGCCCAAGAAGAGCTCGATGAGTCTTGGACGTGCAGCATCCTTTGCTGAGAAGATGTTTTCGCGATCGCGGACAAAGTCGAATGGCAGTACTTTGAGTGCGACGAGTGCAATGACAGGTAAGCTTGTATTCTATAGTGTTATACAACACTTTTAGCAGGCCACTAATCAAATCTCACAGTTTCTACAATCGATCGCATTCCCGAAGATGTTCCATCCTTACCAGTTATGTCTATTGCACCTCTGTCGAACACGCCTGCAATCGTCCTCCCGATTTCTGAAACAGAGACCAAGGTGCTTCATCCACCGAAGAGATCATCATCTTTGGCGCGCTCTTCTCGTCTTCCTCCTATTCCAACAGAAGTGGTTCCGCCACTGCCAACTATTACGCCGTCCGCATTCTTTTCTACCACTGCCGAAGGCGATGTATCCGGCGACTCGCTGATGCTACCCCATTTTACCGGCGACTATACACGACCATCCTCTTGGACATCTATGTCCTCCGCGGGTTCTCTCCCTTCGCCTCTCTTTGACCAGGCGCTCTTCGACGCCTTCCCATCGGTGCCAGAGATGACGCCAGCGCTCTCCACAACAGCAAGTCTGCACAGAGCGCCAAGTCGTCCCGCCGACCCAGCTCCAACTATCTCTTACGACCGACCTTCATTTGATTCTGATTTCCTTTCTTCTGCTATTCATCTCGCTTCACGCAAAAATACCGCGCCAGTACCAGCATCTGCAAACAATATTTCTCGTGGCCGTTCGGCGACAACTTCATCGCGCCGTTCGGAAGATACCGCTCATCGATAAACCAACGCGATTAACTCCGGAATTTACTACACTCCATATCATCCCATATTTTATACCTTGCTACTTAGTTACCTATGCTATTATTCTCGCTTTCTTATCCTCCGATCGCCTGGTTTTTATTTTCAACTTGAACTTCTTTTCTTGCAAATATGTGCGAGACGATGTTTCGCGTTGCATCTCTCCCTTTTGAATTTTCACGAAGTTCAGTCTGTTAATCTTTTGTTCTGTAACATTTTGGTGAAGACTTCGCTGCCTTTTCTTAATCAAAGTCAATTATGCTCTCTCTTTCTACTCCGTCAATGCGTTGAAGTGAATAAAAATTGAATCATCAAGTGATCAAGACAAGTTATTGGCTCCATTGCGAGTTGATTTTTTGACCACATACACGGCTACATTGAACAGACTGCAATTCTAAGCTTGTGTATTACGAGCTCAGTTCCGAAGAAATTGCGAGAGCGAGGGCACTTTTAACAATAAAACATGCATTAGTGGTGTACAGCTATAGAATTCAAAGACTCACTTGTGAACAGTAAACAAAGGATGAAGCGAGTTCAACCAGCTGGATGGAATTTCAGCACATGAATTCTATGCTATAATTACAATTATACTCACAAGTAGTTATCTACGGGCGCACAAGGCGCAATCCGAGTAGTCATTGAAGGTGTTCCATTCTGATATGCATCGCAAAATCCAGTGGTGTTTACAAACCCGAATGTCTTCGCGTTATCAAGGAGGGTGTTGAACACAAGCTGAGTGTCGAAGATGGTCATTGTTTCGATGTCTCTATGCTTAGCTTGGAACTTCAGAGCGGTAGCGCGCAGTTGGGCATTGTAATTTGCAAGGTCGGCCTTGATACTTTGCACCGCGGTTTGTCCTTGCTGGATGATGAGCGGCGCTCTGTTGGTTGGTGGAACAGTCAGGAACAAGAATGAGCGGGCGCCATTTTGGTGAAGAATCTCGAGCTATTAACGAAAGTAACGCTCTGAGTATCCTGGCATAACAATATTTAATTATGTAATCCACTAACCTGAGATTCAAGGCGGTTCATAAGGACGGTGTTGAAAGCTGATTGTGTGACATTTGTCTGCATAAATTGCTTTTTTGAATCAAAGGTTCAACAAAAAAAGAACTACCCGTACCCAACCGAAAGAGTTTCCCTTATAAGTTCAAGCCAGGTGTTATTCAAGGTATTCTTTCTGCATATAATTCATACGACTTACGACGTCGTTGATACCAATCCAAATAGCGAAGAGTGTGTTATTGCTCGACCATGGGGCAGCTGCTGGTCTTGGGGCAAGGAAAGTCTTAAATTGAGCAACCTGGTCGACGATGGACCTAAATAACAAAACAGGAGGTCAGAAATTCTAGACAGACGGACGACGACTCGAGTCTTACAAAACCGTAGGTTCGAAAGGTGTAACCAATTTTGCATCGATCGTCGCGCCTCCTGATGCAAGATTGAATATCTGGATTTAAATTGTTTAGTATGGACATGCAGTGGTAAAACCATGAGCAGGACGAGCCTTGGTGCCTGCTACGTTGTATGTCGTTCCTGTGCTCCAAGTCAGCTCTGAGTACATTCTATGCACCAAATGCAGCAAGTTATTTACCCAATTGCTGCACCCAGTTTGGCCCATTGGATGAAACCTACAACAATTATTCAATTATCATTTCGGGGGCTCTCAGAAGATGAAGCACTCACGAAGCCGGGAACAGGTGAATCAACTCCAGCAGATATGTTGAAACCTGGAATTTGAAATCAAGAATGATTGTTCACTTGCATTGGCCTACACACATACCGTCCGTGGTATACGAATCACCGAAGGTAATCAGAAACTTGGTGTTGCCCCATAGAAGTTTGGCCGAACAGGATGAGATTGAAACGGACGCGTAGAATAATCGACGAAGGGTGCTTGAGGCAACCATGGCGGTGACACGATGTCGCAAAAATTTGTGGGCTTCGTATACGTTCTAACTTATATCCTGCCATCCAGCCCGATAAATGACCGCCTGACCTCAGACTCTCACCAGAAGCAGACGTCACTCGAAATCCCAATTAAGTCTGCCAAAAGACTTCTGTTGTGGTCCTACACAGGCATTATAATTAGAATGGGGAGGGTCTCGAGGAATGGGAAGCAAATATACATACATGGACATGGTCCCATATGCAGCGCATATATTCACTTCGCTGGCGCAACGCGTTATAGGCAGAAATTTGCACTTCTCCAAGAGTCCAAATATTTCGTTGGCTAAAATATTATCGAAAATCGCCTAGCGGGGGAGTTGACTGCACCCAATACCCCGCGATAACATTTCACCTAACAAGATTGGACGTCGTCAGGCCAGGAGTATTCTCGGTGCTCAAAAACAAACTGCTGCGCGGGGCTGAGAGAATTGAGGAGAATTGTCTGCTGGCACTAGGTAATTTTTGATTCGGCAATATACATACGAGCGCACTGAAAGCGCTACACTCAATTCCATAGCCAACTGGTCGATATCCTGAAGTTGCAAGGATTCGGGATTACGATGCCTGCCGCAGTCCGTCCGTTCAAATGAGAGATGAAGGTTTTGTACTCACCCGACTATAACGCAGTTGCCAAAAATTCCAGCCATGGCCACATCTTTGATGAGATTCGGCTAAAAGTTGTTAAAGATTTACTCATATTCGCCCGCAGCGCGTGCCAGAAGTTGACGATGATGGTGGTCGAATTCCAAGAAAAGTAGTCCCTATAGTCACGTTGCAACATGTTTGTATAAGGAAATTAGTCAGATGGAAATGCCATGGGATTCGGCACAAAGGCTCTCGCTCAGAACACCACCTATTCTTGTTGGACGCGTAGTAACCCGTGCGTTAACATGATTTCAGTGAGTTTATTCTGCAGATTTATACCATGACGTACTGACCCGAAGAACCTATTCACCAGGCGTTCTTCATCTTCAACCAAAAGGGAGAGGTGGGCATTCTCCGTTTCCAGCCAGCCATGGACTGATTTGAACTTGTCAGGTCTTGATTTCAAGGCTGTATCGAACAGACTTCAAGTATGCCACATCTTCCATTTGACGCGCGGCTTTCATTTGACACCTATATAGACGATCAATAGCAGATGTATTCCGAATTCAAGTCGTGTCAAATAGCGACGTGCGCTCCCCTATCATCACCCTAGGTTCAACGAGTTTCTTCCATGTCCGAGTGAATAACCTATATGTTGTCGCGGTTACGAAGTGAGCAAACATACCCTCTCGTTACTCTAAAGTCGTTCTAAGTCTTGTGTAGAACAAATGCGAACGCTGCTCTCGTCTTTGAATTCTGCTATCGTTTCATTAACATCTGCAAGTCATATTTTGGAAAGATCGACGAGGAATCAGTGAAGAATAATTTCGTTGTGATATATGAGCTGATCGATGGTGCGTAAGTTGCAGAGCAGTTATGATTTACTGCCTAACTTCTTGTCTCGCATAGAAATCAACGACTTTGGTTATCCTCAGAACAGTGAAATTGACACGCTAAAATCATATATCACGACTGAGAGTATCGTGTCATCGGCTGTTGTACCTGTATGTCTCTTGTTTGACCTGGTTGAGGATTGATAGAGCAAGGATTGCAGGAGGCGTCATCAAAGATTACAAGTCAGGCCACGGGAGCAACAAGTTGGCGCCGTGCCGATGTCAAGTACAAGAAAAACGAAGCCTTCGTTGATGTTATTGAGACCATAAATCTAAGCATGAGTGCCAAAGGTATGTTGTCTCTTTGGCGTCATATCAGGCCAGATACTCATCGTCATCAGGGCATGTCCTACGTGCGGATATTGATGGCCATATCCAAATGCGCGCCTACCTATCAGGGACACCAGAGTGTAAATTCGGCTTGAACGACAAGTTGGTCATCGACAAGAACGAGAAAGGTGTCAGCGACGCGGTCGAACTAGACGATTGTAGGTTTCACCAATGTGTACGGTTGAACGACTTCGATGCCAGTCGCACGATCAGCTTTATTCCACCAGACGGCGAATTCGAGTTAATGAGGTTGGTCTCTTTTTTTGACGTGTCTTCGTCTCTAAATTTTGTCGTAGATATCGATCGACATCGAATGTCAAGCTGCCTTTGCGCGTCACCCCCACAGTAACCGAAGTCGGAACATCACAGGTGCAATACTCGATAACCGTCAAGGCCAACTTCAACAACAAACTCTCAGCAAACAATATCGTGCTGCGGATACCCACTCCCTTGAATGCCACGGCGGCAGATTGTAAAGTGGCGACGGGCAAGGCCAAATATGTGCCCGCGGAGAATGTGATTGTTTGGAAGTATGTCCTTTCTCGCCCCTTCCCGACGCTTGAAATTTTATTTTTCTAGGATTGCGCGATTGCAAGGCGGTCAGGAATGCACGCTAAATGCTACAGCATCTTTGACCAGCACCACGACACGACAAGTTTGGGCAAGACCTCCCATCGATGTGGACTTCGAAGTCCTGATGTTTACTGCGTCCGGATTGATTGTACGCTTCCTGAAAGTCTTCGAGAAGAGCAATTATCAGAGTATAAAATGGGTACGCTACCTAACGAAAGCTGAGGGCACATACCAGATTAGGGTACGTGATACTTTTCTTTCCGCTCAGTTTTTAATCTTATTTGCCTATAGTTCTGATTGTCGAATGTCGACGAGGCCATACTCCATTCCGCTGGGTGGTTGCTGAATATTCTGGAGATGTATGGGTAGTTTTGGTTTGTAATTTTTTTCCTTTTGCATTCGTTCTTTTCTATCATTATTCGGGCATTTGTTTTCCGACATGTGTATTACATTGGACATTCTCATTTCTATAATACACTACATCGCTAGTCATTTCAGTTTCGTTGCTGAGAGCTCATATACCCGTACTGTTCATTTTTTCCTCATTGATCTCGGATTTCAATGCCTCTATCCCCACTGAGATTTCAAGCACTTGAAGCAATGAAGACCGACCGGCGTTCGTCCCGGTAACGTTAACATTGAAGATTCAGATAACACAGCAAGCATTCTTCAAAAGAGGAATCACAGTGCATAGTACCGGCATTTTTAGAAATGAACTATAGCAGTAACCTTTCGCTCTACATAATAGGTAAATCAGCCGTGAACTCAGTGTTTGACCGCAGTAAGTGTCGGAGTGACCTTGCATTGATCAGATGCGGCAACAATAAACCCAGGGTCAGATATATCCCAATCATCCTTCTTTCCACCATCTGCTTCAACCGCGCTAATCATAGACACAGAAAACTACACGACTCGTCGGTTGGGAACTTCTCGTAACAGCTCTTAGCTCGGAAGCCATCAGCTTCAAGTCCGAGGGCAAGGATCGTGACCCTGCGCCTTTCCGTCCTGCTTCACCATCAACCACCTCCGGTGTCCGAATCGACGATAGCGACCACCGAGACCTCATGTTTTGGAGGTAGTCTGTAACCAGCCTCCACGAAACCGTTCTAACGCTCAGTTTCGTGCGGTACTTTTGCTTTAGATTCGGGTTCCATAATGGATCAGCAATCGATAGTTTGCTCGATAAGGAGAACGTTACGCTCGAAGCCATTCTAGACGAAGACGATCTCCTGCAGGAGTGCAAGGCTCAGAACACTCGGTTGATTGACTATTTTGAGCGGGTGGATGTTCTTCAGAAGCTTTTCGGGTATGTAACGGGGCAGATTGAAAGCGAGGAAAAGGGTCAGTTCAAGTGAGTATTTGCTATTTCTACTGCGCCACTCCCTCCAACTGCTCGTCGGCCGTACTTACTTCTATGCTCAAGATACCCATATATTGCAACGGAAGTGCTATGCAGCGAGATATGGTCAATAATTGGCACCTGCCTTGCCAATGAGAAGCAACTGCTTGTGCCGTTCTGGGAGACCGTGCTCGACAGGTCCGCAGACGACATGAAGACTCAAATGACGATGGCCTCGCATTTTGCGAAGATCAACTCAGTCTTTATGACTAAAAAGCCGGCTGAAGTGGGTCTCGTGCTATTTCATCCTGAATGTAGGAATCAACGGGTTTGTTCAGATGCTCGCGTTCATTCAATCGCAGCCAAATATCGTCGAACGCATCCTGCGACACATAGAGACCCCGTCTTTCGTTGACCTTCTCAGCAGGATAATTCAGCTTGACGAGACAATTCCAAATTGCAATGTTTTAGAGGTGCGCCGTATGTTGTTTTGAGTTTTGAGTTTCTATTAATTGATCGTGCAGTGGTTGTCCTCTGAGAACCTCATGGGCCGACTATTAGATCTCCTGTCTCCAAATTATACACCCTCAGTCCATACCGTCGTCACCGACCTGGTGAAAAGCATCATATCCATGGCCACACCTTCTCCAGGAGTCGGCCTAACCGAAGGCTTGCAGAACGGACCAGCGTCAAACCGCTTTGCGCGCGAATTAGCAACCAAAGAGAACGTGACAAAATTAGCCAACTACATGCTAACCAACTTCTCACCTGATAGTTGCAACACGCCTACAGAGGATACCGTCAGCGAAGAAGAGGACGGCAGACTTTCATCACCAACATTCGAATCATCGACGTCATCTGTTGTGCAATCTATTGCAATTGTCATCGAGCTAATACGAAAGAACAATTCGGACTATTTCGAACCTTATCTATTCCACACGCTCCGGAATCGCCTTATTCAAGTTCAGCAGCAGTCGCATTTGGCGGGTGAAGATATTCGTGCTGCACTGGAACAAGTCATGCAAGAGATGGTGCATAGAATGGGCGTTGTTCACCTGGGACCTGTGCTGGAAGTGATGTCGGAATGTTTGCAAGAATTCCAGAGATACCTCAAAACACCTCGCTCTTTAGTACGTCATATTCTTCCATTCCTGATTTCATCCTCTGATTTTAAAATAGCAAGGAGATATTTCCACAACAATCGGAAAAATGACACCATTCACCCTGGAACGTTATCGCATCGTCGAGTTATATGCGGAGCTTCTCCATTGCTCAAACATGTCGTTGCTCAACCGACCCGCTTCATTTTCGCATATGTACGACGTGGAAGGCCGACTGCAGGGAGGATTGGCTGGTTTGGAGGAGTTGGCTCAAGTCATTGCTCTTAATAACAACAATGAGCAGGGTAGCGAAGCCATGGACGAAGGAAACGATGAAACAAATCCCGCACTAGAATTCCCCGTACGAAACCCTTCGGACAGCTCTCCCTCCCTGGATTCCGACGAAAGCATGAGCGATTCGGGAGATGAACCCGGAAGCTCTGACGACGAGGCGATGGAGGAAATTGCCATGGACGAACCCCTTTCACCTATACCTTTCGCTCAGTCATTACCTCAGGTTTCTGTTGCTGCTGCCTCCTCTCCTGAAAACATCATTGGATCGCCAGATAGTCGAGACGAAAATTCTCCTGTACATCTGCAAACACATGGGTCGAGTCCTGATTCGGAGTCCTCTGGTATGACATCGCGAACGTCAGGTTCAGGTTCTGGTCGCGGTTCAAGAAGAAGTTCACGTTCGCGGAGAAGGCCGACTTTGGAAAGCTCAAGAGAAACCCTACTTCCCATTGGAGAACAACTCAAACTTTGCTTGTTAAACGAGAATGTTTTGTGCACGCTGATAGTGAGTTCTTGTGCTCCACACCGACTGAGTGCATGTGAATTGACCTTTCATATTCTGCATAGGACATGTTCTTTGCATTTCCTTGGAACAACTTCCTTCACAGTGCCGTATATGATGTTGTGCATCAGGTCATGACAGGCGCAGTCGATCGTGGCTACAATCGCGAACTAATCATCTCACTATTCCGCGACGCGAAAATTCTACACCGCATAGTCGAAGGCCAATGCAAAAATGATGTTGAATCGTATGTAAATTTTTCCTTCGCTGCATGCCAGTCTAATTCTGTATGCTCCCCTCTTAGCTCAAAACCGAAAGGTGTCCGGCTGGGCTACATGGGCCACCTCATGCTAATATCTGAGGATGTTATTACCGCCATGGCTCGTTTCCCTCCAGATCTTCGTCTCGCCATCATCCGATATGCACCAGAACCTGAATGGGATCAATATGTCACTGGCCGATACAACGAGACGAAGAAAGAGGATAGCAGACTACTAGGCGGAGGAAAGCCAGTCGTCAAGTCAAATAGGAATGTCGGGCTATGGAAGGTAGATGAAGACGATATGGTTTCGGATACGGGTGTGAGCCCTGGTCTGGGAAGCAATGGTAGTGGCGAAACTACAAGAGGAGAATTCAAAAGGGCGACAAGCGTCGGGCCTCCATCTGTCGCTCAAACTGCTGACTTCGGTCCTCCTATGGATGATGACGATGATGACGACGATAATATTTCCTCAAATCGAGCACCACATGTACGTTCTTTTCCCATTTTCTCTGTAATGTTAGAATTCATTTTCTATCCAGTTTGCGCGTTATCTGGCGCAGGAAATGGCATCATCAGATAACTTCGGCTCATCTGACGAGGAAGACGAGGAGGAAGGCTGGCTCACTCAATCCACGTTCGGCATGAATACGATTCCATCAAGACGTTTTGGCGAGCGAAGACCTTTGGGTAACAGTACCTTCGATGTAAGTTGGAAATTCACGCCCATCGGCGGTGGTAATGGATTTTACTTAAAAACAATTTCAAAATTTAAGGACACATTTAATCCCCCAAGTGCAACAGCGCTCGCCATGGCGGAGGATCCCTTCAGTCCGCATGACGATGTGAGTTGGGTTCGAGAATTCCATTGCCATTCTTCGAATTATCACTCATCGCCTATTTTCAGGATGGTTTTGGGCCTTTTTCCGATTCAGCCGCCCCAGCCGGGGATGGATTCGCCTTCAGTTCTTCATTTTCGGACGAGGATTCTTCCTTCGAATCATTTGGTGATTTTGGCGACTTCCAGAGCGCAGACGACGGAGAATCGACAACACCCACCACAAGTGGCAGCTGGACATTTGCCTCAGGTAGTGAGTTCGGTGTCTTCTCTGACGCTGGCGGTGAAGAGCCGGCTGATACTTCGAAAGTGGAAGACGCCGGCGCCAGCAATAGCGCAGGCTCGTCAAGTTCTGCTCCCAGTTCTTCAAACTCAATGACGGGCACTGTCAAGGGGAATCCAAAGTGAACATTTGCATGCTTTGGTTTTTTTTTCCATATTTTCTGTCTTTTAGTTGTAGTAGTTTGTTTGTTGAAACATATTTCTGTATGTATTGTCAGAAGTTAGTGATATTCCAATGTCACCGCAGGGCGTGCCACCTCTTATATACTGGTATGTAGATGGATTTTCCACTATATCAATGCGGTCAATCTTCCTGGAATCGGTATCCTCCCTCTCTTTGTACAGCTTCAAATTCGAGGGAAAGCAGTTCTTCGCCACTGGGGGTATTCCGAAGGAGCTTGCATTCAAGCTTATCTCCTGGAACAACTGGCCCGACACCAGAAGGTGTTCCAGTCAGGATCACGTCACCTTCCTGTTAGATGGCAAGTTATAAGTAAATGCATGCACCGCCAAGGGAGGTTAAAATTCACTTCTAGTGTCATAATTGAGGAGACGTGTTCAATGAGGCGAGGTATGGGGAAAATCATGTCGCCTGTAGTCCCATCTTGCTTCGACACGCCGTTAATCTACATCTTGGCGTTAAGGAAAATAGTAAATTCGTTGTCATCGGAAATAAAACCCACCTTGAGATTAAGCCTTAGGTCTTGGGCGTCTTTGACAGCTTCTTTAGCAATAAATGAACTGCGCCACAAACGAGGTGTGAATGTAATTCAAGAGGTAGCCAAGAAGGCACATACCCGATGGGAGTGAATGTGTCGAAGCCTTTCGCTGCTGACCAGGGCAGGCCTGCCTTGCGCACTTTGTCCTGCAGGTTGCGGGCAGTCATGTCAACAGCCAGGGCTGGTTGTGCACGTCACGGATATCCACGAATCATAATGAAGGCCAAGTTGAACGAGGACGCGTAGTGGAGATAGAAAGACATGGAATTTGTGAGAGAAAGTCAGACTCTGCTCGCATAATTGTTTCCCGTAGAGGCAGGAGTGCTTGGAGAGAGCAGGACGTACTGTATCCCGCGATATGGGATTCGGCGTTAGCTTGTGGAATGTCTCGGCCTCTCTTCCCAATTACAACGCCCAGTTCAACTGTCGTAATAGAATGGTTAGCTCATTCATGACCTCGTCCTCGTCGGAAAAAAAACTCAATAGGACGAGAAACTTGGCAGACACAAGGATAGGCGACGAACCTTCATGATGCGCGACAATTCCTTGGGGGATTTCAAGCTTCCCACCTGAAGGTAAATAACTCGAGGTAGGCTTGAGGAAGAAGAATGGTTCCTTTGGAACGGCGTTATTCAGCTCTTTCGCGTGTGCCGCATAGTTCCTGCCTATAGCGACGATCTGCACAGATATGAGATTACGTGGCAGGAGGACGCTGGCTCAAGAGGCGCACTTTCTTTCCGTTGCGAACGAATGCGGCCATGGATTCAGAGTTGCTGCTAGCTGATTCCATCGGGGAATTATGAGTTCAAGATGCGAATATGAAGCAGATGGTGTTGAAGACTCACAATTTTCGTTTGAAATAACTTTATGTAGTTGTCGTCCACGACGTTCGAGTTTGAACGGCTCACCGTCGCGTCCGCAGATAGCGGACGCCGGACGCGACGGATACCCAGCCGGCCGCCGGCCCGAATTACTTCCCCGCTGGCGTCACCGGCGCTTATTGGCACGCACTTCATCGTGAATGGCGTTCAGCGTGCGAGGTCATCTTGACTGCCTTGTGGTCATTTACGATACTTAGGGGACCCCACATATATCTTGATACAAATTCTAATCATATCAATCAATGTTAATAAAAGCAAAAAACAGCCAGGTGCGGTCAAGGTGCGGCATTTATTTTTCGAGCAATGAGAAGGCATAAAACGAGAAACAAAAACACGATACTAAATTGAATCGAAGGCACATTGGATATACTTTGAGAACAACAGAGAAAGTCAAATAGGCACCGACTTTCAGGGCCTATGTCTGCGACGAATACAGCATCCACTCCTTATACGCTGTGTAGCCAGTACACGGGGATCAATATGCGCAGCCATTGCTTGCCCTTGCTATTTGATGATAAATGGCAGACGATCATAAGCTTAAGTATATTCTGTAGACTGGATAGGTAATTTTCCTTACCGCGTTCATGGCTTCTCTGATGGATTGTCTATGATCAAGAAATTGCTCGAGATTGCCGTCCGCTTTGGCTTGCTTATAAGCAGCGAAAATGATCTCAGCTTCTGGCTTGAAGTAGCTGAACGACAACGTCTGCCAGAGATCTAGAAACTTGCCATTTCCTACATTAATTTATTATCTTGAGAGTTCATTTGAGCGGAACATAGGCTACACTCACTGAATCGTGAATCTGAACACGGGATAATGGATAGTATACTCAGCATTTGGTCAGGATCGTAGTCCTCATCTTGAGATAATGTACGTCCACTGATCAAACTGTGGAATTATCAGCGATCTGAAAATGAAGCAGAGTTAGCGTCACTCACTTGGTAGATTTACAGTTGGCACATAGCCTCAATCGAAGGGTAGGATATGATCTGAGCTTCGACGCCACGTCGTATCCACATGCCTGGCAGGTCAATTCAAGGAGACTCAAGTGGGATCCAAGCAAAGCACCTACCATACAGAAAGCCCCAGTGGCAAGCATGAAGCTTGCGTACTGAGGTTCCGTCATATCAGGCGGGCAAGGCGGTATGGGTGAATTAGCTATACATTGGCGCCAAACGGGGGATGCAGACCGTCTAAGAAAAACGGCTCTGAATCGCTTGTTGAGTCTGACAAAAGCCAGAAGGTCCGACATATGGAGATATTTTGCGATCTAATAAATGGGAATAAGCAGAAATTTGGTGAGTTTTGGAGGTTCTTAGGATTCCGGATTTTTTAAAATTATTATCACCTCGAATGTAAGGTCCAACGGAAGGTTCATGAATAAAGTCAGACTCCCCCGTCCGACCATAGATGGATTTTTTGATATAGAAGCGATTCTCGCAGACGTTCGTCTTTGCCAATGAGACGAAATAATGAGTGAAAGACGCCCTGATAATTGTAATCGGTCTTAATGATTGCAAAAAATATAGCGCGACAAGGCGATATGACTTACTGTCAGTGTCAATGATTAGGTTGGAGTACCCATCGTGAAC
The DNA here is from genome assembly GCA_009935795.1 of Pholiota adiposa. Classification (NCBI taxonomy): domain Eukaryota; kingdom Fungi; phylum Basidiomycota; class Agaricomycetes; order Agaricales; family Strophariaceae; genus Pholiota; species Pholiota adiposa. The sequence continues at coordinate 365,130 of QEYC01000168.1, read as the reverse complement.
GGGCGCTTCAAGTTTGCTCTGGCTGCTACTACTGCCAGTGGTTTCTTGGAGTTGTACAACGAGTTCCTGAGCTTTGGGCTCCTGGTGATCTGCTCCGGAGGACATATGGCTGGCATTTGGCACTCAACATAGGCGCCAAAGCAGTATCTATCAAACGAAACTACACCTACCTTGTCGGATGTTATGTGAGAGGATCACTAAAGAGATAAACCAGACTTGACCTTCACGAGATCGCGGCGCAAGTTGAGCGCAAGCGCATGCGAACATCGAGTCATTTCAAGTTCCGGAAGGCCGGCCGGCCGGCCGATAGCATTCACGCAAAGTAGGATCGCCGGCGCTTATCGACGCACATGGCTTGCAGATTCACGTCGCGGAGGATGAAGGAACCTGAATTTAACTACGATAATAAATACTTATATCCCAGTAATTCAGCTTCTCTAAGAAGTTCAATAATGAAGCTACCGCGCTGCATATCAACCTCGAGCAATGCATAGAGAATTAAAATTAAGGCCAAGAGCATTCAGAATTTGGTATCGAAAATAGGTATATTTGATTGGGCTTGCAAAATCAGTAGCACTAGCTATGCGCCACAGCTTGTGCTGCCATTTGACCTGATTTTATCCTCTAATACATCTTGAACTTGTAGATATTTACAGCCAGTGATTTTTTCTGCATGCAAGCAGCCATCCTTTTTGCCTTGCTAGTTGGACTTCAGATATACTCGAGTATGTGAAAACCATTCCTCACAAATGTCATCTCATCCCGGATAAATTGTCTTCGTTTGACGAACTCTTGGAGATAGCCATTTTCTCTAGCTTTGTGGTAAGCGGCGAGGAGGATGTCCGCCTCAGGCTTGAAGTAGAAAAATGTGAGTGCATTATCAAGTTCATAGTAATCAGAGATTTCTGGATAGATTTATCTCTTGAGAAGAAAGTAATTTAGAAGGAGAGAACCATTGGCACCTACTGAACTGTGAATCCGACGATGGAATAATGGGTAACAGGGTCCAGTCTACATCGTTTCCAAATGACCAAAAAAGCTCCTCGCCACTGACCAAACTAAGCGAAGACACAGTATTCAATACATGAGCAATAACAGAGTCACGGAAAACTACCCACTTCGTTAGACCGCAATAAGTACAGAGCCTTAATCGGAGGGTCGGATATGATTTGAGGTTCGAAGGCAGATCATATCCACATGACTATCGATTGGTTAAAAAAGACAATCAAGCAGTAAATCGGGCGAATAATTTACCATGCAATATGCACCAGCTAGCAGCACAAAGCTGACATACTGAGGCTCTTGCATGTCAGGCGGGCAAGGCGGTAAATTCGGTGTATTCGCGATGCATTGGGCCAGACCCATGCCGCAGAGCGCCTTAATAAAAGGCTTCTGAATTTCTTGTTGAGCCTAATAAAAGCCAGAAGGTCGGGCGCGTTGAGATGCTTTGTGATCTATTAGCATAAAATAGTGAGCTTCGGCGGTGTGAAGGCTTAATGTGAATGACTTATCACCTCGTAGGTAAGGTCCAATGGGAGATCCATAAATATTTGTAGACTTCCTTTCTGGATTCCTTTTGACAAACGAATAGCTCGAGAGGCGATCCTTGAGGATGCCATTCTACATTGGCGAGTGCATGGAATGATCAGCTGGAGGCGTTCTATATTACAGTCACTCATATGCATCAACGACGACAGAAAAAACTATTGCAATGCAGCTTACTGTCCGTGTCAATGATTAATTTGGGAGCAGGCCGTTTTAGTTTGGCCTTGCTGCCACCAAGTTGAAGACCAGATTCCTGATGATTGTTAGATTCAGAATCGGAAGCTCCAGACATGACGCGAACAGATAAGCGCTCGTATTTAATCTGGGCGCTTAAAGCAGTTTTCAGCTGACGGAATTGACTTGAGCTGACCGATACGACGAGTTGAACTGTTGAACACAGTTGAAGTGCCAGCGGAAGAGACGATTTGAGTTATTTTCAGGCTCCGCAAAGCCAATCTGGTGCCGCTGATTGACAGATGACACACTGATCGGCTTTTGTCTCCGATTTACTGGGCCTCTATCATCAAAATGCTGCGGTCCCAGCACTTCGTCTACACCTATTACTGGATCCAGTATCATTCACCTTTGAAAAGATCTAAATCCGCATCCTTTCTCAGGTAATGGTATTGGAGAACCCACCACAGTCGTCGTCCTTATCGACGGCTAAACAATCCACAAAATCTTCGAAGACAGGTCGGGTGCGGCTGAGGCGCCTACCTTTTTGCCTAGCTTCCTTGGCATTTCCTCGGTTTCATCTCCCATGTCAGATCCACCATAGTGACTTTCGGTCAATACAAGGGAATTTCAACAGGAAATGCAAGGAATCTCTGTGAGCGACGTCTTCATGGACGAAAGACAGCTTGGTGCGTGCGAAATCGAACTTGTCATACACAAACATCGCCTTGGAGGTTGCTTTCAATTTTCTTGATCAATATGTACAGCATGCTTATCTCTTCGCGCTTCATCGCCTTCTCCGCCCACCAAGAAACAAGCCTTTTCACTCCAGTGTCAAGCTTGGAGTTCAATGCAAGACTTCAGATTGCTTGTTTGGTATTAGTAACAAATCAATAGAGGCCTTCGATGTGGGCTTGGCCACCTTGGCTTGCCAAAGATACTTTTCGACATGCCGCAGCGAGTTGGCATTCTTGGCATGTTTGCGACTATTCCCTTGGGTCGCCCAGCTTCCCGCCGACAAGCCGTCATCAGCCTGAGCTGACCTGTTTTGTTCTTGGGAAGCTTAAGTTTGGGCTGGGCTCTTGAGTGCTCTGCTCTTATAAATTTCCAGGCAGCTCCAACCGCCGCAACCAGCATTTCATCCCCGCCACTCTCGCAATCCGCCTCCTCTCCAAGATTTCGTCTTCGACCATATTATCTACACTTTCTCGGTGTCTGTCATTGGCACTGTATCTCGTCTGATAACCGTTTCTCGCGCTGGACCCATTTGAGCTCCATTTGGTGCAGCCTGAAGGATACCCAAACTATCGTTTCCTGAGCCCAATGTCATCATCATCAACAGAAGAGGAGCAAGGGTAAGTAATGCTTAATCCGTTACTTGCCATTTGGTCTCCTGTTTCCACCCCATACCGGCGTGTGAACCCATATCCGACCTTCCGTTCCCTCATATAACGCCATATCAGCTTCCGTCTCCCCAAGTCCCCTCTTCGATCTTCCAAGGCTGACTCGAGCTTCATGTCTATTAGTCCGCGTTCTGGCCACCTAGATGCTACCTGGGAAGTTGCAGTCGTAGCGACATTCAGTGAGTACACTCTGTTAATCTATGCTCGGACAAAAATAACTCAACATGCTCGTTCCTTCCGACTCTCACCCAAAGCCATCGTCTTCGTCGCTCTCGTCACCGTTATCATTCTACAAGTCAGACGTAAACGACGTGCACGCGAGCAACGAGATTTAGAAGCAGCCGCTAATCCTCGTCCTCGAAGACGGAAGCCAAGTCCCAGGAAACCCACTAGTCAAGAGCGCGACTTGGAGAAGGGTGTCGATGCTACTACAGACCCCGTAGAAGCGGAGAGTGAGATAGAGACGGAGTCCGAGGAAGGAGACGATCCGGCGCCTAAATCGAAGGTATGTCGCCATCAATTCATTCTTCGTCTTCATCGGCCTCAATTCTGTTGGTTCACTAGAAAAAGGCAAGGTCGAAGTCGTCACGGCCAAGAACGAAAACAAAACGCAGTTCAAGAGCCATTCGCAAGTCGAGCAAGCCAGGTTCACCGACATCATCCTCCCCATCTCTCAAACTCAAGGCAGCTGCCCAACCATCATCATCGTCTGACTATTACTTCGAACACCCATCCCAAAAGCCACCAAAGTATTATTGGGACCCACAATAACCGACTCGACTTCCCTTTTCTTCATGATTCTTACGATCTCACGAATGGACTTCTCAACGGGTATCGAAGGACGTTAGACATGTTGACTGCTTTCCTCCAACACGCATGTATTATAAATATCACATTAGTATGTCTTCCTTGTGCTATACTTCCGTTCTGCGCTGGTCCTAACGACAAGAATTCTACACCTCCCCAGTGCTATTTTATTGTACTATTACAGTCTCTCTATAATATCCAAACTACCCCTCATCAATGGATAGGATATTAATTTTCTCAAGCGACGCACGCACGGAAGTGTTATTGCACCCCTGCTCTATTTCTCTGGCTTGCGTTTTCTTTGTTTCCTCTTGCCTCAGCAACCGCGTTATTGCCGCATCATTGGATACTCTTGGACGTTCTGAATCAGCGTATCGAGCTCGGCCAAGCCAAGAAAGACCTTTGTCCCAAGCTGGTCCCAAGTCCCCGAAGACCAAAAACCCAGGAAGTCAAGACATGCGTGTGAGATCTTGGATTTCTCTCTGCTTCTCTTTGTATTCCCTCCGTCCCGCAGAGAAGAACCCACTGACGTCTGTCTGTAGTCTGATTCAAGCTTTCATCGATTTTTCATCATTGTCCGTTGTGCTTCGCTTGCAGTGGAACCTTCTTGTTCTCACTTGGGTTTCTGCGCTGTTGCCTCTTCTGGGTTAGTGCCCATTCCCATTGACTTACGCCATGCCCAGCAAAAATACTCTCGTGAGCAGTCTCGCTCACCCAGACATTGATGCTGGGCGCTTCGGATGGTGTGTATCATCCTCTGGGCTTCACTATATCCATGGGCTACCTGTTTTACCCAAGGCGAATTCTCTATCGGATGATTCATATCGTCGGCAGCCCTTTCCGAATCCCGGAGAATCGGAATGGCTGATATGGTTTGATGTATCCCCACTCCATGTCGTATTTTCCTTGTCTCCGCCGACTATCTGCAGAGAGGTGTTTGTATAGGCTGAGCGTATATTCTTTGATATGCATGCGATGGATGTCGTCAGAGTGCTCGGGCATGCATCGTGGCTTCGTCGTGGCCAACGTAACTCTAACTGTGTGCAGCGCCCGTCGATGGTCGTAGAACCAACGTTCCTCTTGACCTGTGTGTACATATCCTCGCACCGTGATCTACCGTGATACTTGGTGGGCTGATGGAGAACGAAGAAAGTCCGCGGTGATTTCTTGTTCACTTTCTGGTCTTTGCCGTTACGCTTAGCACATGCAAGTTTGCATACCCATCGATGTGATGACTTGATGCTACTGATGACCGGCATCAATTTCCGGTCGAAGGGCACAGACGGAGTTGCCATAGACGCTCACTCAAAAACCACTCTTTCTTCCCGGCCTCGAAATAGTTGCGCAAAATGCCGTCTGACTCCTTCGACGAATGGAGTTTTCCCCCGGGTTTTTGCAAGATTGAATTTCATGTTTTGCAGTCTTTCGACTTCCGAGGATCTGAAATTCATTCCTGTAACTCAAGATTCTATATTTTCGTCTGCTCCCACTACGTTTTCTGTCCACGCCAACAGCTGGCCATGTGCGCTATGGGCTGCGGATCGCATCCGATTATGTATGATGTTTCTTCTTGTTTTTGGTAACATTTCAAAGCCTATATCCAGTATCGACAGGCTCAAATACGCACCCTTATCCCTCTCAACCGGGGCGTTTCTGTCAACTCGGATTGCTCCACCTCACTGTCGATTCAATGACCGGCCACGAGTTCTCTCTAGTTTCGGGACAGATGGAAGCAGATGCAGCAGGCCTTGGGAATCCAAAGGGGACATTTAGGATTGGGTACCATTATGCTGGTCCTTTTGCATGAGAACTGGAGTCTGGGGTACCCAAGTATACTGCTTTACCCGGAAGACGTGATTCGTATATTCATATGTGGTGCGCTTGACCAGCGGACATGAGGTTGAGTGGCATTCATGACCATGCAGATGCGACGTCCTTACACCGCTCTTTGCCAACGCTCTTTGCGAACTGTAAGTATTGAAGCGTGAGCTTGATGTTTAATACGGCGCCTTATCGGCGCAATTCTCTCGAAGTTATCTCCAGGTTATTTCTTTCTCAGCCCATGCGACACTTATCTAGGCGTCGGGTTACTCGGGCGGCTCGGCGTTGGTTGGTAGCTATAGGCCGTAGTCGAACCTCGAATTGCAAGGCTCCACCACAACTTGGAAGGGTGCAGTCTGGATTGTGTCAATGGTAAAAAAAAAAATCTATGTACCCACAGACACAGAGAGCTTAAACAGGGTGCATTTCACAGAGCTACAGGCTGTAAGCCTTTATTACAGTCTCAGGTTCTGAATCCCGATTGAAGTGTTTAATGAATCGCGTGCGCGCGCGCGCTCTAAGTGTAAACGACTCAAAAAACACAGCAAAAAAGGCAGTGCAAGCACTGCGCAAGGGCCTAACCGGGAATTGAACCCGGGACCTCCTCGAATTAAGCGCTGACGCACCCTAACAAGGAATCATACTACTAGACCATCAGGCCGATGAAATTAGTTATTCTCGAAGAATATATTATGTCCCTGGGCGCTAATGTGAATGACGTGTGACGTTGTGACGAAATTCAATTTTGGCAGGAAGCACGAGCACTCAAGGGCCTATTTGAACTTCGAAGTATTTCAATGATTGGCGCCGTCAGTCAAACACGATGCGAGAAAGCATAAAAGAAACCGATTTAGATTTGTACACTACGTAAAAAGAATAGACCTTGGCCGTATTGATAATCGTACCCACAACAAAAAGCAAGGGTATGGAGTAAAGAAGACTGAACTTCGAATTTCGAAGGGAAACGCTTCTGCAGTAGGTGGAACGCGGAAGCGAAGAAGCAGGGGAGCGAGACGAGTAGGATACGAATATGCCAGAGAATCAGAAAGCGTGCAGCAAAAAAAGTGCATCTGCCATTCGTGGAGTTCGGGGCGGATGACTATGTCGGTGCTGCAGCGTGCAGCGTGCTTCGTAAAGCATTCCGACTTTTGATTTTGAGGTGGAAGAGATGGTCATGTCGTGGAGTGAATATGCAGAGATAGATATATAGGTAGGTGAGTAGAACCTGGCCGATGCATTTTGGGGGTTGGTTGGACAAACAGGGAGGGAGTAAATAATACAAGGAGAGAAGAATGACCACCGAATTTTTTTGGTTTGTACTCTGGGCCCTGGAAGAAGACCGAGGACGGCGTGAAAAGTATATGGTGCCGTAAATGAAGCAAGAAAGGGAAAAAAGACGTCGATGCCGGTGTTGGTTTTGGTATTTGTTGTTGAGGGATTAGGGTGGGTGCGGGGTAGGGAACATGGATGGATAGATGGATGAATGGATGAGCGGATGAATGGTTGGATAAATGAAATGAATGAACGATGTTGTACAGCGGGAGCGATTTATATCCAGAGGTAGAAATAGCGAGGGAGAAAAAAAATAGGTATGATGTTCATTAAAGTCCTTTATCTCTTTTTTGTCGGCGCTCAAGCTTTCGACGCCTTGTTTTTCATCTTCTCAATCACACCAGCCAGAGAGGGGTGCATCAGCTGCTCGTGCAGCGCTTTTCCTGCGGGGACCTACAAAGCACAAGCACAAACACGTCAATACAACACGGTCCGAAAATAGCCATAGGGGGAAGGGACGCACCATAGGGAACACATGCTCGTTCTTCTCCACCAAGCACTCCATCAGCACCGGGCGCGAGCCGTCGTACTCGAGGAACTCCTTCATCTTGGCGGGCAGCTCCTCGGCGGTATGGCATCGGATCGCTTTGACGCCCATCGACTCCGCGAGGAGGATGAAGTCCGGGTTTACCATCTTCGTGTGTGAGTAGCGCTTGTCGTAGAACAGATCTAGGTAACGTAAAAAGGCGCATATATTAGCTTTTTAGGACAAAGGGGTAAAGGGGGGGTGGGCTAGAAGAGGTACGCACCTTGCCATTGCTGCACCATTCCTTGGAACTCGTTGTTGAAGACGAGGATCTTCACGCCGATGTTGTATTGCGAGGCAGTGGCGAGCTCCATGGCGGTCATGCTGAATGACGCGTCGCCGTCGATGTCGACGACGGTCTTTGCGGGAGCGGCAACCTTGGCGCCGATGGCGGAGGGGAGACCGAAGCCCATCGTCTATAATAAAGAAAGCGCGTCAGAAGCAAGATAGACAATATTAAAAATCAAGACATACACCAAGTCCACCGGAAGTGACCAGCGTGCGGGGGAATCTCCACCTGAAGTGCTGAGCAGCCCACATCTGATGTTGGCCGACACCAGTAGCAATGATCACCTCATCCTTCCTCTCGCGCGTTTGTAGGTCGAGCTCCTCAACAACCTCCTGGGGCTTCATCTTCTGGCCCGCCTTCGACTTCTCAAACGTAAACGGATATGCCTCCTTCCAGCTCTTGATGTCCTCGAACCACGCCTTACGTTCCGAGTGCTCGATCAGGGGCACAAGCGCTGCCAGACTCTCCACAACATCGCCAAGGACGGGGATCTGCGCCTCAACCACCTTGTTCAAGTTCTTAAGCTGGATCTCGAAGTGGATGATGCCACCGCGGCCCTGGGCGGCGGCGACCTTGGCCGCGGGGGCGAACGTGTCGAGCTTGCCCGTCACGCGATCATCGAAGCGCGCGCCGAGCGCGATGATAACGTCCGCGTTCTGCATGGCGATGTTGGCGTAGGCGCTGCCGTGCATGCCAAGCATGTGCAGACTCTTCTCGTTCGTCTCGTCGAACGCGCCGAGGCCTTGCAGGGTGGTGCACACGGGGATGTTGCCGTTCTCTGCGAGCAATTCGAGGAGCTTGGGGCCCATGGGGGAGGAGAGGACGCCGTTGCCCGCATAGACGATGGGGCGCTGCGCCTGGTTGATCAACTTGGCCGCTTGGCGGATGAGGGCCATGTCGGTGGGAGGGTCAGGCATCTGCAGGGGGTTCATAGGCAGGCCCAGGTTGATGCCGGGGGTGGTAGCCTTGTAGGGCAGAGGGGTACGCAGGATGCCCGCGGTGACGTCCTTGGGCAAGTCGACCAAGACGGGGCCAGGGCGGCCTGAAGTGGCGATTTTGAAGGCCTCGTTTATCCGCCGGGGAAGTTCCTCAATGGTCTTGACCATCACGTTCCATTTTGTGCAACTTCTTGAAATGCCAACGATGTCGGCCTCCTGGAAGGCGTCGGAGCCGATGGCGGAGGTCGCTACCTGGCCGGAGAACACAACCAAGGGGATACCGTCCGAGAGGGCGTCCTGCATGGGTGTGATGACGTTCGTCGCTCCCGGGCCGGAAGTGACGAGAACGACACCGGGAAGACCAGAGACGCGAGCGTAGCCCTCTGCCATGTGTCCCGCGCCCTGCTCGTGACGGGGCAGGACGAATTCGAAGTGTGGTGACTGGTAGATGGCGTCGAACACGGGCAGGATGGCGCCGCCGGGGTATCCGAAGATGTGCTTGACGCCGTGGCGCAGCATCATTTCATGAAAGATCTGGCCTCCGGAGAGACCGACGAAGGTGTGGTCTAGGGCGGCGTTGGGGGCGAGTCCTGGACCGTTGATGTGGGATGCGGGCAGCCTGGTGTTGCTCGGTGTCGGGACCTGCTGGAAGCTAGGGGCGGGCGACGGGCGTCTGCACCAACATCCAACATTAGCGGGGGGTGTCAAGCCATGGTGATATCAGACTCACACTGCAGGCGCAGGGGTTGCTTTTGCCACGGTGGAACGGCTGATATTGCGCGCATGTTCCTGTACCCTGGACTTTGCCTCGAGCATGGAGGCGCCATTGTTGCTGGATGCGAGCGTGGACTTGCAGCGGGCAATGGACGCTTTTGGCGTTGCGGGGACGCGCATCGATCGTGTGGCAGGCAACGCCATTTTTGAGATAGAGAAAGAGAAGGGGAAGGGGAGCAAACGAACCGGAGCCTTGGGAGATGAAGAACAAAGTGCAAAACTTATTTACTCCAAGAACTGACTCGACCCCTCCGGCCGATCTCTTACCGATTTGGAATCGGCCGATGTCACATGTTTTCTGATGCTCACTCCAAGTTCCAACCAGGAGCCGCGATGCAAAGTCAACTGCATCGAGCGCTCCCTCTTCTCTTCTTCACCAAGCAGAGCATAGATTGCAAATAACCAACTTTCGGCGGTGCTCTGCGGACTCCCAAGACAACACCGACTCTACAAAGCCTACGTGGAGGTTATGAATAGCACTTCGAGCACCCCTGTCAGCAGCCTTCTTTCACTCGTGTACTAAAAAAGGAGCGCGGAAAACGCACAGGGCTATTTTGATTTGGAAGCTGCAATCCACGCAGAATATCGAATGTCCGAGTCCAGGATCTCAATCTAACCCCACGGATCCGACGCGTACAAGTCCAAGTGAGAATGTGGGGCGGGAATAGGACACTTTCTGTTGGCGTGCTTTGATGTGCAGAACAAGACTGAGTGCGAACGACGCTGCAAACAACGAGCTGGTTAATGGGCGCTAAATTGCAGGAACAGAAATAGGCGGCTCGTAGTTCGAAGAAGATTCAGAGGTCACATCAGCACATACGTGGGAGCGAGAGAAACAGGCGAATGTACAAACAATGAGACCGTAATCCTACAAAAAGCAAGGGCAAGTGGAAGGAGGTGGGGTGCAAAAAAAGGCTGAGGCAGAGCTTGAAGCTTGAAGCTTGAAGGCCTGACAGGTGATGTGCGAATGAAAGTGCGAAACGTGAGGAATTAAAAGAGGGGTTCTATATCTAACACGAGAAAGAAGAAACGTGAAGCGAGGCAATATGAGTGAAAGACGCGTAGGGAAACGAAGCGTACGCAAGAATTCAATCTAATCAGACGCGCGGGTACTCCACGCGCACCTCTACGGACAGGGTGAAATCGCGCTGCTCGAACAGATCAACAGCTTTTTGTCTGTGACAAATTGCGAAAGATAATCAAGTGGCTAGCTAAAGAAAGCTGATGATCATGAAGATGGCTCATGTCAACTTGGTTCTTGGGAGGACAATTAGCATATGGAATTACGTAATCAGTGACTATGCCACCCGGCGTTTGCTCACTGCGACCCTGCGTCAAGCGTACCTGTAACTTATTCCTGCACCTCCTGCTGCGTCCCCTACACCGATGGAAACTGCCTCTGCAGTTGCATCGAGCGCAGGGCCACCGGGGGTCGCTGCCGTCCCCGTCGTCCTCGCACCGCCATTGTCCCTGCTTCCCTACAACATCTCCCTCAACTTCAGCTCCGTCTTCGCTGCCATGCTCCCGACGACTGACTTCTTCGCGCGCATTCGAAGGGGCCTCTATCCGAGGCATCCGATGGACCAGGGGCAGTTTCCGTCGCCGAGTGTGGGTTTCGACTCCTGGGGTGTCACTCTAGAGACGCCGAACCATCCTGAGATGGAGACGACGGCGAGGGCGGCCTTGATGGATCCCTTTCCCGGTCCATGGGCATTCTTCACGTCTTGGTATATGATAGGGCTCTTCCTGATGGTGCGTATTCAACCTACTTGGATGCTGATCACCTCACGAATTATTGCGATGCTAGGCTGTCTTACTCCACCGTATCCAGAATGTGATCATACCCTCCCGCATGCCCCACCAGCGTCGCCAGCGGCACGCCTATCGCTTCGCCCCGAATTTCGCTCCGCGATACCAGTCCTTGCGGCGCATATACGAGTTTATCCTACCCTTAGACTTCACTCGTACGACCACGCGCTTGGTTCTACATTTCCCATCAGCGTACTTCCTGGTCAGGATGCTGTTCATCTGGGGTCTGCTGGTACTGCAGACCTCCGACATATTGCCTTCATGGAGCGTTCTAGGATGGTTGCGGGAGCTGGTAGTGTGGGCGAGTGCGAAGGATATGTCCGATGTGTGCTGGCAGACCTTCTGCGCTGTGTGCGCTGCTTTTTTGGTGGAGGGATTCGTCAAGGCGCTGGATGGGATGGGCAGTGGATTCCCGATTAACAATTCTAATCCGAATACTTCGCCATTTAATTTGGTGAGTAGTTTCTGGCGTGTGTGTGTGGATGATTTTTCATTTTCTGCAGGTCGGATACGCTTTCTTGCTTCATATATACTCGTCTCCTCAAACCCACGCATATAAGCCGTTGAATGAGGGTCCTTCAAGGCCCGATAAACATGTTCTTATCACAATAACTATTCCACTTCTCCAGGTACGCTTTCATGCTTAGTAACTTTGGCGAATACTGATAATTCGCAGCTAACGATATTCCACCTCCTGTCCATATCCAAACGCCTCTCAACCCATCGGCTCATCCCCACCGCCCTCTCGTCCCTGCTCTCGCTAATGCACTTCCACGGCACCATCATCTCGCATTACCGGCGTGCCCACTTCGGTACTGCGCTCCCACCGCCGACGCCCACCTCGGCCCCTTCGCCGCACTACTCAGGGAATGTGAACTACCCGTTATTGAATTATATCCCTAACTTCTTCGAGACGCTGCTGATTTGCATGATTTTGCTGACGCTGTTCTTGAATGCGCTCGCGCAGCTCCTTGTGCGGGGTAGAATTGATCGCGTGTTTAGTCAGTTGGGGGTTGGGTATGGGTCGAGTTTGCATGGTATGTCCGCCAAATGGTTTCGACATACGAATGGAATGTATACTCATTTTGTTGTCTGTGCAGATGACGATACCGGCTCGCAGGGATTCTTTGCGAGCCTGCCGTTCGACGAGGACTTTGGGGTCCTCCTTCTCCGGGTGGGTATTGCGAGTCTGGAGGCCACGGGCTTGAAGGGGTGGGGGAATGAGGTCGCGCCTATACCCCTGCCTGTTAAGGTCAATGGTAAGGGGCGTCGGTCGTTGACTTCGACCAGCGCGATGCCGACGCATGGCACCGTGCGTATTGGTCGCATGAGCGCGAGCGACGTGCGGTATGGGGTGGTGGACTCCACCTCTGCCCGTCCTTCATCCTCTTCCTCACATAAACGCGCCGAAAACATCTTCGCAGAATACAACACCAGCGCGAGCACAAGTTTGCGGCACCGTAAGCCCAAATCCAAGTCCAAACTACCGCAAACGCAACACTACAAGCGCGGCTTCTACAACGAGGTGCGCGTCGATCTTGGGAACGGGGAGGCGGCGGCGGCGGACCGACGCGCGCAGCGCTGGCGCTGGCTCAGGACGTTCTACACGTATCTCCTCACGCTTTGGGGCGTGCTAAGGGGATTGGTGGTCTTCCTTCTTGAGCGCGCGAGGGGAAGGGGACGGATTGATGAGGGGGTGAAGGGGGTGTTGGATGCGGGAAGGGAGGAGAGAAGTGAGAGAGAAGTGAGTCAAAGGGAGGGAAGCGTGGGTGTGGATGTGGATGGGCGCGGGTGGGAGGATGAGGAGAGAAGGGCGAGGGTGTTGTATGAGCGTTTCTTGAGGGGTGAGGATATTAGTGATGACGAGGAGGAGGAGGATGCGCTGGAGGAGGAGGAGCAGGAGGAAGAAGAGGATGGGAGTGAGGGTGAGGACGAGGGTGAGGGTGAGGAGGAGAGCGGGGAAGAGGGAGAGGCGGAGGCGATCACTTTGTTCACTGACTCTATTCGGAATGGGGCTGCGTCAACGGCTTCATCATCAGTGGTGGGACGGGACGGTGCTAGCGGAGGCGAGATGGTGCTTGCGCATCTTGTGCATGGTGTCCAAGGCGGGTCGTCGGGCCCTCTGACGAGGCGGAGGTGGAATGCGCTCGTCCAGCAGCAGGGCGGGGAGCGGGAGCGCGGCCGCTCGCGGAATTCGGATGATGAATATGAGGATGACGAGGCGTGGGGTGCGCACGGCTCGTGGACGATATTCGATAGTGACGAGGAGGGAAAGGCGCCGAGGGGGATTGCGGTTGCGTGTGCGATTTGTAAGAGTGAGAATAGGGAGATTATTTGTTGGCCTTGTCGGTGCGTTTACTTTTTTTGTTTGACGGGTGTCAGTATACTGATCGTTAATTTTGGTTTCGGCTTTGTGTAGATGCTTGTCTATGTGCGATGCCTGTCGAGAGGTGATGGCGTCCAAGAAATCGCCCAATAAGCACGCGTGCCCATGTTGTCGTCGAAGGTCCGTGTCTGCCCCTTGTTTAATGATATCCTTATGACGTCGCTGATTTTGGGCGCCTTTTCCCCCTTTTCTTACACTCTACAGCGTGGAAGGGTATTCGAAGATCTACATCCCGTGAGGAGCCTGCGATTACTGGAAATTTGGAACTAGCATATACTCTATCTCTATTTGCATTTTGTTCAGTATTTGAAGGGACTTTCTATCTATGTTGTATATACTTACTGTATGTCGTTGCTAACATGTTATTTGCGTGTATACTCTTATGTTCAGATGATTCGATTGCGAGGCTGATGCACGGGTGCGCGCGATTATTAAATCAGGGCCGTACATACTTAGAATTGAACGGTACTATGACTGATCAACCGATCTTGTTGGCGTACATGGCAAAGCGCAAGCGCAAACAAGCGCCTTTGGTTTTTTCTTCCAACGACATAGCGCGGCGCTATCAAGCCACCATCAAGCCACTATGACTTTTGACCGCGGTTTGTGAACTTGCGCACGCAGAACAGCCTCTCGATCTTTAGGTTTTTATAGACCCAACCATCTGCTTGCAAGTCACTTTCTCCAACCGGGAAGTGTTTTCCGATGGCGCGTCGCTAAGGCTGGCAGCGCCCAAAAAGACCGCAGCTATCACGAGAAGATCATAATCAGGTCGGCTCCTCGATATACGGCCTTGGGGAATCTCGACGACTCTTGAACTTCAACTTGTCTACTTCTCTGCCTCCAGCGCCGTCTTCGAGTCGTCGCCAGGAAGATGCCCACACCGCTGGTTGTTGTGGACGATACAGATCCTGATATTCAGTATTCTGGGCCTTGGTTCGCGGATTCGAGCGGGAGCCAGGACAATGTGGGCAATTATGGGCCAGCGTATGAGAGTACGTTGCATGGGACGACGCTGAATGCGAGCCTTTCGTATAGTTTTAGCGGTTCGTTTTCCATTTCTCTGTTGCTCAAGGCTGAATACGAGGACGGCCGAATGGGTATAGGTACCCAAGTCAAAGTTTGGGGGAGCAACAACATCCGGAACGACTCTGGCGTCCTGGATCCGACGTGGGAGTGTTTCGTCGATCATATCAGCATCGGCGCCAGGCCGTCCTACCGGTTCCCGCTCAACAACTATCTGTTGTGCGAGCAGGATACGCTGGTGGACGGGCCGCATGTGCTTACGGTGAATGCGACGGTTCGGAAGGCGCAGACGTTTTGGATCGATCAGATTCAATACGCCCCCTCGGCGTCTGTGCCGTTGGATAATAAGGCTATAATCATCGACAATTTGGACCCACAACTTCAGTCTGCATATGGTGCGGGGTGGCAGTCTTTCTCAGGTGGGGCGAATGGGACGACGAAGACGAACTCGGTCTTCACCTATAATTTCACCGGTACGTTTTGGATTTATCTATGATTTGCTGCTCTCCTCAATCTACAGACTGCAATTCTAGGCGTGTCTCTGAGTTGGTATGGATGGCTAGTCACAGAATACCCTCACGTTGCTACAACAGGGACATATTCCGTGGACGGAAAAACCCCAGTTAGCTTTCTATTGAAAGGCCTACCTGCCAGCTCAGTTACGGTATACAACCAGAAATTCTTCGAAACGGACAAACTCGAGCAGGGAAATCACCAAATCGTCGTTCTGTTCCAGGGAAGCGGACAAACAACACCGTTGACTCTGGACTACCTGATAGTCCAAAATGGAACCTCCACTTCTAATTCCACCACTACCCCTTCTCGGTCAAACGATACCGCTCAATCACATCATAAGAGCAACGCAGGCTTCATTGCTCTCGGCGTTGTCCTCGGTGTCGTCCTCATTATCCTGGCCGCGGCAGGCTTCTGGTATATCCACCGTCGCTCTAGGAAAAAAGGATACGGTGAAAAGGGAGCGCCCCCATCCAATCTGACTCCTCAACCGTTCACGTACGAGCCCGTCTCCCCCGTGCCTATTGAGACCTCGGTTCTCAGCGGGTATTCCACTGTTCACAAACCCCAATATCCCTCAGCTGCTGCAAGGAACGTTGGACATGGGCATAGCCAGATGCCTAGCGTCAGCGCCATGGATTCGTCTACGACGACGCGAAATGAAATGGAATCAAGAGAGGCAGAGGCCACGGCTGCTGCCCGCCAAAATGATGGAGGTCTACCGTTTCCTCCAACGAGCGATACGATCTCGACGTCATCGAGAGTTTTGATGCATCAAGACAGTGGTATACGTTTACCTCCGGTGTCCGAACCCATCGACGAGATACCCCCGCAGTATACAGCCGGATAAATTGTAAGGCTTCAGACTAGGTCGAGGTATACCCTGTCCCTGGTACGAGCATTTACGATGACTGTTATTTGTATCTCAAACTCCCTTCGCATCGTCTTGGACTATATTGTACGGTTTGAGATTATCTTTTTAATTTAGTGTAATGTAGGTCATACACATAATATGATGCTAAACTTTTTATTTCACAACGTATTCCCGAGCATTGCCTCAGGCTTAATGTTCTGAATATCAGAACGTCGTTTGACCTAAGTGAGACCAGATACTATGCAGCGCCCTCATACTTCCTTTAGAAATTTTATTCATTGGCTCCTATTGACATGATGTGCAGTGGTGGGAAATCGATGGTGGACGTACTTGGATCGCAGCACTGCTGAGAGTCTTCTATGTATATAGACTCGTTCTTTTATTTACCCTCCAGACCTGCCAATTTTTTGGCTGCTGTTACGCTAAACGCGCCGGTAAATTCCGAACTTCTTGCCTATTCCCGGAGGTTCGGGCCCGACGCATGACACCGCACTTCCGATATTGGTCCTCTCGAGGGGCCTTTAGTCTTTACATTTTCAATATTATTCCTTAGAGGTGCTGGAACAGAATTTGTTTTTAATAACCAGTTTAAGTGTATTTGTAGATATATCTTATGCAGTGAATGGACGAGTATATGCCCGACAGAAATGGCCCACACTACAAGTTCTCAAGATGCTCCTAAAATATTCGATAGCTTCTTTAGATCAGATAGTAATTCTAGACATCGTCTTCATGGTTCTTCAGAAAGTTGCCCTTTGACATGCTGTGAATGGTGAGAAGCTCTCAACAAAATTTGGGGCGTACTTGGAGCGCAGCAGTACGGCATATGTCCCACCTACTCTTTATATTTGAAGCGACGTGATGGCAGTCGTACATGACCAAAGGATAGCATCCTACAAATTTCTACGACTCCAATCGTCTTCTCTACTAGCAGTATTGGTGTCCTAAACTCCAGCAATAGATGGCTGCCGCGAGCAGCGGCGGCTCAACGACGGCCATGTTTGAAGGGTCCATAGCAATCACCGGGGGAACTTTTTATCAATTTAATTCGCATTCGACCAGAAATGACTCTCAAGAAGGTGTCGTCGATTTTTCGAGATCATGGCAGTTCTGCTGCTGATGCGTTCGCTTGCGTATAGTCCTCCATATCTTATGTTCGCGCATAAATCCCCACTTATTTTATGATTCCAAAAGATACGACAGCCTGCGCGATACTTCCGGCCTTTGTCCAGCTGCAGAATGCGAGATCCACGACGATATCGTAAAAGCAATCAATTCGAACGCTTTCTACTGTCGTCCACAAAGGGTTCTTCACCTCGAATTTCCGAAGGACGTGCAGTACACTCCCGCTCTCGCGATTTCAGAGATATTAGAGAGTGATGGTGCACTTCTTGCTGGCATCATCCTACCAGAGGAAGGTCTTACGGAGGCGGCGGCGTACGAAATAATACCCATCATCGTCTATCAGATGGTCCGCAAGGTTCCTTCTGCCGCTCACCACATCGGGAATGCGATTCAAAACGATCCCTTGATATTCGACCGTAATTATAAAGTCCAAATCGAAAGGCTTATTGTCGAACCGTGGATCGAGGCTACGAAGGAAGACCCTTCGACTGATGGATGCCGACGGGCGCCTATCGTTGTCGTGGCCGGCTCCCGTGCTCAGGTAGCCGAAGGCTCTCCTTGCGCACGTGTCTTCGACACGATTTCTGCCATTTCGCGACAACGGGAAATAGGCACGTCGTTTTCCACGATTCTTATATCTTTGAATCCCGACTCTTCTCTGCGATTTAAATTTACACTTATTTCTTCTCATCCAATTCTTTCCGTCATTACACTCTCTTTTACCTTTGCATCCTGGGATCTAGCTGCATTAGAGTTTGGTGCACATAATACCATTCCTGCCCAAGTATATCATCCTATCATCACATCCTGATGATGTCATGGATCTGGGGCTGGAAACTACATGTGCAAAATTCCCTACTGCATTCGGATCCAGGAGTACTGTTGGATTTTGTCATTTGAAATTTAGTGCGAGTTGTATCTATTTTCCTTTCTAGATCTATTTCTAGGGAGGAAAATAAATACAACTCATGACACTAAATTTCAAATGGTGAAGTCCAACGGTATTCCTAGCATAAAACTTGTGGCCCAAGGCTCCGAGGTGCATAACTACATTCGCTGGCCAATCCTATCAGCAAATGCTCATTTTTTTAAATCTTCTCAACACTTTCCACTCGTACTTATACCTGACATGTCTTTTTCCTTCGAAAGTTATGATGATTTTCTTCTAAAACACCATTTGACATTGCTTTCCGAATGCTTTCCATTTATTTCAATTTTATTCCGCACAAGGCATGTTCCATTGGCATGTGTACGATAACTAGCATCGCAATTACAAACTTCCCTGGATTCGGTCGAATCATATGTAGTCAGGCCAAGTTTTCCATGAGACCGAATAAAGGTTGAATTAGGGAGGAAAACACAAGGAATTACAAACGCGAGAGCTCGACTTAATATGCACCTCTTCTCAAGCGTTCATTCTCTAACCGCAATCTCTGATTCTCATCCCTCAAATCACGCAAATCACCCACATACTCATCCATGAGCGTCCTCAGCTCCGTCTTCCACCCCCGGCCCATCCTGAGGAGATCCAAGTGGAGCCCCATCATCTCCGCCTTGGTCTCCCGCTGGAAATCATACATAACATCCTGCACGATTGTGCGCAGCAGCTCGTGTGCCGACCCACCCCCGGTATTGCTGCCACTGGCTACAGGAGACCCAGATGCACCTCCGGTCGCAGCGCTGAGGGAGTCCAGAGCCGATGAAGCAGCCCACGAATCAGCGGAGCCAGACGCGCTGCTAGGGATCACTGGGCGACGAGGCGAGATCTGCATGGACAAGATACGATTACGCTCCCGGGCGTCATCGTCTTCGCTGTCGATGTCCTCGTCCTGGAACCCAACGGTCTTGCCTTTTCCGTGCCCGACGCCCTTGCCGCGTGGTTTGCGCTCGTCCTCGGCGCCTGCGCGGATCCAGCGGTCGACTTCTGGCGTTCCAAGCCCAAGGACGCTCACGCCCTTCTTGCGCTGTTTTTCTTCGGGGACGGGGGTGACTGGGCCGGGAGGTGGATCGGGAAGGTCGGGCGAAGGGGTGGAGCTTGCACGCATCGCTGCCGAGGCTGGTCGTAGTCGTGCCTGCACGGGAGAGGATTCTTGAGTGGTAGTAGTGGTGCGGGACATCCGCGAAGCAGAGGAAGAAGGACGAGAGGCTGAGGTGGCCGAGCCTGATGTGACGACAATTTCGGGCGAGGTGCGTGCTTTCGACGCTGATATTGTGCTGCTTGCAGTCGACGGCTTTCGACTTGAGTGAGCAGACGCCGATACTGATGTGCGTCGAGGATTATCGGAAGACGGTAGCTGTTTAGTCACAGGCGTTGTGCTTGGCTTTCCGCGTCGAAGTGCAGCCAATTCATCGAGCTTGCCTAGGAGATATTAGATCTTCATTGTGCCCAGGAAAAAATAGCAACCGACCTGCAAGTTCACGAGGGTTGCTGCTATTCCCATGCGGATCGCGTTTCGGGGACAAAACTCTCTTCGGTTCTGTTGCTGAGCGCCTAGACGGTGAAGCAGTGGAGACGGGTCGGCGAGTGAGCGGTGTTGGAGGTAGGCTGGGCTTCAGAGTGGGAGATGGAGCACTTTTCAATGCTGTACGGCGAGAAACATCCACAGGAGGTTTCTTCGTCACAGTTGTCGTAGGTGTCTTTGTAACAGGGGTTTTGATTTTTTTCTGGAATAGAATGAGCATCTATTAAAGCAGACGATGAAAGACTTACTTGAATGCTGATTGTCTGGACCCGACTACCATTTTCACTGACGGTTATTGATTTGGGTGGCTTGTCTAATGCACGAAGGTCTACGACAAGAATCTTCCCTGTTGCAGTGCCTAGATAGATGGCGGCTCCCTCTGGCGAAAAGCCAAGTGTCGTGAGCGCAACTTTGACGTTGATGGTGCGGAAAAGCCTATGCAAAGTTGAGCTACTCAAAAGCAAATAAAGACAGCACACACGTACGCTTTTTCCTTTTCCAAGTCAATGAGTCCGACATATCCTTCGGACGTTGCAGCTGCCACCAAGGTTTTGCTGAAAGGACTACATGCAACTGCGATGATATTTCCTGTCGTGGTGATGGTCTTCATAGGGCCTGAAGGTCGGGTTGTATCGAAGACCATGAGTAGATTGCCAGCAGCTACCAGAAGTCTTGTGCGGGAGTGAGGGTGAAAGACACATGTGCTTATCTCGACATTGGTCAACCCTCGCATCACCGTATGAGATCCGAGAGTCAAATTTTGAACGTGAACAGCTCCGGAAGACGATGACGCAAGTAGGGTATTGTCGTTGGATAGTGAGAGTGAGTTGACCGGCCCTTTGTGCGATTCGAATGTTTGAGATATTTGTTCGGAGTCAAGAATATGGACCTTGCTTCCTGCGCTAAAGACGACGCATGTCTGGTCTTTCGCAATCAGAGAAGAGATGTCGTCCGTGTCTTCGTAATTATACAAATTTCGCAATGCGTTCGAAGCTGGCTCGTATCTCTGAATTGCGTGAAGCGTGCTGATATAGAGACACGAATTATCCGCTGCCCACGCGCTGGCCACTGGTGTGTTGAGGAGATTCAAACATGAGGGTAAAGATGATGGCGTCTGCTTCAGGAGTGCGGGGTCTGCGATGCACAAAGCATCTGTCGTCGTTGTCGCAAACATCGAGGAAAAGGGGCGGAAGAGAGCTCGGCGATGTTTCGCATCATGATTGCAAGTCCGTTGAAGTTTGAACGCGTCAACATGAACAAGCAACACGCAGATCGTCACCTGACCGTTCCAAGCACATATGCCAATGCCATTGCACATTGCAGACCGCATGCGGTTCTATGCGGTCCTATCAGGTCCTAGACTCCTATCTTGCTCGAGTTTCGGGTTATGCGGTGTAGGAAGCCCGACACGTTACCATAGCGAACTAAACGAAAATGCCTGAGCTAGAACTTAGAAGGCGGTGGGACGAAAACTCTATTTGGTCAATTGGCGAGTTTCCCCAATAACGACTCTGCCATCACCTTGGAGTGAGCTCTGGTTGATCGCTCTCTAAACGGTGCAAGCATTCAACTGAGGCCCTTCCTTTCTCCTACTTCTATGGTCTTCTTTCGTAGCGGGCCTGGTGCACTCTCGTGGCTGGCTTTTACTTGGATTTTACCGGCTCTGGTCACCGCTGGAATCGTAAATCGGACAATCGATGACTCTTTCGGCGACTCGCAGACAGGCTTGCAGCCAATTTACTTGCCTGGAGGGGATGTTTGGAGGGATCAAACATGTATTGGCTGCGTTATCAACCCCAGCATCGGCAGCACCTTCAGAGGAACGTATACAGCCGCTACATATAATCCGAGTCTTGAGTCCATTAACATAACGATGCGGTTCAACGGTCAGTATTTATCAGGATGACCCGGGGCAGCATACTTATCAATTTATGGACCTTAGGAACTGCGATTTATGTGTTTTTCATCCTTGCCAACAATGCTGGCGACACTATTACAACGTTGACGGAGGCCAACTTCACATTGGACGGAACCACGCCAACTCTTTTCACGCATGTTCCAGATCTGACGACGGCCGCCTTAAATTTTAATCAGCTGGTATTCCAACAAACTAACCTCATCAATGCGCAACATACATTGGTTATTTCGACGTCGGGGGTGAACACAAACGTCTATGTGAATTTTGACTACGCTATTTATACGTGAGCATTCGTTGTTGGCAACGTCTTCATTTCTTGCTAACCAATTCATAATGGTGATAGACACGACGATGATGCTCCTTTACTGCCGCTTCCAGTAAGTACGGTATCATCGACAAGCCCGCCCGCAACGACAACATCAACCACTGGTGCGGCTGTTGAGACCACTTCAAGCACGAAATCCAAGACGCCGACTGGCGCAATCGTTGGTGGCATAATAGCTGCGGTTTTGGTCGTTGCCTTGATATTATTTTTAATTTGGTATTTCCGACGCCGAAGAAACCAGCAACTCAATAACCAGGATGGCTACGTTCCGTCTTCGATGACGGAGATGGACCCCAAGATAGACCGGCAAGGAGGAACTGTCATCCCGGTCCCCTTCATTCAATCGCCACCTAGCACTGGGTACACAGGTTATACCTCTGGGCCTAATTACACTTCTGTGCCTGCTGCATCGACATCAAGATCATCTATGCCTCTTTCTTACGATAGCCGATCGCCATTATCTCGAGCCGACTTCGAGACTGCATATGGCGGCTATGTAGACCCTAATGTCAGCTCCCAGCAGGCTTCATCCGGCGGCAATTCGAATTCGGATGTCGCCTCATATTATCAAGGAGGCCCAAGACGTGGGCCTTTGGTGTCTGTGACAACCGGAGATCATATGTCTACCCCGAATAGCATTGAAGCTATCAGACTAGCGCGCCAGAACGAGCTCGACCAGCGTCTCCGAACGGTGCAGGAGGAGATGCGGTACCTGACTTCGGATCTCAATTACGGAGAGAAGAGTACGCATAGGTCAATCCGACGTCGGACGACAAATCCAGGTCCTTCGGAGGCTGGGAGTGAAGGCACTGAGATTGTGGAGGAGGAGATGAGCATGACGGATATGAGGGAACAGCTGAGGTCGATGAGGGAACAGATCGCATACTTGCAGGATCAACAGCGCTCTGCGTGGGCACAGGGGTTGTCGGATGACCCACCGCCTGGATATACGCGCGAGTTATCGACGAGATATTCAGGGCCTCCGCCTACAGCGCGTTTGTCCCAGAGCTAAAGCTGAATATATTTAGTTGTGCTTTTTCGACCTTTGTTTCTTCCTTCCCTCGTCGTCTACTCGGCATGGCATCTTTCTCTCTATTCTTGCATTGATACCACCCTAGCATTTTCTAAAATATTATTCCACCCTCCTTTTCCCCTTGGTATACTGGTCCTGTACTTTATCTGCGCTTTTTTTTTCACTTACTGGATTGCCTGCTGATTACATGCGGGCGAATCAATAAAATTTATTCGCGGTCACGATAAATCCTTACAGTCCATTTTTTTCAAAAGTTTTTTTGATCCTTTGGCAATATTTAACGCTGATGAGCTCTCAGATTACCCAGAGGACGATCGGCTGTTCAACACCATCCCTCAGTGTCATATTTGCCAGGGAATTTTGTCGTGGTGACATTTTCGCGTGGTGACGAATATCATGTGCTGAGTGACTTGAACGTGACCGTTGACGGGACCTCCCTCAACATGAGTTTCAACACTTTGCCACTCTGAAGTTTGAACATTGCCGCATCTACAACTCCATCTTCTTTGTTTACTGATAATTTATCACTTCGTTCTCTACTTAATGAGTGCTATATAACACATCTTCTACCATGTCTGCAACTATCCCAAAGAAACTCGTTCAACAGTTGATTTTCGGCGGCGATCTCACAAGTAAAGAATCCATCGAGGACGATTTTGAGAAGACTGACGAGAAACGACGAGAAAGTGGATGGGGTGACCGGCCATCTGCATATGTTACCGTGTTTGAAGGTTCGTTATTTGCTCTTCCGGTTCAGACAATTAAAACGACAATTCTCGTTCACAGAAATCGTTACCACAATTATTAGACATGAACACGGTTTACTTTCCAAAGAGGAAGTCAATGCTCTTGGACGTTTCGGTTGTTTGAGCTGTAAGGAAATATTTTGTTCGCGAAGCAGTTACTCATTGGAAGACAGATCATAACCGTTACACCCTCATACGACTGCTTCTGCGTAAAGCGAACACTTGGCATCCAGTTTCAGGTCTTGCGAGTTTCGAGAAAGAAATTGGGAAGGAAGGTCTCCTCGCTTCAATCGCCGACCTTTGCAAGCCCATTTCTATCCTCTTCAAGAAAGCAGAGAGCGAACCATTGGTCAAGACCGAGGACATGCCGGTGAAACTAGAAGAAGGGCCAGACATAGTTGACTTGTCAATGGATTCAGACAACAAGGACGTCAAGCCTAATATTGAAGACGCAATTGCGAAATATTGGACTAACAAACCCAGTACTTCGCAGCTTCCTCAGGCTTCACCGGTTCCTAGTCCAGTCAATGTTCCAGCAGACCCATTAGAGGCTCTTCTTCATTCGAATCCTGGAGAAATGAATCTCAGTTTCTTCTGCGAAGACGAAACCACGATGACCACCGACGAAATTTTGTGGAAGCTCCAGAACCCTCAACTGCAACAGCTCGTCAAGAAATTGAAGTGCAAACCGAAGAGTGGCAATGTGAGCGTCTCAATAATCATGAAGTACCGTTGATTCTGATATTCTCTAGAAATCTGACATGATATATGCGCTTCACAACCATGCCTCGACCCAGAGCATCCTTAACTTCGGTTCTACCAAGAACTCTAAGAAAAAAGGGAAAGTGCCTGCTGACGGCCTACGCCAAACGCAACTACCGTTTCAATCTATCAAAAAGTGTACGAAGAAAGCAGAGAACCAGCAAGACAGGCTGAGAGAAATGGCTCTCAAAGCCCTAGGTATAGTGTGCTGTTTATTTTGTAACCTTTACCATATTCATCGAGTTTCCACAGGAAAATGTGTTCGTGTAAACTTTGACTTCTTCCGCCTTGCGCGAAGGCTTCATATTATTTATTATCGTGAAATCGAACATCCGACGGCTTTATTGCTCCCTTCTCTCCTAACCACCTTCAAGAAACGATATTATACGTCGTACAACACAATTCGCAGTACAGATATATGGACGTCAAGAGAGGAGCTCCTCCAATATGAGAAGGCTCTGGAAATCGAGCAAATGCTACTCGATATATTATACCCGCCTCCGGAGAAAGTTGGGAGAAGAGCAACAAAGACCCCTGCACGCGCACGAGATCAGTTTACTACGCCTATAACCCCTCGGAAGAATGGAGCGTCAACACCGCTTCAAACTCCTTCGAAAACTCCAACGACTGCCTCCAAGTCTAATCATCCGTCGACATCGGCGTCAAATTATCCAGCGAAAGACGAATTCCCTTTTTGGGATGAAAACGTCGAGGAAGAATTAGCACCGGAAGTCAAGAAAGAAACCAAGGTCAAGGAACACTTAGAACGTTGGTTATTTCCCCAATGGCAACAACATCTTGCCGTGCGTACTGCTCAAGACCTCGGCGACCTCGCAGATCGATCCCCAGGTCTGGCTCGCTTCGAAACTGGTATGTTGTATTGGAACCCAGTTTCGTGCTTGCTCACTCAGTACCATCAGGCCATGTATATACTCGAATGGTATCCAAAGCAACAACGGCTCTTGGACCTTTGAAGGAGTATAGAGTAGAACTTGAAGTCATTGAGCAGCTAATATCCCAACGATTTTGGAATCGCGGCAGGCGGGGTAAACTCTATGAAAGAAGGGCAGTCATTCATGGCCATCTGATTAGAGAAGCAAACGCCGAAGACAAAGAAACTTGGCTATGGAAGGCTGTCGAAGGATTAAAAGAGGCCCTTTATGATGAGGACACAGGTATTGGTGTGTATCTTATTCTCTATCATTTTTATTTGGTTGAAACTAAATACGGTTCATAGTTTGGCGCCCCAACTTAGTGAAGCGGCTACTAGGGTTGGAAAAACGTCTAAAGATACCCCCAGAAGAAAGGTCCCAATGTGCTGCAGAGTTACGCCAGGCTAATCTCGTAGTGCTCAAGGCAACTCGAGTCAATCCACTGCTATTCGATGCAATTGGTCGTCCTATCAACGGGAAGGAAAATAACGCTGGCGAAGGGTTGCAAGCTTTCATCGCCGTCTCGAAAGATTCATCTGTCGTTAAAAAACCTGACCAGGCAAGCACACAATTTGCTGAGATGTCTGTAGTGGTATCTAAACCACGATCGCTAGCCTGAATCATCTAAGCGAAAATCTGGTCAGAAGTCGAGATGGGCGGGAAAAAATGGTATTGTTGATGTCGAAACCGTCGCGCTAGAATTTTACGAAGATCAAGGATATAAAGGGTATGTGAAAGTAGCTTCATTGTTGCTTGTTCTTGGCATCTTATGGTCATCCAGATTTCATTCAGAAACACGAATCCTAACAACACTATTCGGCCTATTATTCTGGGATATCATATTCGCCGACATACCAGGTGCATTCGAGACTGCCTTTCAGTCTGCACCTCTCGACATGTTCGAAGATTCCTTCTATTATGCACGAAAAGCCCTCATCGAAGCGCGATTATCGGAGATTCGAGCGGGATCTGCTCTAATAATCCTTCAGCGGCATGATGATAAGTACAGGGAAAAGAAGACTTGGTGTTTATGCGTTAGCTGGGATGTTTGCAGCAAAGAAGATCTTGTGGAAATCATCGAGGTATGTCCACATCCGCGAAATTGTGATATATTTTTAACATTGGTAAACTAGTGTATGACCGGCGAGTCTATAGCAACAATTTGCACATTATTTTGTCAAGATTATCGGGGCAGAAGCAGCGGTGGGCCAGACCTTTTCGTCTGGAACCCGAAAACACGTACATGCAAGTTCGTCGAAGTCAAAGGACCAGGAGATATCGCTAGAGAGAATCAAAAGCTCTGGTTTGATTCTCTCCTGAGAGCTGACCTCGACGTTGATCTCTGCAAAGTCATTGACAAGAATGCAATACCGCCCCCTGCAAATCCTCGAAAGAGGAAAGCGCGGGCGCCGAGCTCTGGTATAGGACGCAAAAAGGCAGCAGAAGTCGAGAATCTTTCAGAGGAGGAAGACTATGATCACCTAGATCCAGAACCGGAGGAAGATGCCAATCTTGTGTTTCGAGCAAGTGCTTCCCCTAGTAAACGACGGCGCCTTCACGATGTGGAGCATGACTTGTTGAAACATATAAACGAGCTCCCCGAGGCTTTTGCTTCCACTTCATGAAACGGCATGCGCTCCATTTCAGCCCCCACCTCCGAAATTAAGTTTCTTTCGCATCTGTCGTTTTTCTCGAGTCTTTTTCTCGAAGAATGGGCAGATCCCAAGATAATGGTTGTTCTTTATCTTTACTCTGTTGACTACTACTATCTTTATTTCTATGTTATTCTCCTCAGTGGCATATTGACTCTTGTTTCCCCATGTTGTAAAATGCGTGTTTCACCTACAATTTATACCCATTTTAGATTCTCCTGGTTTCTAATCACGGCAATTTTTTTCTCGGCCTTGCTGTATCCCTTTGACTCTTTGTATCCTTTAGAGGCAAGCAAGTTGTTGGCGCAATAGCGAAGGTGGTACAGTAAGTGTCCAATTTTACCTCGAGCCGATAAGATAATCAAATTCATAGCAGGCTGATCAAAGAATGATGACACTTCCACTTCCAGGCGGGGCGTTGGGACCGGCTTATCAATTCCCACTTGTTCAGCAGCTGGTCACCATCTATCGCAGTGTGTACGTGGAAACGTTACCCATCCCATCAATACTTGCCACCTAAAGCATAGCCAAGGCTGCAGTGGATGCCGCATTCTACACGCAACCTACCTGAAGGCGAGAGCAGCGAGGACACCTTTTCCCTCCGAGATCGGATCTTTCGCACCATTCGTCAGAACATATGTCCAAAATTGTAACCGTCCATCGCAAGCCGGCATGCTGATTCATCGGGATATGACCAAAAAAAGTTCTTGGGAAAACTCGGGGTGGATGTCGCTTGATTATAGCAGAGCCCATGCTCATACTCGGAGGCCGCCTTCCTGATCATCTGCCACGTTCTTCTGGTCCTCTCAATGGTCCACCCCAGCGGTTCCTCCAAGGTCAGTGGTTGGTACGCACGCTGGGCAGCCTATAATGTCGGAGATCTGTTCACGCGCAAGCGCCCGCCTGGGCCTCCGAGAACGATCTATGTAAACGAGTCTCTGCCTGAAGGTTATTTCGATGCGAAGGGGAAAATACGTCGCGACCATGTATATACCACGAATCAAGTCATTACTTCCAAGTATACCCTAATAACTTTCCTTCCTCGAAACCTTCTGGAGCAGTTTCGTCGCGTCGCAAACATGTGGGTGAGTTAACCTGGGCAATTGTTCTTTGTGCTTACTTCTCCCAAAGATTCTTCCTAGGCATTGCGATTCTCCAGTTCTTCCATCAGTTCTCGACTATATCTCCAGGCGCTGCTATCCTTCCATTAATCGTCATCTTGGTTATTACTGCACTCAAAGATGGATACGAAGACTTTAAGCGCCACCAATCCGATACCCATGTCAACTATAGCAGAGTACATGTTTTATCAGCTGCAGATTGGACGAATCCCAATATAACCGAGGCAAAGAGCAAGTCTTATCTACCAACAATCTTTTCGACTCGTCCGGCGAGTTCCTCTAGAAATTCCGTGGAATATGACGATGAAAGTTACGACGACGTTCCGGATGCATCGACCATTCCTCATTGGAGAGAAATGTATTGGGAGGACCTACGAGTTGGCGATTTTGTCAAAATCAACGATAACGAGTCGTTTCCGGCGGATATCCTGATATGTTCAACCTCCGAGGACGAAAACGTGGCTTTCGTCGAAACCAAAAACTTGGATGGGGAAACCAATTTGAAGTCTCGGCATGGTGTCGCAGCACTAGCGGGTCTCACCAATGCGCGTCAATGTGCTGATTCTCGAAATCGATTCTACATACAGTGCGAACGCCCAGACACCGACATGTATCGACTCAATGCCAACGTCACTTTCGATGGCGCAGTCTCCGCTGTGGATCTGTCGCATACCCTTCTTCGTGGAACCGTATTGCGAAATACTGGCTGGGTTATAGGTGTCGTGCTCTTCACAGGCTTGGATTCAAAAATTCTCATGAACTCGGGTGGGACACCAAGTAAACGAAGCAAAGTTGAGAAGCAAATGAATCCTCAAGTGTACGTCTCAAGCTCACATCTTTATCTTACTTTAGCGGCTAATATTTTCTCAGCCTCATAAATCTCGTGATTCTCGCAGCCATGGCAGTTGTCTGCGCTGTTGTGGATTCGGTTCTTGAGAAGAAGTACTTTCCCTTGGACGCTCCATGGCTATTTGCGGACGATCGTTCAGACGATAACCCGAGTATAAATGGGCTGATCACTTGGGCATTTGCTCTTCTAACGTCAGCACTTTCTATCTTGTTAATGCACTCAATCTAACATGTGGGTCTAGATTCCAAGACATCGTACCAATCTCGCTATATATCTCTATCGAAATTGTCCGCACTTGTCAAGCTGCATTCATATACTTCGATTCTGATATTTACTACGAGAAAACGAAACAAGCTACCATAGCCAGATCTTGGAATCTTTCAGATGATTTGGGTCAAATTGAATATATATTCTCAGATAAAACTGGGACGTTGACCCAGGTATGTCTTTCCTAATCCAGAATTATTTGCTCTGACCACGTCTTTTAGAACTCGATGGTGTTTAGAATGTGTTCAATTCTTGGTAGAACTTACAAGGGGGATGGCACATTTCAAAAGGAACTCGTTGAAGTAAAGCCAACTTCCGTGGGTGCCATTCCAGTTGCAGAAGTCGTTGAAGTTGATATCTGGGCGGCTAATCACGCGAGCAGTTCGCGTAGTCGTTTGGGCGATGAAGGAGACTTCAATGGAAAAACTTCGGAGCACAAAAATTTCCGAGATTCAAGACTACTCGACGACATCGACGAAGCTGTTAAATCAGGCGGCTACGACCCCGATTCTCGAGGCTCATCACTGAATAACTTCTTTACGGTTCTCTCCTTATGTCATACGGTCCTGACGGCAACAGATCCCAATACTGGCGCTATTGAATACAAGGCACAGTCACCAGACGAATCAGCCCTTGTGCAAGCTGCAGCGGATGTGGGGTTCATCTTCATCGGAAAGGATAAGGAGGTATTGTCCCTCCGAACTCCTAGATCCTCCCAGATGGAAAAATATGAATTACTGGAGATCTTAGAATTCACAAGCGCTCGTAAACGGATGAGCGTGGTCGTCCGTCGGCTGGATGTTGAGACCAATGACTTACTGCTACTCACGAAGGGCGCCGATAATGTCATCTTTGAACGGCTACGCCCAGGCGAGGAAGACTTGAAGAAGGAGACCGAGAAACACCTAAACGAATTTGCATCTTTCGGACTGAGGACGCTTACTTTGGCCTACAAGACCATTTCAAGTGCGATTTTCCTCTTTCTTTGTCGGGAATTTGCTGAACATGGCATTTAGTGGCGGATTACGAATCTTGGAGTGTTCGCTATCAGGAGGCTAATATATCTTTGGAGAATCGAGAAGATAAGATCGAAGCCGTTTCTAACGAACTGGAGCAAAACCTTCGTCTGCTTGGTGC
Organism: Pholiota adiposa; assembly: GCA_009935795.1. NCBI lineage: Eukaryota > Fungi > Basidiomycota > Agaricomycetes > Agaricales > Strophariaceae > Pholiota > Pholiota adiposa. The sequence goes on along the minus strand of QEYC01000168.1, from coordinate 334,583 downwards.
AACTGCAATTGAAGATCGTCTTCAGGATGGCGTGCCGGAGACTATTGCTGATTTGAAGGCCGCCGGAATCAAGATATGGGTTGCGACTGGAGATAAATTAGAAACGGCTATAGGTACGTTGCCATCTTTATTTCGAAAATATGCATATTCAGATATTATCCTCTTCTCAGCCATCGGGCGTAGCACCAACCTTATCACACCAGAATCGAACATCATCATCGTTCGAGGCGGAGTGCGACCGGTACACAACCAAATGACCAACGCTTTGATCCAGTTCTTCCCTGAGTCCGGAGATCCGTCAATTTCATTAAGCCCCAAGGGACTCGATGGTCAGACTATACCCTTGCAAAGAATTACTACCGGAATATCTCTCGTTGGTGCCGACAACGGCGAGCGTCCAGGAGGTTTTGTTCTCGTCGTAGATGGCGCTGCTCTGCTCGAGGTATGATTATCGACTCCTACTACTCAAGACTGTCAAACTGATGTCTTCCCAAGGCATTTGCTGACGATGAAAACAAGGATTTGCTACTTCGTCTTGCCACCCTTTGCGAAGGAGTTATTTGCTGTCGTGTTTCTCCACTTCAGAAGGCCCTAATGGTAAAACTTGTCAAGGACGGCCTGGGCGCTATGACTTTGGCTATTGGAGACGGTGCCAACGATGTTAGCATGATCCTGGCCGCTCATGTTGGTGTGGGTATTTCGGGAGAAGAGGGACTCCAAGCTGTCAATTCATCGGATTACGCCATTGCCCAGGTAGGTTTGATTTTTGCGCCTCCACAGTGAGCTATACTGATGCGAACATCGTTTAGTTCCGATTCTTGAAGAAACTTTTACTTGTTCATGGTCATTGGTCATACGCTCGCAACGGTGTTATGTAGGCAACATGTCTTTATTTTGTTGCAATTCACCCTTCTAACAGTTCCTTTTACCAGGATACTCAACTTCTTCTACAAGAATATTGTACCTACTGGAGTACTTTGGTGGTTCCAAATCTATGATGGTTGGAGTGCAAACTAGTGAGTTGTGCCGTATTTGATCGTCAAATTGTTGTCAAACCCTTTCAAAATAGCGTATTCGACTACATCTATATTCTTTTCTGGAACTCTTTGTGGACAGTTCTTCCTGTTATTGGGATTGGACTCTTCGATCGGTTCCTTGGTCAGTCTGATGCTTACCGGTATGCTTTCATTGTACTGATTCTGTTCAGATGCCCATGTTTTAATGCAAGTACCCGAGTTATATCGATATGGACGCGAAGGCACTTGGTTTGGGACCCGATCTTTCATCATCTATATGATAGATGGCATCATTCAAGCATGTTTCGTTATTATTCTTATTGTCTAATCTGCTGACTTCTGAACTTCTTACAGTCCGTCATCATCTATTTCTTAATCCAGTACACTTATGTCAGTACTTCATCACGGGAAGATGGATTTGATATTCGTCAATACGAATTTTCAACGGTGTGCATACGAGTGTTTGACATGCTTTTTATGTCTGACCATGATACTTGCTAGACCATGGCTTTCTCTGCCGTACTTGTGACGAACCTGTTTACCGGGTTCAGCGCTACTGTATGGACATGGTGGCTGGCTTTCGCTGTTGCCTTCGGACTGGTTGTTCAATGGGTCTTCACCGTATGTGCATTGTTCTTGAATTGCTTTCGGATTGTCTAACAGGGGGATTATATTGCACAGGTTATATACTCCCTTATATCGCCCGGTTACGCAGCTACCCGCCTTTATGGCAACGACTACTTCCTCTTCCGTTCCCCGTATTTCTGGTTCTGTTTGCCTCTTACGTTCTTCCTTGCCCTGGCTCCTCGATACATCTACAAATCCTGGAAATACATCTATAACCCAGGAGATCTAGAAACCTTCCAGATACTCCAGAAGATGTACCCAGACCGCGATTTTTCTTCCTTTTCTCGCCGTGGTGCAAGCCAACAGCCTGTCGCGCTTGGTATACCTGTTGGGCGTCCGAGATCCTCTGGTGGAAGTAGCATACCCTCAATGGAGCACCGATTCCCGCGTTCATCTGTCGACCTTCGTGCAGCTAGCCGGACTGATATGGCGACAGGACTTACTTCGGTAGACCATGGCTTCGACTTTGCGACGGAGGAAAATGGGGTGGAGATGCGTCGTGTCCAGTCGAATTTGTCAGAGCGGCGAATGTCGAAGCAGAACCCAAGTCGACGACAGCCGAGCAACAGTAAAGGGAAGGAAGCCATTTCGAATGTCCTTTCACTACCTCGAAGCTTCTTGAGACGAAAGGGAGGAGGCTCGTCTGCATCGTAGTTGTAGTCCTGTTCTTTTACCTATTTAATGGTTGGACTTGGGGAACTTTAACTTTATATGTACTACATATGTATGGCCCACCTATGTATCGAGTATTTCTGTTAAGTTAATTATTACTTTCTGCGAAGTCAGAAAAACTTGTCTTGCGAGCTCCTGTACATTGGTTTAGGGCCGGTTTGATTGGCGCTGATCAGGATTGAGTTCAGCTTGATTGAACTTCCAACTTGATCTTAATTGGACTGCGTACACATAACTAACTCTACCTAACTCTACGATGAACTCTCCCACTGAACCAAGTTCTCCGTCACCGTCTACGCCGTCTTCCGGAACACCACCACCTGAAGAATATGTGGTCAACACCGTCGCAACTCCAGGCTATACCGTCGCGAGCCACGGCGGAGCTAACTCGTCTGGTGGTCCACCAAAGAGACGGCTCCCAAAAGAAGCATTTGGTACATCTGGATCGACCCGGGATGCCAAAACAAGGAGACGAGGAGAGTCAGGACGTGGCGGAACCACGACATGGGAAGGAATGAAGGAAGGTACTTCTGGAGGGAAGAAAGAGAAGGATGAGCTGATCGATACGGCTCTAGTGGACTATCTCAGGAAAGGTACGCATGAAGTTGTTCAGAATAAGTTGTCTGGTACTTATGCAAAACAGAAATTGGCGATCCCTTCCAGGAGCCTCAGGCTAATCTCAAAGGCTGAGCTCTGCATATAGGTACGCACATCTACGTCCTTGAACAATTTTGGATGCTCACACCATAATAAGTTTATACCCATGAATCTGTATTTTTAGGCATTCGCGAACTTTTTGCAGTTGTAACATACTCAGCGATGAAAGCTCAACATCAAAGGAATTGAAGCATCTCAATTGTGTCTTGAGGTAGGCTGATTGTTTGGGAGCTGGGAATCCAAATATTCTCCGGGCCAGTTGTCGACAAGATTGTTACATTTTTTGGTACGACTTCAACAGCAGAACTTTAACTGATCTCTGAATAGATGCTATGCATCGATTAATACGAAGGTAAGTCATTTAGTTTGCGTGATACGAACTGATTATCGATGAAAAGTTCCACAGCAGTGGACTACCAAGGAATGTCCCTTTCGGAAGGTATGCACATTGAAACAAGGATTCCGAATTGGGGAATCATATGCTCTCCGAGGCTCTCGCTCTTACGCATCGCGTGCACGCCTTCATTCGTGTCAAATCTGCCCTTGGAAATGCTATTTCTATCACTCTTGTCCGCGGCCTCTCTTTCCCAAATTCATCTGCATGGTCGCATGTCAATTACTGAATCACCTGGAGTTTTCATCATATATTCGTGTGGATGATCGTCGTCGCGAGCTGAAAATTCCATCACTTGAGGAATGGGTGATGATATTGGGCGGTCCAAACCGGTGCCAGTTGGGCCTTCATCTGTTTGTCCAGCGGCAAGCGTATTCGATGTCGCATTGGGAGTGGTGGCTGCTTCAGACAAGGGGATAACAAATATCTGGAGTCGCGTTTCCCGTCGAAGGAAGGCAAATGCTTGTTGATGAGGGCAGCGCCACAATATCGGGAATACATAGGTGCTGGATCAGATGCTGGTCCAGGAGAGTGCAGCACAATGTCGAGTGGCGTAGAGGACGGAATTGCCTCGTGACAATAGAATCCCAAACTTTCGTACCCGCGAAATATGGCGAATCACCCCTTGAATTTGTCTTTTTGGGTGCTCTGGATTGAACTAATTCGGTTCCCATGGAAGAATTTCTAATGATTTATTTCTTCTGCCACCCATTCGCTCTTTATAAGTGACCAGAGCGTAAACCAACATGGCCAGTCCTTCACTGAAACTGTCGTCCCTTGGAATAACTATGTCAATGCTGGAGTCGTCCAATCGATACATTAGGCACTGCAGAAGTATTGCGGAATGGTAAAACACGAGATTTTTAGGTTTCGTCGGTAAGGTATTTTGCTACCAAAGGAAATGTTGACCCATAATCCACGCCAATCTTAAGAAGTTCTCGCTTGGGGGCACCTTGAATACTGGTGTGCTGTTCGGAAACTTTCACCATTGGCCGGAAATAGAAGATGATTCCACCCGCGAATATGTCCATAACTATGGGCATACCAGGCTGTGACGTCGTCCGCTATAAGTGCGAAAGGATGAGGCGGAAGAAAGAGACGAACCTTTAGAGCCAGCCCAACGATAAAAGCACCTGCCTGCATTGACACCAATAACCAACCAATAGTTAAGCAAGCGCCGAGGAAGCAAACAAGTCGTAGATGGACTCGAAGGAGCGCGGAGATGGGAGCGCAGACGGCCGACGATGGTTTTCGCATTTAGAAGGCGGTGCGGTCAAAGTCGGCGTGCGGATACTTGAGTTTGAGTTGCTCGATGGCCCACCAGGCGGGGGTGGCGTAGGTGACGTGGTTGCTCCCACCTTTCGGCATCCCAGAGTGGAGAATACCGACCATACGACCCTCGCCATCGAAGATGAGCGAGCCTGAGTCGCCCTTGGTGGAGAACGAGCCGGACTGCTTATCGTAATTATAGATGGCGAGTTCAATGGATTCAACGCCACGGTCATCGCAAAGGTAGGCCTCCAGGCCGGCGCAGCGTCCAACCGTGAGGTCGGTGGTGTTACCGTTCTTCGTGACGATAAGGCAGGGCACGCCGTAGCTGTCGAAACAGTCAGGAACTGCCAGGAACTCGGGCGAGACACGACCGTTGATCCTGAGCTGGCGATTCGGGGGGAACTTGAATGTCGTCCTACCGGCACTTTGAGGGTAGAACATGTCGGTTAGTTGCCAGGGAGTAAACTTGGATCCTGAAGGTTGTTTTTATTAAACAAATTAAATATGAGAAAGACGAGGCAAAACGCACCCAAGTCTATGACGTTGCCCTTGAACTGGGCCTTGAACTTCGCCGCATCGACCTCGAACGTACCAATGTCCTTGGTGTACTTGCGACCCTGGACGTCGACAGAGATCTCGGGAGCCCAATCGACATGGCCGATGTTTCGGCGCGCAATATCGCACCACTGATTGGTGGTGTCCTTGTAGAAGGTCTCGAGGACGCGAAGGTGTGGACCTGACAGCTTCTGTACGGCTCCCTCGTACCATTCGACCACCGCACCTTCAACTCCATTATCCTTGAGAAGAGCGAGAATGTCCGCGGAAGCGTCATACACGTTTTCGGCGGTGGTGGTAGTGGGATGAGTCGCAATCCAAATCACGACGGGACCGAGAGTGTCCTTCCCGTCCTCGCCATGGGCGACGAAACGAGCAGCCTTGATGGCTGAGTAGCGAATCTTCCGAGCTTTCAAGAACTCGCGGATCTGGGGAGCGACAGTATCCTAGACAGCGTTGAGCGGCGTGTTGAAGACTCCGTAGACAGTCTTGGTAGGGAGATGAGAGTGTCTGCCCTTGGGGATGGGGAAGGGATTTTCGAGGAGCTCCGAGCGGTAGAGGAGCTCAGGATGGTCGGGAGAAATACCGCTGTAGTAGGTGGTCCTCTCCCAGTCCGACAGAACGTATGGGGCGACAGCGGTTGCACTGGCATCCGAGGGTGCAGAGAGAGAGGAAGACGCCCCGCTACGGGTTGGCGAGGAGGGTGAGAAAGGGTATTTGCGATGGCAGTAGTTGATGCACTCGAGCATGAACAGAGACAGATCTAAACGCGAAGTGGTAAGTGTAAGTAGTACAGACGCGGAAAGAAGGTAAGGGACTCGCTGAGGAGTTCGGGGTGCTCCATCATCGTCTTCATTACTTGTACAACGAACCCAGAAACGCCTACAAGGGAGATGGTAAGTATGGGATAGACGCGCAAAATGACTGAGGAACTCGCCCTCGCCCCAAAGATCAGCTGCATCCAATTCCTCATTGGTGAATGGGAAATCTTCTAAAGAAAATGCTGGTAAGTACTTGGGATAGACGATGGAAAAGACGGTAGCACTCACTCGGAGGATCCATGTTCGATGTGTTGATCAGCAAACCTAGTGAACTGACTCAATGTTGACGCGTTCAACGGACTTTCAACATGATGTGAAACATCGCCGAGCTCCCTTCCGTCCCTTTTTCTCGATGTTTGCGACGACGACAGATGCTTTGTGCATCGCAGACCCCGCTATCCCGAAACAGACACCACCATCCCTGCCCTCATGTTTGGACCTCGATACACCAGTAGCCAGAGCTGAGCGCGTGGCCAGCGAATAATTCGTGTCTCTATATCAGCACGCTTCACGCTTGGTAGTTGTACGAGCGACGCCGGCAGGAGAGGTTGGTAGAGGTAGAGATAAAAAATTGCCCATTGCCCTTGCTGCCTGGCTCATAGAATTTTACTGGTAGCTCTGCCGTTTCGACAGTCGTTCGAGTCAGAAAAAATGCAAAATTCTAGTAACCAATTGAGAAATATGAAATACTAGGGTATAAGAAACTTCTGAATAGCTGCAAGCGGACAGATATTGCTGGTTGGCGGTAAAAGGGGAATCCAATGGTTATGCAAGATATACTTGTGTTTGAAAAAGGTCGAGTTGAGGTCGAGGCAAAACATAGCAGCGTGCCGAAGGTGACGTAGTTGGGGTGATGAAGGGAAGGTGCATGTTTCCAAGTCGGCCGTTCTAGTATGGATTGCGATAGGATGGAGTTCTGGGATGGGAAGGGAAGGGAAGGAATGGGATATGATGGGATAAATAACAATGTATGCAAACAGCATCCTGACAATTTACTTGGGGCTGTTCTGTACTGAGCGGAGCGTCTCTACAATAAATTAAAAGGCTCCATAAAAAATCGCTCAAGTTCAGAATAGTCACAAGTTTGTCGTTAGTGGTATCAAGGCAACGACCAAAACAGCAGCTATTATGCCACCAACGAGTGAGCTAGTCGGCGTCTTGGATGTGCTTGAAGTGGTCTCAACAGCCGCACCAGTGGTTGCAAGGGAGGTACTTTGGTTTTCGGTTGATGTTGTCGTTGCTTTCGAGGTTGTGGTTGGCGAGGGAATTTTGGTGGTTGTCGTTGTTGCGGGGGGGCTTGTCGATGATACCGTACTTCCTGAGAGCGGCAATGAAGAAGCATCATCGTCGTGTCTGATACCATTGTGAATTGGTTAGCAAGAAATGAAGATGTTGCCAACGACGAGTGCTCACGTATAAATAGCGTAGTCAAAATTCACGTAGACGTTTGTGTTCACCCCCGACGTCGAAATAACCAATGTATGTGGCGCATTGATGAGGTTAGTTTGTTGGAATACCAGCTGATTAAAATCTATGGCGGCGGTCGTTAGATCTGGAACATGCGTGAAAAGAGTTGGCGTGGTTCCGTCCAATGTGAAGTTGGCCTCTGTCAACGTTGTAATAGTGTCGCCAGCGTTATTGGCAAGGATGAAAAATACATAAATCGCAGTTCCTAAGGACCGTAAATTGATAAGTATGCTGCCCCGGGTCATCCTGATAAATACTGAGTACTGACCGGTGAACTGCATCGTTATGTTAATGGACTCAAGACCCGGATTATATGTGGCGGCTGTATACGTTCCTTTGAAAGTGTTGCCGATGCTGGGGTTGATAGCGCAGCCAATACATGTTTGATCCCTCCAAACATCCCCTCCAGGCATGTAAATTGCCTGCAAGCCTGTCTCCGAGTCGCCGAGAGAGTCATCTATTGTCCGATTTACGCTTGCAGCGGTGACCAGAGCCGGTAAAATCCAAGTAAAAGCCAGCCACGAGAGTGCACTACGAAAGAAGACCATAGAGGTAGGAGAAAGGAAGGGCCTCGGTTGAATGTTTGCACCGTTTAGAGAGCGATCGACCGCAGATATTTATTTGTTGTCGGGAAACTCGCCAATTGACCAAAGAGTTTTCGTAGGTTTTCGTCCCTGTTCTAGCTCAGGCACTTTCATTTCATCAGCTAGTTCGCTATGGTAACGCGAACGTTTCGGGCTTCCTACACCGCCAACTGAAAGTAATGATGAGATGAAGATGAGATGCTTGAAATTCAAGCAAATGCGCGACACGGATAGATATGTAGCGCATGGAACCGCATGCGGTGTTGGAGCGGTCAGGTGACTGCGTGTTGCTTGTTCATGTTGACGCGTTCAACATGTTGCGAAATATCGCCAAGCTCTGTTCCGCCCCTTTGCCTCGATGTTTGCGACAACGACGACAGATGCTTTGTGCATCGCAGACCCCGCACTCCTGAAGCAGACGCCATCATCTCTACCCTCATGTTTGGACCTCCTCAATACACCAGTGGCCAGCGCGTGGGCAGCGGATAATTCGTGTCTCTATATCGGCACGCTTCACGCAATTCAGAGATACGAGCTGACTTCGAACGCATTGCGAAAGGTATTATGTGTATAACTGCGAAGACATGGATGACATCTCTTCTCTGATTGCAAAAGACCAGACATGCATCATCTTTAGCGCAGGAAGCAAGGTCCACATTCTTGACTCCGAACAAATATCTCAAACATTCGAATCGCACAAAGGGCTGGTCCACTCACTCTCACTATGCAATTACAATACCATACTCGCCTCATTGTCTTCCGGAGCTGTTCACGTTCATAATTTGACTCTCGGGTCTCATACGGTGATGCGAGGGTTGGCTAATGTCGAGACTCGAGATAAGCACATGTGTCTTTCACCCTCACTCCCGTACAAGACTTCTGGTAGCTGCTGGTAACCTACTCATGGTCTTCGATGCAACCTGACCATCACCATGACAGGAAATATCATCGCAGTTGCATGCAGTCCTTCCAGCAAAACATTAGCTGCAACATCCGGCCTCATTGACTTGGAAAAGGAAACAGCGTCCGTGTGCGCTGTCGTTATTTGCTTTTGAGTAGCTCAACTTTGCACAGGCCTTTCCGTACCATTAATGTCAAAGTTGCGCTCACGGCACTTGGCTTTTCGCCAGAGGGAGCCGCCATCTATCTAGGCACTGCAACAGGGAAGATTCTTGTCGTAGACCTTCGTGCATTAGACAAGCCACCCAAATCAATAACCGTCAGTGAAAATGGTAGTCGGGTCCAGACAATCAGCATTCAAGTAAGTCTTTCATCGTCTGCTTTAATAGATGTTCATTCTATTCCAGAAAAAAATCAAAACCCCTGTGACAAAGATACCTACTACAACTGTGACGAAGAAAACTCCTGTGGATGTTTCTCGCCGTACAGCATTGAAAAGTGCTCCATCTCCCACTCTGAAGCCCAGCCTACCTCCATGACCGCTCACTTGCCGACCCGTCTCTTCAGCTTCACCCTCTAGGCGCTCAGCAACAGCACCGAAGAGAGTTTTGTCCCAGAAACGCGATCCGCATGGAAATAGCAACAACCCTCGTGAGCTTGCAGGTCGGTCAACTATTTTTCCCTGGGCAAAATGAAGGTCTAATTTCTTACAGGCAAACACTTGGATCTGCTCAGGATGGGCCGGGAGTGGAAGACAGAGTTGAGGACGCTCATGGACGAGTATGTGGGTGGTTTGCGAGATTTGAGGGAGGAGAATCAGAGATTACGGCTGGAGAATAAACACTTGCGGAGGGGTTTTTAGTATTTGAATTCTACGGTGTATATCGGAATTCCTAGTGTTACATATGCAAAACTGAGCATTCATTAACGTCTGGCGGATGCTGGCATCCTTGTGGCCTTGTCATTCACGTGAAAAACTGTTCAAACAATAATTGGAATCCGATGTATGAAACAGCGGCAATGTTATGAAAAATTATACGCACTCCGACCGAAGGTTGAACGACGAGCACGCTTGCTACATATCAATGCTGAATGTAGATACAATTTTTAATTCTGATTTCGACCCCAGAGGTAAGTATTGTTTTCATGTGTTAGATGTCGAATCAATGTTATGGTGTAAGTAGTGGTAATTACATTGTTTGAGTACTATGGTAAGCTCGCCAGTTCAAGTCCTCATCGCGTCCGGAAAGTGGACCAGTCTGTGTACCAGAACTGCTTGAAATGTCCAGACTGTGAATCAAGCTTTGGGTCCAATTGACCTCTTTTTTGTCCGGACTGGCACCTGGCCCTTAGGGTCAAAATGTCCAAAATATGTCCGGACTGGGATCAGGCCTTACATGGTATTGTCCGGGGGCCTCTACTTGCATACAGAAACTATGAGTTTCCGATCAGGTAGATTTTGGAATGAAACCGATGCTGCCCCGCCGGGTCGGACGCGAATGCCATAGCCACGCTCGCGCATAAGTATCGTTATGCGCAAGCGTGACTATGGCATACGAAACTTATGTGCAAGCGTGACTATGGCATTCGGGTCTCCGGAAGCATCAGTATGAAAAGAGAGTGTGATAATTGCGAGGATTTGGTTTCCCGAAACCGCCTTAGCTCTGGCCAGGATCGGCGCTAAGGGTGCAGGTCGATCGGTGGCAACAGAGATGAGGATCAGAGAGAAGGGGGCCTCTAATCCTCGTTGTTTCGAAATAGCAGAAATAGTGTTGAAAACTCGTGCGCAAGGGGAGCCTTCGGCAAGCTGAACATGGGAGCCAGTAACAACAACGACAGGCGCCGACCGGCGTCTATCCAAAGGGACCTCCTTTGCGGCCTCGATCAAAGGTCCGACAATGAGTTTTTCGACTTGAAATTCCGCTGTGTACTCGAACACCAGAGGGTCGTTTTTGAGTACATCTTCGACATGTCGGGAGAACGATGGAATTTTGCGAGCCATCTGGTAGATTATGATGGATATGATTTGGTATACATCCACGGGATAGAGCGATGGCAGGATTGTGCCAGCGAGCAATGCTCCGCATCTCTCCAACTCCTCTGAGAGTGAGAGTGAAAGTGTTTGGGCATATTCCAGCTGCTTCGAACGGTACTGGAGACGACGAACACTTTCAAATTGATTGGCAATGGGATTGTCATGGGCATCTGGGTCAACGCCCCATGCAATGAGATCAGAAATTTGCGATTTGGCGACGTCAATGGAGAGCAGATTGGTTCTTTCGCGGAGGGTGTCGTGCTTTTTGGATTTGTATAATAGTTCGGGGTTGAATCGTGAAGAAACAAGAACAAGGACTAGTTAATCGAATATATTATTAGTTAAAGAGCCATCTGGATCTTGCAACATTGGCGGCAACAATTAATCACCTTCTCCGGTTTCCTTCCTGGATGTGTTGTGCTGGTTGAATGTCCCTCCACTGATTATCACGTTTCCTGTAAACATGGCCGCATCGAGCAGTGGAGGCTCAGCCGCGGCCATTGGCCACCTGATTACTTGCAAATGTTATCAACAGAGGAGGTGAGTGCGAATGCTACCCATGGTTGAAGAAGGGAGAAGAGCGTTATTGTCACGTATGATGTTATTAGAGTGGTTTAAGTAGTATGCTGCTGGCAGTGCTGCGATCCAAGTACGCCCACCATCGATTTCCCACCATTGCACATCATGTCAATGGGAGCCAATGAATAATTTTTCTTTTAATTAAAGGACGTATGAGGGCGATGCATATCTGCTCTCATGTAAGTCAAACGACGTTCCGATATTCAGAACATCAAGCCTGAGGCGATGCTCGGAAATGCGTTGTGGAGTGGCAAGTTTAGCATCATATGTGTACAACCTATGTTACACTAAATTACAGAGGAAAGCATGATCTAAAACCTTACAATGGTCCAAGATGGATGCAAAACGAGAATGAGATACAAAATAACAGTAGTCATAAATACTCGTACTAAGGACAGAGTATACCTCGACCTAGTTTGATCTTGAAGCCGTATATTTATCCGGCCGTATACTGGGGGGGTATCTCGTCGATGGTTTCAGACACGCGAGGTAGACGTATCCCACTGTCCTGATGCATCAAAACCCTGGATGATGTTGAGACTGTATCGCTCGTAGGAGGCGACGGCAGCGCTCCATCGTTTCGACGAGATGGGCGTAGAGCAGCAGCCGTGGCCTCCGCCTCTCTTCGTTCCTTTTCGCTTCGCGTCGTCGTAGACGAGCCGACAGAGCTCGGCGATGCATAATTGCCAACATTACGAGTTTCGCGCTGTGCACTGCCTCCCGTATATCCTGTGTAGAAGTCCTGACTCTGCATAGGTTCGTGTCCGGCAGTGTTCACATTCGAGGAGAAACCAGTGCTCGTAGCACCAGAGCTCGGCGGGTCTATTGACTGAGGGACACTGGTGTCCGTGGCACTGACGCTAGGCATCTGGCTGTGCCCATATCCGACGTTCCTCGCAACTGCTGAGGGATATTGCGGTTTGTGAACAGTGGAATACCCGTCGAGAACCGAGGTCTCAATGGGCACGGGGGAGACGGGCTCGTACGTGAACTGTTGAGGAGCGAGATCGGATGGGGGCGCTCCCTTTTCACTGTATCGATCTTTCCTGTGACGACGGCAGATATACCAGAAGCCTGCCGCGGCAAGGATGATGAGGACGACACCGAGGACAACGCCGAGAGCAATAAATCCCCCATTACTCTTGTGATGCGATTGAGCGGTATCGTTCGACTGAGAAGGGGTGGTAGTAGAATTGGAAATGGAAGTTCCGTTTTGGACTATCAGGTAATCCAGAGTGAGCGGCGTCGTCTGTCCGTTTCCCTGGAACAAGACGACGATTTGGTGGTCTCCCTGCTCGAGTTTGTCCGTTTCGAAGAATTTCTGATTGTAAATCGTAGGTGAGTTGGCAGGGAGTCCTTTCAATAGAAAGCCAACTGGGGTCTTCCCGTCGACGGAGTATGTCCCCGTTGTAGCGGCGTGAGGGTATTCTGTGGGTATGAATCCATACCAACTCAGAGACACACCTTGAATTGCAGTATGAGGATTGAGGAGAGCAACAAAGCAAAAAGAAATGCAAACGCACCGGTGAAATTATAGGTGAAGATCGAGTTCGTCTGCGTCGTCCTATTCGCCCCACCTCCCAAAGACTGCCATCCCGCACCATATGCAGACTGAAGTTGCGTGTCCAAACTGTCGATGAGGATAGTTTTGTTGTCCAACGGCACAGACGCCGACGGAGCGTACTGGATCTGATCGATCCAAAACGTCTGCGCCTTCCTAACCGTCGCATTCACCGTAAGTACATGCGGCCCGTCCACCAGTGTATCCTGCTCGCAAAACAGCCAGTTGTTTTCCGGGAATTGGAAGGGCGTCGTGGCGCCGATGCTGATATGATCGACGAAGCACTCCCATGTCGGGTCCAGAATGCCAGAGTCGTTCCGGAGGTTGTTGCTGCCCCAAACTCTGACTTGGGTACCTAAAAAGCATTCCGACGCCGTCTTCGTAATCAGCCTTGACGGACAGAGAAGAGGAAAACGAACCACTGAAACTGTACGAAAGGCTCGCATTCAACGTCGCCCCATGCAATGTACTCTCATACGCTGGCCCAAAATTGCCCGCATTGTCCTGACTCCCACTCGAATCCGCGAACCAGGGCCCAGAATACTGAATATCAGGATCCGTATCGTCCACTACAACCAGCCGTGGTGACGCCGTGGACATCTTCCCAGCGACGAGTCGGAGAGAGCGCTAGAGGCAGAGAAGTAGACAAGTTGAAGTTCAAAGAGTTGCTGGATCCAATGTGCAACGCAGAATAGCTTGGTTACGTCGAGACCAAAGGCCGCATATTGAGGAGCCGACGAAGGCACTGGCTGATTATGATCAACTTCTCGTGATAGTTTATCGCACTGCCAGCTCCATCGGTTGGAGAAAGTGACTAGTGACTTGCAGACTGCCTGATGCAGAATCCAGATGGTTGGGTTCTATAAAAACCTGGAATTTGAGAGGCCGCTCTGCGTGCGCACGTTCACGAACCGCGGTCAAAGCTCATCATATGTTGTCCGGAGGGAAAACAGGGGGAAACCGAAGTCACCATGATGGTACGCGCGTCAACAAGATCGGTCGATCAGTCATAGTACTATTCGTCTCAATGGCCCTGATCTAATCTTTAAATTCAAGTAGACGCATCCGCGCATCTCACAAACCTCGCAACCTAATCTGAGTCTGTACATATATTCATACAAACAGGATATTTCGAAAGAATGGAGATAGATATAGAAGGGGGTGACTTTCCGTACTAGTAGTAACGCTAACTTCAATATCTCTGCGAGCTCGATTCGATGGCAATCTCATCTTGGCCCATATTCATGGTTTTGGGAACATTATTTCGCGAAGATAAATGAAAAATAAAGATGTGAGCTGCTTACTGTGCGATGCAGACCATTGGGTTTCAAGTTGGACGTTGTAGTCAATGTTGTTTGAGCGCTTGCACAGCGTCATTTTAGTAAGGTAGGGGGCACGATAAACCAACTACCTTATGTAAGCAAACGATGAGCTCGTATTCCTCAACCGCAAGAGCCTTTCCCACGGATCTAAGTGCAGGGAAACGTAGCCTTTAATCAATCTTGCAACTCTCTGAAGACAGATTTAAGTTTGACTAAATTTTTGACGAGTTATATCCCCTTCTTGAAAAAAATCTGATTTTCTCCCAAAGTGTTTTTCCGTGCATTTTAGCTCATTCTGCCAAATTTTATATTTCTGACCTCAAACATTTTGCCGCACTGTAGGGTTAGGGTTATACCCCGGCCCGGACGGCACGGAGTACCGCAGGCACTCGCGGCAATCCGCGTTGGGCACGCGCTGATGCGCACCGCGCACTTTCTGAGCGCATTGAAGTTCTGGTATGTATTACCAACAAAATCAGGTATTTAATGTATGTAATAGCCTTCAAAGGGACATATTTACATCTGACATGAATTACAAAAAAATCTTATCCCTCTAAAATTGAAGATAGTGTCAATTGCGCTCTTCAAAATTTTTTGGATTTTGCGAACCCAACATTTTGCCGCTTACATAATGGCTTACATAAGGTAGTTGGTTTATCGTGCCCCCTACCTTACTGGATAGGAATTTTGGATTTGATCCTTTGATAGCCGGTGCTCCGGTGCTTTCATGCTCCTCCGAGTTCCAACCGAGTCCATGGAAATACTTGAAATTCTCCAGGTCTCCTTTCAATTCAAGTTAACATCATATTTTTTCTATAGGATTTATCTTTAGCTAGAGTTTGGATAGCGTAGAGGAATCTAAATAATTGATTATCAATAATCTGGAGCGTCCACAGTTGATTGACCCATGCCTTGCCAGTGCTCAGATTTTGCTCCGTATCATGTAGCCTTAATTGTTCATACGTATATCTCGTCTACCTTGACCGTCTTCAGTACAGCGATTATGATATTTTACGTCTTTACGTCTACAAGAACCTTTACGTCAACAAGTTGAAGCCTTTCTGCAAGACAATGACCGGTCAAAGCGATCCGTTTCAGCTGGAATAATATCTTTCTATTTTCTGCGTCTTTTCTACACGACGTGTTATTAACCTGGTTACGTCTGGGCGTAACAGCTAGGTAAGGTCTAGGAAATTCGCCTCGCGACGGCGTCTATTGTCTTCAGTGGTCACGTGATCCTCGACAATACTCCGCCATTGTTCTTCGTTCGCGAGGTTTATTAACTACCACATTGTTGTCACTTTGTACATCGGCGAGAACGCACGTAAATCCCCTTTTGCGAGTCATTATGGAAGTTCGGCTGCTGCGGGACAGCTCCCAGTTAAAACCCAGGCCGTCAATTTTCGCTGCATCCATCCCCTTTCCCCCGCCACCTTCTAGGCTTCAAGCTTCAAGACCCAGCGTCTCTTTCCTTTCCTTTATCTCTGACGACATACGTCGGTGCTGGGCACTCTTTAATTCAGTCTCTACGACTATCTACATAGACAACTTCATTGCTTGGAACAACTACCCTCACCACATCACTCACTACCACTAGAAATCACCTTCACGATGTTGCCTCCTCGCGCTAGTGAGTCCTTTACTTTTTCTTGCTTATATCTCTATAGATGCTAATAATGCCTCTGGTGACGCAGTACAATTTATGGGCTTGAACGCAGTCCGAGCCCTCAGTTTGGTTTCTCTCATTTTGGTTTTCGCAAGCACTATTGTGGTTATGGTCACCAACATCAAGGCTGTTAACGCTTTCGAAGCCAACAAGTCCTCCGCTGATAACAGTACCATGGAGGATTGCGATTATATCATGGGAAGCACCGTTCCCAACCAACCTGCAGGCGTCTTTTGGGCTGTGGTTGCAAGCCTCTTGATCATCTTCCAAACAATTATCTTGTTCCGTGAGTTTATTATTATCGACTTTTACGCTTCGAACTACTGGTCTAACATGTCTTTTCTACTAGTTTCCGAATGCAGCTGGCCAATGCCCTTCTTCGACAAATACTTCCCCGTCCTCGGCACTCAATTCGGCCTGGGCGCACTGGGCATATTCCAATGCCTCATCTCCACCCAAATACTCTCGCACCACGTCGACGACTTCACCCTCGTCTCCGCCTTCTTCCTCTTCGCGCTCGGCTGCCTGAACATGCTCCTGGGCCTCATCTTCCGCGAGTCCGCCAAGTCCAAGCGCTCTATCACCTCCTGGCGCGCCGAGGCCAAGGGCATCCTGCCCACCAGCACCGACAAGCGCCCCGTCTTCGTCAACGTCGCTGGGTCCTACCCCGTCTCATTCTCCCCCTCCACGGAGAAGCAGCCCTACATCGTCCGCACGGATACCGTTGCCTCTGACGCCGGCACGTGGCGCAGCACCGACAAGGCGGCGTTCGGGTTTGGACGCCAGGGCGAGAAGGCGGCGGGTCTGCGAGGGTTTATACTGCAGAAGCCTGAGGAGTCACTCCCGCGCTATGTGAGCCCTGCCTCGCAGTCCGCTGCGAGCGTCTCGCGCAGCCCGTCGTCGGCGTCGACGTCGAGCAGCTTCTACACGCATGAGCGCCCCAACGACATTCCCATCCCCCTGCACCACGGCGGGGGAGATGTGGAGCACGAAGCCAGCGGCCCCTCGTCGCGTGAAGGCCCGACGTTCCGCTCGAGCCCTACCGCCATCTAAGTCTTCTTGGGCTTCAGAAAATCTGCCCAGAGCTGGATATCCGGGGCACATGTAACATTACGACTTTTACGAAGTCTCCTGCACGCATACCACGGCGAACACTTTGTAGTGACTGTTCCGTTGACGCTCATTTCACTACTTACGCATCCACGACTTGTTCGTCGTGTTAATCATCTCCACTCGCGGACTTCTTTGCATGTATCAAATTTTTTGGATGTATAGAGTATACATACACTTTGTAGCATAGTGCTTCGAGCTAATACCATCCCTTTCCCCTTGAATATTTTGACTTTTTGTGCTGCTATCGTGATAAGAACTCGTCCAGAGTTAGGAGACTGGGGGAATGGGAGAAGGTAAATGCCGTCTAAAAAGCTTTAAAATCTGGAGGATCCAAGGACCGGAAGGTACGCCGATGATCTGAATTAGGCTATGGGTTCCGGCGAGAGGTATTTACGCGTTGGAAGTCATACAATGCGAGGTAGTTTGGTGTCATGATGCTCGAGTGGCGACGGCGTTAGTGCAAGACCGCTGATGCATCCGTGGGTTACGCAAGTTGTTCAAACACTGGGAATGCTGCTCGAAGCACTGTCTCCAAGCTGAAGAAAGAACAATGGGTGGTATTAGAATACAAAAAAGTAGGTCACTGCGTAAAGAGAATCTCACGAATAGAAGGCTACCTTTAGCCCGAGCGAGAACACAATAGAATGCAAACGAGTTCCGGAATTATTTAGACCGCTTTCCTACGATTCAAACTTGATTTCTTCGGTTGTAATGGCTCTCTTCTTCTTCGAAGCACTGTCCACCCTTTTTAGATTCATATCCGGTTCCGTTTTGACCATCGGCGGCTGCGACACTTCCATCGACTCCGCAGGCTGCAATGACGCGACTAACACGCGACACAGCACGCGAGCAGCAAGCCCGAGCAAAACGCCCGTTATACACGCCACGCCAACGAAGACATATAGCGGGAAAAGCGCCTCGAGGAGATAGGATACCGTCCGGTACGGAGCCCGGATGAATATCGTTGCTGTGACGTCCAGAAAGACGATGAGCGGTGCGAAGACGTATCGAAGGATAGGCAGTGGCGAGAGATGGAGAATAGGCGAGAAAAGGTTCAGAAGAAAGCCAAAGACGAGCTTGAGGAATGAGAATGCGGCGACAATGTAAGGAATGGCTTGCGCTATTGGAGCACGGATTTCGGATGGGAGTCGTTGGAGAGCTGCGAGGGTCGTTGACGGGGTTGCTATTTGACTTGGGGTGATGGCCGACATTTTTTTATACTTTGTAAAATCCTAATTATGATCTGTTCATAACAAATGCGTGGTGGTAGAAGGTAAGTTGAGTGGAGCCTGGAGGAGTATGTCCGTGAGAATGTCCTTAGGTAATCCACTTAACCTCAACGCAGTCAAAGTTACACCCAACCCGGGCCCCGTCATTCTGACTAAAAACCGGTTTATTTCACAGATCGCTACAAATGCAAATCAGAATCGAGGGAGATTTAACTGCGACGGTGAGTGGTATAGAATACATAGTATACGAGCAACGAAGCTTGACTCACGGCTAATTTTTTTCTATTACTCCTTGATTACTTCCAATCAGATGAATGAAACAAAACTCAAGCGCAAATCTCCTGGTCTGGAAGATCCATATGAGCATGCTCCCCCAAAGCCAGATGGCGATCCTTGGGCCGTCCTCTTGAAGCCTGAAATGGAGGCGGATAAAATACGCTGCGACGCGTGGAAAGAGGAAGTCCAAACACTCTTAATCTTCGTACGACATTTCCATACCTCATGTTACATTTGCCTTGGCTGCTTACATTGTGAACGTGAAATAGGCTGGTCTCTTCTCTGCTGTAGTTACAGCTTTTCTTATCGAATCTTACAAGTTCCTCCAACCCGACCCGAACACCGCCATCGTTGGGCTCCTCGCTCAAATTGCCAATGGTCTTGATGCTACTCCGTCCTCATTTCCCTCAGTCGTTTCACTGTCAACTCCACTTTCATTCACGCGGATGTCCTCCTCTGTCAGTATTAATGTTTTCTGGTTCATCAGTCTCATCCTCAGCCTTACGACCGTACTCTTTGGAACGATTGGACTGCAATGGCTTCGCGAGCATCAATCATACCCGGGATTTTCTCCCAAAGAGACCCTCGCGATACTTCACATGCTATCACAGGCCTTGAATGCCTGGTATGTACCGCAAATGTTTGCCACACTTCCGTTACTGCTCCAAGGCGCCCTTGTCTTGTTCTTAGCTGGGCTAATAGATTTTACGCTTCCGCTCGGAACCAAGCTTGCAATTCCTGTCGCTTGCATAATTGGACTCATCCTCTTATTCCTGGCTGCAACCATTGTTCTTCCTTCATTCCAAGCTCTTTTCCTGCTCTCTGGACGCTTTTCTCGCAGTAAAGTTCCAACGCCTTGCGCTTATAAATCTCCTCAGTCTCAAATACTCCATACATTTCTCTGCTTCTTCCTTTATTTTCTTTCCTTCTTGTGGCCCAGAATATATCTCCGTAGAAAACAGCGTTGGGTGTATCCTGATCGCAGCGATATACTTCCAGAAAACCAACGTCATCTGTTCCCGTATATATACACTATCTGGCATCATAGTTCTTGGTCTGTTCTCGATATGGAGTGGCTTTCTTTACGAGACGCATGGCACAACGGAATTCTAGACCACGATGAAGATTTGTATAGCCATCGAGACCAGGAGAGCTGCGAAAATGTATTCCCTCTCAGTGATATAACCCAGTGCTTGGTTAGCACTATATCTCAGCCCACGAGTGCAAAACGCACGGAAGAATTCCTCGTGGCGACTTACTACTGTTTTCAGGAGATTTCGGCCTCGGTATGGAATGCTGGATGGCCACTATACTTCCGAGTCGATCGACGCAGTAATTACTTCGAAAAGTTGCAAGATCTGAAGGAAAACACGCTCTCTAAATTTCTCATCCACGGCGGGAAACACGAATATAGCAAATTCTTAGACGGCAAGAGCGAATTACAAGTGTTCTTCTACTTTCGACAGCACCATGTTTTATTCCACCTTGATCAAATCTACATCTTTCTCGACCGGCTCTTGGCAGGTCGTACATCTACAGCTCTCGACCACTATCGACTGGAACTAAAGTCGCGCATAATTCTGCATCTCCTAGAGAATAATGTCAAACCTTTGGCACCCATAACAGAAGTCGACGATTCCTACGTCCTTCCTGTATTATTTTTGCCCTACGCTGAACGTAATAGAGGATTTACAAAGCCTTGTAAGTCTTTTCCGTATACTTTATCTCGCAATTGCTAATTACATCTCATATAGATTCTGTGAATCTATTCACCAAAATATTTGAGAGGCTCGCTTCCTCACACAACAAAGGGGATCTGCCGATTAGTCCTCTGTACACTTACAATTCAGTGCCAGACATTCTGGATATCCTTGGTGCTGGAATAGTTTCTTATTTACAATCACCGACAAAGGTTGAGCATGGCACCACTAATCCGGATACCTTCAAAATCGATGATATTGGTGTCCAATATGTTTCGACCTTTTCTCTGGTGACGCAGCATCTAAACGATGAGCTTGCGAAAAGTTCGGGAACATCTCCGCCTAGTCTCTTCTTCTACTACGCGTCAATCCTTTTATGGTGCACAATTCGTCGATTGGATGTCGCTGACAGAGACAATACCTTCCGAGAAAAAACCAATTTCCAGCAAGCATTCACCACGCTCTTTAAAGCTGTGAGAAATTATAAAGAACGACTCGGAATGGCCGATGCATCGTTGAAAATGCCTTTCAAAGGAAAAGTCTGGTTTCAATCAAATGCGCCAGAGGAAGAGCCCAAGGAGGTAGAGAGATTCTCGGAGGAGTGGTGGGATGAGTTCTTCTGCGGTTACGACCACTCCAGCCTACAGGACTCTCAGAAGGTTCCATCTCCCCTGTCATCGATGTCATCCGACATCTCACTGCAGTCTCTAGTATCCGACCCACCATCTGTACAGGCTGATATCGCACCGCACTCGCCGTCAATCAGTTCTACATGTCTTCATTTAACGGAAAGCAGGGCCACGGATATTGATGATGTCCCCTTGCCAGATGCGACGGTTTCTAGCTCCAATATGAATGTAGAGGCACACCAACAGGATAAAGTCAGAAGATCGTAGCCGTCGATCGAGGTTCATTGGGAGTCCTATTATCCCCTAAATTATGCAGTGTCATTCTCTGGCAATTGAGTGGTTCATATGGAACCTCCCAGATGAATTTCAGGGAAAGTAGTAGGACTTACTTCGTCCGCAACTTGAAGTCGGGACAGACTCATTGTAACTTGTAAGCTGTGGTGTCACGAAAATCTAATTTACCTCACAACCCATTATAATGCCTTGCAAGGGCTTAAGGCAGACCGGAATTAATAACGCATCATAATGGGTACAGAGTCCGATAATGATAGCTCCCTGTGAATCATTAGAATGGATCGTAATGCATCATAATGCTTGAAGCAATTCATTAGAACGCTACATAATGGGTACAGAGTCCGATAATGCTATCTAAGACTGCGACTAAGCCGCATTGTGAGGCATTGTAAGGTTTCAAGCATACTCTAATACGTTATACGACGAATCTAAAATCGTATTAAAAAAAACCAAATCGGACAATCAATATTCAATTTTCTTTCACACAAATTCTTGTCATAAAAAGTAAATATATATTACTTCTACTTTTACTTCTTTCTTTTACTACTACAGATAAATCTACTGAAAGGAGTCAGTTAACGAAACCGATATAAAAGAATTGCCGCTCACTGTCTATGTAAGTCTGACCGGACCGCTGGAAATTGTCACACATCAGTCACGCTCACAAAAATAATCAACGCGATCTAACAAGTCACAACTCACCTTCGTCCCACTTCCCATTCCCATTCTTCCATCCTCCTTTGGTTTACTTCTTGTCGTCCCATCCACCCCAAAGAAGAGGCCGCTTGTGTGAGGAAGGTCGGTCTTTTATAGCTTTTCTATGGGCTGTTTGCTCTTATTTATTGGGTCCGGTCTCAATCTAGTCAACGCGCCTCGTATTTACCTCGACCCGCACACAACGTCGAGCACATTCCGCGCCCACGTGAAGACCGAGATGACGCGCCTTCAAGTTCAAGTTCCGGCAGAATGGGATAGGTGTTGTGGACAGGTGTACGGGGTCTTCCATGAATCCAGGGCAGGTTGCAGTGACTTGGAAGTTTGAAGATTTGACGCGTCAAGCATCGTCGCCACCCCTTCCTTTAGTGAGTCCCTTGTGTGCATTTATACCTACCTTCCAGCGCTCCAAAGCAGTTCTATATGCAAGACCTAGTCATCATTGCATCAAGTTCGAAGCCGCGACGCGCTCCTTGTGAGATTTCCATGAACAAGTTGACGTTTAAGGAAGGTCCAAGTGAGTCGTTTTCCTCTCATTCAAGTTCTCGTCGCCCCGATGCTGCCAACATGCTCAGACTGTCCGCTATCCGGCGCCATTTCCTAATCCTTCCTCATTCTTGCCCCATCTCAATATCTCACCGCCTCATCCTAAGTTGGACTACACTCCCGTTATATTTCAAATTATCCTCTGTACTTTGAATTCTATGAGAAGGTTATGATAACATTACGATTAAATTATAAGAGCATAGCAATATCTGAACGAGTATATAAGGTAGTCCCAATATTATCGATGAATTGTAAGAGCGTCGTAATATTATCGTAGCATCTTAAGAAAACCATAATATGATCCGACTTTTTATAGGCACTATACGACTCCAGCTGGAGGATGGAAAGGCCTCATAATGTACATTGAAGGCGCGCCTATGTATTGTAAGGCATCAAAAGGCTACTGGACTTCTTATATTGTATTACAGCAATGATGCATCCTTACAATGCATTTTATCCGTCTTACGAGTATTCCTGGATTCTTATATTACCTTGCATACCGATCTAAGATAGGCTGCCTTGCAAGGCAAAAAAGATTTTCGTGACAGGAATAGAACAGTTTACACGCCTGAAAATTGAGTAAAAAATTTCACAGGTTTCTCAACATGCTGTGGATGATGGATCAACCGAATCAGATCTAGAAACATTTTTTTGCAGGACGATGGCAAGACGATGGAGGTGGATCAAAGACGACGAACTTGAACTCACCGCCAGCGTGTATGTCCTTTCCCCGTCACGTCGGCAAGACCATGTCTACTCCAGCGACCCTCTCTCATTCGGTTCATGGGTTGCTTGCCTTTTCAAGCTGCCAAATCGGACATTCCATCAGCAATTTCCTGCAAGTAACCGCAACCATGCGCTCACCAACTTTTACCGCGTTACCATCTTAGTGGACGATCTATCTCAGCCATGGGCCCGGCATATCGATAGCGTCCTAATCATTAGTTATAACAAGGCAGCTTGCTACAGAATTTCGGATCTACGACGGCGTTATGGTGTTTGGAATGAAACCAGCTCACCAGCATGTGTCAAAATAGACACCTTACTATTCCCTGCTAACTCAAGATGCAGACAATTTGTGGATTATGATAGCTCTCATATTCAGCATATGCACGGCCTCATGATAACGTCGAACGACGCAACATAAGCAGCCTCCGCTTCCTGCGAGAAGCGATACCGTTCCTTCCAAAAAGAAAGCCATGGGCCGACACAACCACTCCGTCGAGTACGCATCGCGTATACCTGAATACACGAAGGACACCAGCCCGAGTCCTCCCAGTCAATAATGCCGGCAAGATGTCCATCGCGCACAATAATGTTATAAGTTCGTAAATCTGCGTGAACATAGACCACTGGATCTGCGTCCATAATCTTGATTGTCTTTTCGTCGACATCTTCTCGCAAAGCCTCCATATCCCAACAGCCTCCAAAGTACACCCACATATCGAGCTTGGAAGAGAAAGGCCCTATACGCGTTTCGCGAAAAGTAGCAGGATCGGGCAAATCATGGCCCGAAGCGCTCATCATGACTTTTCCGGAATCGACTGGAGGTTGGCGCAGAGATTGAAGTTTGTTTATAACAAGAGAAACTTCTGTGGCAATGATGTCGATGTCCTCCGGGGTCAACGCACCTTTCGCGATTGCCTCTTCCAGCGTAATGCCGGAGATGCGCGTCATGACAGTGTAAGTTGTATCGAGGTGTTCGAAGGAAGCGACGAGGCGGGGTATGGGGAGTTCGAGACCCGAGGAGTGAAGGAACCGGAGAGCGTCACTTTCTGTGCTGGTTGTTCTATTCGCAATTTTTAGGATCCAGGTGGCAGGGGATGTGAAAGCGAAATATGCGAATGTTGCATTGTCCTGCTACAGGCCGCGTTAGGGCTACGAGCAGTAATCGCTGAAGAAAGCCAAGGTAGCCCTAGTACATCGCAATGGTTGAGAGGGGGAGATCACAAGAACGTAGTACTCAATATACTCACCATTTCATTTAGTTGTTATAATCTGTTCTTCCTTGTGACAGTATAGGCGTCTGCAGCAAGCGGGAGCAGGCAAGTTATGGTTGTTACTAGCAAGACGCGTGTCGGCTATGACCATAATATTAATGTTCGGAGTATTCCGATCGATCTATCAACTCCGCCACCTGTTAACCCGCGTCCCACCTCTACACTCGTCGCAACTGCGGCAGCGATTCTGATTCTGGCGCGATTCTGGAAGCGATTCTGAGAGTGACTCTGCAGAATCGCTTTCTCCAGAATCTTGGGAAAACCCAGAATCGCCCACTCTGACCTCCCCTCATGTCTACTGGCGCGACCCTCTCTCATTCGCAACTCATTCGGTTCATGGGTTGCTTGCCTTTTCAAGCTGCCAAATCGGACATTCCATCAGCAATTTCCTGCAAGTGACCGCAACCAGGGGCTCACCAACTTTTAACGCGTTACCATCTTAGTGGACGATCTATCTCAGCATGGGCATATCGATAGCGTCCTCATCATCAGTTATAACAAGGCAGCTCGCTACAGAATTTCGAACCTACGACGGCGTTATGGTATTTGGAATGAAACCAGCTCGCCAGCAACAGACACTCAATCATCAGAATCTCAATCGGACGCCGCACGAACAAGCCTAGAATCTCCAAACGAGAACACCAAACACTTCAAAATGTGCGTCAGTATCTTCAGACAGAGGTATCACTCAAATAACATTATGCAGTATGCAGAATTTTTTTGAAAATAACTTTTCAGACGCGTACCACCTTGCGAGGAATCATTACAGCACAACAAATGACCGTGTTGCGATCATCTTCGTCCTGTTCGTCGGCAATGTACCTCGCTGCTTAGTTCTTCTGAGATGCTGTGCCAACTGGACAAATGCGCCGACGCCCTTATAAACGAGGTAGTACTATGCAACACTGTCTGTCCTTGTTCCCCAGCTCAACGACTTGAAACATCTTAGGCCCGACTGATATCGAGAGATATGTCCCGGTCGATTATAGTCAACAATAATGAAGTCGCTTCAATCGCCTACTCTGGACCATGGTTTACCAGCGTCTCTGGTTCACAAAACAGCCCGCTGTCTTCGAACACAGTGCACCAGATAAACTCTTCAGGGAGCTTCAATTACACGTTCAGAGGTAAAAGATCCCATGCTCAATATGCTCACAAGATAACTCATCCATATGCATTTCAGGATCTGGTATTCTAGTCGCTGGACACGATATCTCATCCCAGGCAGAGTGGAACTGTACTGTTGACGGACAATCAATAAAAGCACCTGTTCCGCCTCTAACTTTGTGTCTTTCGGATTCCCTTGAACCGAATTCTCTTCATACAATGACGTTCAGTGTTAGCCCTCTTTCAGCGCATCCGTTTTATTTCGACTATATCGAATATTGGCCCAGTCAAGCAGTCGCATTTCATAACGCGACCATTTTCATTAATTCAAATGATTCTGCGATTCAATACAGTGAAGGATGGATGCGACCGTCGTCTGGGACAAGGTCTACTATGGGGCGAAATTCAAATGTTACTTTCATGTTTGAAGGTACGCTGTTCTTGACTAGATTTACTTACAAATTTTGGAACATTCCCGTGTCACTTAGGTGTTTACCTCGCTTGGCTGAGCCCGCCAGGAATTAATAATTCGACGAGTACATCTGCTACTGCGCAATATTCTATCGATAACCAAAAACCTATCATGTTCGACTTCGCAAATATTGACAGCTCCCCAAGAATTTTATTCGAAACACCACTACTCCCTCGTGGGCGACACAGTCTTACAGTGACATATCAGAACCTTGCAGGAACACCCGAAAAACTGTCAACTCCGCTTAGCCTGTATGGATTCATAGTCCAGAACGCCACTGCGCCGCGTCAGACAGCGAGCACTTCTTGGTTCACACAGACTGTCAGTCATGTCAGCTCTGAAGTGATTCAGGCGACAGGAAGCACCATTGCGTCTCTTCAACCAGTCGCCACGACCAGTTCAAATGGACATAAATTCAACCCAATCGTTGGAGGCGTCATCGGTGGTCTGATCTCCTTTGTGGTGATGGTGCTTCTCCTCGCCGTTCTCTTCTTTTACCGTCGTCAACGCAGAAATGAAAAGGCCAAGAAGGCGATGGAGATGCTGCGCGCTTCTGAATCCTTGGTGCCGGCCAGCAAGAGTGAAATGTTAGAATCTGATGCAGCAACCACGGATTCGACATATACAACCAACAGGCCACCGTCGCCATCACCATCTGACCAGAGTTCATCCGCATCATCTCTTTCATACACCTCCCGCTCGCAGTATCACTCCAAACCACAGAAAGCCGTCAGCGGGTACTGGGACGCCATCTCACTCGGACGGCAGACGATACGCGGCACTTCGATGATCACCTCGCCTGGGGGTGTCCCATTTGCAGACAATGGGCTCCTGAAACGGCCGGAAGAACCCGAAACAATCAAGACCATGCCTATGGCAGGACTTCCTGCAAGCCCAGCTGTCTACCGAGAAGCCCATCGGCAAGCGCTGCAGCAGTTGCTTGGGATTGGTACTGGCTCTCGTAATGCACCTCCTGAGGTACCTCCACTGCCCCCATTTCCAGAGATTCTGAGACCTGGCAGTCGTGATGAGCCTGGTCAGCATCATCAGGTTGGAGTGCAGCGGAAACCAGGGAAAAACATTGCGTTTAAGGAAACCAAGGAGGAAGATCGTCTGAATTGAGCTATGAGAGCATAAGAATTAAATAGATTCAGTCCAAGATGTAGTATCGCTTCGTCTGTATTGTTGCTCTATAGTTTATTTATGGAAAGTATATGTGTAGTGTCGTCGTCAAGCCCTCCGTTTTACGAGGCTTTTACGCAGTAAAACTGAGTTCCTTTACCCGTTGTAAACCAGCCAAAAAATCAGGAAATGTGACGTTTACGTTCCCCATCACTGATGGTTTCCCACGCCTGTGATTGGTTTACTCATTGGTCTGGGCCCTGAGTCTTACCCGTTGTAACCCAGCCAAAATGTGACGTTTACGTTCCCCATCAATGATGGGATTCTACGCCTCTCATTGGTACATTTGTCAGCCCTTCTCACGAACACGAATCCTGGGAACTGCTTATTCAGACCTCTGTCGGACAGGATCTGAATAAGCAGGTCGCACGCCCAACTTTGGTGTGCACAACGAGTACCAATCCTTTTGCACTCATTTACGCGGCAAATAAAATATTTTTAATTCATCAATTAGCATTGTACACTATGAGTATCTATCACTGCAGTATTATAAGTAATGTAACGCAAAATATTTGTGTATGTGCTTAGATTGTTGTTGTCGACGTTGAGCAACAGCGTCTCGGCGTTTGCCGAAACGCGCCATCAACGCTTTGTTGATTCGTTGAACATCAAGTTCAACGTTCAACCACCACCACACATCCGTCGTCGACACCCACCCACCCTCTCGAGCCCACACCGCCCACACATGCGCATCAACAAAGGAGGAAGGGGAAGGAGAGACAAGGGCAGACCCGGGTCGCGGGACAGCCGTCTGGTACACCCAAGCAACCATCTCACCCAGCGCCCCTTCTGACTCACACCCCCTTCCCCTACAGCCCGCTGCACCCTCGGCACCCCTTTCCTCTGGTCCCACCACTAGGGACAACCACGGGTGCGACAAACCCGGCGGGCTTGTGCCCGGGCTGTGCTGGGGTACGGGCGCGGGTTGAAGCTTTTGTACCCTACCAAAAGCCGTACCCCATCGGCGGGTGCTGGGGTTTGGGGCCGGGATCAAGCGGAGCTCAAAATATTTCGCACGATGCTGTGATGTTGCGTGCACGCTCGATCTTCTCAACTGTTCACCACCATCAAGCATTTTGCAAATGCAGGAGGGCGTAGGAGGAATAGGGAACAGGGGATGACGTGTCGTCGTCGTCCCCCACATAGGTGAGTATTGATAGATACTTCTTTCTGACTGCGCACTGACACATAACCCGGCCCCCCAGCAGCAGGTATTTGACCTCTTGCGACCCCTTCCCAGTGCCCTGTTGGCCCACCACCACTCCCAGCCAGTGCCAGTGACCTGCCAACACCTTCCTTACGCATCCCCAACATCCCCAATATGTGCCTGCAGCATATCCAGCCCATGCAGCACGCCGACTTGCTGCCACGTAACCGCATCGATGCCGTGGGAAGCCAACAGCGACGACGACAACAGCGCCCGCCTACCACTGCCCCTGCCTCCCACCTGCGTCTCCCCACAGCTCCGTCATGGTGCCGTCTCCTCGTACAACGATGCTGCACATAGTGCAGCATCTGCGGCATGGAGACGATGCGAGAGCCTGTGGGAGTCCCACCCACCCCCGGGTTTTTCAGCCCCACGGATTCACTAAAACCCATACCCCAGCCCGCCAAAACCCGTGCCCGTGTATGCGGGCACGGTTTTTCTGGGGTACGGGCGCGGGTAGCTCAAAAATACCCCAGGGTTACCCGTGGTATTCCCTACCCACCACCACCACATCACCTCGGCTTGCCCTCGCCCTCTCTGCCCTCACTGCCCTCAACTGCCGGTGGGCCGTGCACCCAAGTGCACGCCTTCCCACCACACCGCCGCCTCCTTACCCATCCCCACCCGTTCACGCTGTCACTGCGTTGACCATGTAGGACAGATAGTGGGTATGCTATGTCCACCGATTAGGCGAGGGTGTGACATGGCACCCGTTGCGCTGCATTGCCCACCCCCTTTGCCTCTGCCAGCACCCGCGCCTGCCTCGCCAGGCCTACGCCGCCTCACACCCATGCTGCCTCCACACCCCCACCCTCGCTCCTGGCCACACACATGCCACATCCACCTCACCCTGATACTCGCAGCTGCGGGAATCTTGGTGGGTCGAGGATGGCATGCGTGCAATTGCTGTAGCTACAGGGACAAGCGGCCCGTCGCGTGCCAGCGCAGGCGAGCCGTCGCAAACGAGCCAGAGCAGAGGCTGGCCAGGGGGCAGGCAGATGGGTGCCGGTCCCTCGCGTCGAGCACGAGCACGGGCCGCCGCTTGCGCGCATCAGTGAGGGTGCGGTAAGTGGCCAGGCAACGCAGGTACGACAACCGCCGGGTCACGAGCGAGTGGACCGACCACGACCAAGGTCAACGACCCTGCGGCGGCAGCAGGTGCGGGGGTGCAGCGGGCGAGTGCGCGATGTCCGATGGCGAGTGTGTCAAGGGCAATATTGAGAGCGCCGGCGCCAGGGCAAGGGTCAGATCATGGGCACAAGGGAGAGCGAAGAGAGCGGGTAACGAGGCAGCGGCGGCGGCAGCTATACTACGGCAGCGCGCAGCGATTGCCCAGCCGTCGCGCGCGCTATCATAGATTAGATAAATGTAGATTAGATTAGATAAATTGTACGTAGATAGTTTGTAATAAATCTATTTTAATATTAAGGCAGGCAAAAATTTAAACTCAGCTAAGGGAGGTTGCTGTACCGGCCCAGTTACCGGCCTGGATGCATGCGTTTTGGTGGGCAACTACTACAGTATCTCCTGCGTGATATTGGCAAATGCTAGTGGGATGCGCGCCGCGTGCCTACGTGCGCTATTTGTAATGTAGATTAGATAGTGATAAGATTGTATATACATGTACTAACTAATAATACAGCCATGACCATGATAAACCAAATTTAAATTCCTAAGCCGAGTATTGCCACTAGTGTTGCCAGGGCTCGGCTCGGCCTGAAAGCCCCGGCTTAGGCTCGGCTTTGAGGGCTCAAGGCTCAGCAAATTGCAAGCCCGAGCCGTAGGCCCTAGCAGGCCCTAAGCAACGGCCTGCAACGGCCTAAGCCGCGGCTTCAGGTCACGGGGAGTGCAAAGCGCGCGCGAGGTTCACGCGTCGCCCTCAAGGGCCATGGAGCGGGGGATCGGCGTCTTCTTCGTGTTGGAATGCGGACAGGCCTGCCACGTCATCGCTAGACAATGGCGCAGTGATGCAGTCGGGGATACATGTCGGTGGCGGACGGTGTGTTCGGTGACATGATGAGGCTGCGCAAGCAGCGTCGAGCCTGAAGAAGGGGAGCGGGGGCATGCTGTCGAGGGGGTGAATGCGTAAGAAAGGAAATGGCCCATGGGTAGTTTGCTTAGGGCGCACCATGTGGATCTCCCGCCTCTCCGGGTCTTCCCTGCATCTTCTTTCCTCCAAGCTATTGTGGAATCTGTTGAGAGTGGATGTGTGTGGGTAGCAAGCATAAGCGCTATAGCGAGAGCGTGCATGGTGTGGGTGAGGTGACGGTTGTGGTTGAAACTGACGTTCAAGACGCGTTGATGGCGCGGCTCGGCGACTGCCGAACATTGATGGCGGGCCGCGGCCTGAGCCCCGGCTCGCGGGCTTCTCAAACTCAAGCCTGAGCCGTAGGCCGTTCAAAGCCGCCTGCAAAGCTCGGCTCGGCTCGGCCTGGGAGGGCCGGCTGCCGTTGGCCTGAGGGCCTGAAGCCGAGCCCCGTACAACACTAATTGCCACGCGAAGCAATGGCCCGCTAACACAAGTTTACTGCATAGAAAGAAAAAAGGTATCTAGAGATCATCCTACTAATACGCGACACTAACTTGCTTCCCGCCATATTTCTCCCAGTTCTTCGTAACGGCCTCAAAGATAAAGTGAGCCACATCCTTACGCGATATCGACCACCCCGCGAAGTCGCCTTCAGCAGCGCGGTACACTGGCCCATCTTTCTTCAAATCCGCGCGACATTCGCCGTCGTTTAGCAGCGCAGCGCGCACGATCATCGCGTCCTTCAGCGTTCCTGGAGTGGGCAGACCCTCGCGCTCCGTCCATTTCTCGCCGATGATCTCGGTGCTAGGTTCCCCGTCGCGGGGATTCCATGCCCAGCCCGCGGAGTGAAAAATAGCGCGCTCCATGCCCAATTTATCCTGCAGGGGGTGGCTGATGAGGTATCCGTACACGGGCTTGAGTAAGATGGTCTGTTTCTGGCGTGAAGTACGGGTGACGCCTGCAGTGGAGAGGGCGACGACTTTGGGGAGGGGTGAGGTTTTTGGCATCTCGCAAAGGAGGTTTAGGAGACATCGAGTGACGAGGTTGGCCGGGTTGATGGTGAAGCCTTTCGTAAAATGGAATTTGGGATTGCCGGCTACAACGGATAGAACGAAAAAAAAAGATTCAGTGTCGGACGGACAACTGAAGTGAACAAATACGCACTAAATCCAACAGTGAAAAGAAGGAGGTCGACTGGTTGCTCTTCGGATGCCTTTGCCCAGGCTCTGCGAACATCTTCAATGATGAGGGCATCTCCTTTGACTAGCTATGCCTTCTTTGACTGGACATATTTTTGAATATCCTTGTCGTCATCGAAGTACGCCGGTGATCTTAATAAGAAAGTCACTTTAGATCCAGTCTCTACATAATGAAATTAAAAGCAGAAAATTATGATGCCAAAATGCGAACCTAGGAATCTGAGTGCTGTATGATATCCGATGTGGCGGGAGCCGCCGATGACGAGGATGTTAGAGGCCATTTGAGTTGATGCGGGTGACTTTGAACTTGATATCTTCAGAGATGTTCAAGCATTCCGTTTATATATCCGGCATCCTATGCCCGCATCGCCTTTCCATAGCGAGTCAAGGCTCACTCATGATGTTGCGCCTCCGATGCCAATTTCAGTTTGATTTTTTGTGATAAGGATAAGTTTGTTCCGACATACTCACAATATCTTGGGTGCAGTTGAGGCACAGTCACACAAAATTCAATCAAATGCCGTCCTATTCGCAGGTATTTATCTGATAGAAAGTTGATAGCAATAGCTGCGGCAACATATCTTTGAGAACGGCAGCGTGATACGCGCTGCGAAAGCTATGCGATTTGCGTCCGCCGAAAGGACGCGTTCAACTGGAGACGTTTTAGGAGACGTGGCACCGATGATGGTGGAGGTGATCCTCATGCAGCGACGTCGCTCAGAGTGCTTTTAAAAAGCGAGCGCTGGGCTGAATCGCGGGCACTGCAGTAGATTCCGAGGATTTGTCCACTGAGAGGCATTTGAAACTTTTAGTGGAGGCGCTGTCTCTCAACGTCAGATAAACATCGCCCATCATCAAGGACAGGACTCTCACAAGGCAGTAATCTTTCTGAGCTAACATTCAACACACCTATTCCTTCCATTATTATACTCTCTACAGCCCTCTGAGGTAGGACATAGTCGATCATTTCTCTGAGAACCTGAGTTTGAATCAGAACCGGATGGTAGCGAGCCTAGCACAAGAGGCCCATTTTTTCGATTTCGTTTCGTTTCGGTTCTATATCTTCTCTGTATGACTATCATTATTACTTATACCTCATGATTGGTTCGTCGATTTGACTCGGTGTTTTTTCGTTGCATATAACTTCCGCTGGAATCCCATAGACGTAGTGCATAATTCCCATCTTGTACCTGGTCATCGACCAACAACGACGCTTTCTGATTTGAAGGAGGCAGTGGAATGTCGAGATCGATACATATTTTTCTGAAATCATGTGGGACAGGTGCACCTATCGTCAGGCGGTAGCGTTTCCCAGTCTTGAAATATTGCTGAATTTTTCAGATGTAACAGTGAAAACAATCAAAGAGCAGGTTCACATACGAAACATGATATTTCTGCACTGTGCAAGAAAAGGCGGTCATCAGGTATCTGAGCCAGCGATGTTATTGAGTCTTTTAAGGGCTCTTGTGAGTAAATCGTATCCCCTAGGATTGGAACTGTGAACTTGTGAGTACGCTGCGGACTTTCAACTGAACATGATGTTATTCACCCTTCAACACTTTGGCAAGATGTATCCTCAATTGGTGCTTATTCCCTGTGATTAGATCAAGCTGAAGCAAAGATATAGGAGCCCTGGGCTGTAAAAATGTTAGAAGCATTTTCATTGGGATGGAGGTTGAACATTGAATGTTGAACGTTGAATGTTTGAACATACTGATGAACCAATGAGCCTCCATCTCGTCATAGCCATCTTTCCAGCAAGGTTTATTTCAGCGCGTCCATCAGTATAAAGAATTGGATCATTTATTTCCCCATCAACTGCGGGAAATGACTTCTCGCCTCCTCGCACGAGAGCGAGATAGGTTTTGGTCGCTTCATTGTGCTGAAATTGACTTGACAAAGCCTTCGTCGACGACTGGTGGAGGGGAACAAGAAAGCAGCCTGTTGTCATCTAATGATCTGAAGTTCAGTATTGATTAAACTTCAATGTACTTATATATATATATATATATAGAAATACCTTGTCTAGTCGATGAACAGGGTGAGGATCGCCATTTGGAGCAAGGAATTCCCTAATGTCTTTAGAATGACGAATTCAGAATTTGTAATGAATAAATCAGAAGAGAATTATCACCTTCAAAGACAGGATACATCAGGTCTCGCTCGGACTGCGAAGGTCCTGAATTGAGTGGAAGACATGCAAAGGGTAAGAATCAACACTTGCCTTGAGCCCGTGTTTGGAATGATTCAGCTGGCAGACAAGACCCGCGGGTTTATTTAATACGATAATTCTGTTGTTGGCAAACAAGACGTGAGATTTGAGCCAAGGGGAACCAATTGTCTGGAGGCGTTCGTAGATTCTGGTTTGCGACAATCGTTTGAAGTGTTCGGCTAAGTAGGTCATTGCGCCGCCCAAGTGTCGCCGCAGCTTCCAAGAAGTGGCGGTTTTTGTTGATCCTTTCAGCTAGTATGAAGACTGAATCAGGTTCAAGACGATGCGCTAAGGTGTCGTGAAGTTGAAGGAAGAAAGATCATATGTCCGAATCAAGGACTCCGGTTCAATTTGCCTATTACTCATTCAAACTCCGCGAGCACTGCAATGCTATCTACTAGGTCGATGCCACTTCATAAATAGCAAAAATTTTGGGGTTTCAAATGACTGAAGGCTTTGAATCACATAATCTTCGTGCAGACAGATGCGGGGAGAATTTTCCAAGAATTTTCATACAGATTCTATTAAAAAACGGCTTTACACGTTATCGGATCCAGTCCACATTCAATCGTTCAAGGGAAGAACTTTGATTGCAAGTTCCCTTGAGAATGACTGGAAGTCATGTCGGCCCGGCTGGATTGTCGGTAAGATTTAAGGCTGAGCACGAGTGCACTCGCAAGTTACTTGGACTCGGACTCACAAGTATTTTAGTCTACAAAAGCCATACTTGGACTCGCACAAGTTTCACCTCACGAGTTACTTGGACTCACAAGTTTTTACTTGCAAGTTTACGAGTACTTGCCAGCAACAAGTAATTACAAGTACTTGTGAGTTTACTCACAAGTACTTGCAGTTGTCATGTAAATTATTGTATAAATTAGATGAAACATGCTATTGACATTGCCCCACACTGTCCCCAATGGTGCCTCAAGTTGAGCACTCAGAGCACCCAACTAATGTGCATCATTGACACCCAGGGAAGCTGCGACAACACCCAACTGCCACCTTTCCCCAGTGCAGGTGCCCTTACTATGACACTTGTTCTTGACACTGCAGAAAGTTATAACATTGCCCAACCTATGCCAGCATAGACAAGTAGATGCTGGGCCCCGGTTTATTTTATGAGAACACAAGTACTTGTGGCAAGTACTTGTGTTCTCTCAATATCAGACTTGCACTCGCAGGAACTTGCAGGGCCAAGTAACTCGCACTTGCAAGTTTACTACTTGCAAGTTTTTTTGTGAGTTTACTTGCAAGTACCCGCAAAGGACTTGCACTCGTGCTCAGCCTTAGTAAGATTACGCTGAGGTTTTACATAGCAGAATTTAATCTCTTTCCTAATGGACAATATTCTTTTTTCGGAGGTATCATACCTGGAAAGCTCGAAGGGACTTTTAAGATAATTGTTTGAAAGCTCTAGATGAGCTGTTTTTGTGGTTCCGACCCGTGAACTAGGTCTGTGGCATTTCTTTTTTTAATTGAGGAATATACAAACTTGCTCGTTCAATTGACCGTTTCGATAAATTACTACAACATACTGTAGTAGTACAACCTGAGGGTTTTATCCTTACCTAAATTTACTATGAGCCCAAAGCCCTTTGGCTTTGAGACTGAGAGTAGAAATAGCTTTTCACTAATATTATTGGAAGAAAGCAGGCGATTCAAGACCCTTCCAACCGTGCTAGAAATCGACTTAGAGGCAGTCTAACTTGACTAATGAAGGTGTTCACCAATAATAAACGTTAACCACCTCGAGAGAGTTATTATTTTTGGAACCGGTGACTTTCCCCACAATCGTCATAGCTAGGAAACCCCTAAGCGAGGACATTCTTCCTTGCAAAATCTCGTAAAACGATGGTAAGACGGGTCATTAATAGCAGGGAGTTTCTCCGCTGCTGCCTGTATCGATTATCGTCCACGACAAAGTCTCTAAAAAAACCATATCAAGCTCATATCACTCATGCAGCTAGGTATTTAAAGGGCGTCATTCGGTGTATTTTAGGACAGAATACGTCGTGACCTTCGAAGACGGTTGGGGAGGAACTTAACAAGGAATCTGATACTCACACTGAACATCGGGTATAGTGACACCTGATTTCATATCTACCGCCAATGCTAGCTGGCACGGTTATGGAATCAAAGAGAACGGCCAAACCAGTATCATCTGTTCACACAAATGGTTGACAAGAAGGTCGCGAGCTTCAAGTTCCTTCCAGTGGTAGCATATGTCGAGCTTCGCAGTACAATGTGTGCAGATTATTAGTTATTGCATACACGATGTAGATATGTTTATAGCACTTGCAGATAGTAGGATCCGATCCATATGATCATGTAGCCCATGTGTATCAGTTAATTATCTGCATGGCCCGTGAAACTGATATCCTCAGCTATCAAATGAAAATACAGCGGATGATATCGGGATCTTCATCCGCCATAAAGTGTGTAGATTCTCCATATCTTCCGTCGTTCCGTGGTAGCACTCAAATCCAGTCCGAATTTCTAGCTCCCGGAAGGAAAACAGTTCACTTAAGTAATCTCAGAGAAAATTCACCAGAAGTGCCTTGAAAGGTAGATGAACATAAAGCTAGAATCAAGCTACGTGATTTTATCCTAGAAGGGACATCAAATAACTAAGAGCCAGGCGAGCCTAATGACTGGAAGAACCTTGATTGGGCCACCAGATGAACCAAACCCGAACCAGCCTCCGATGCCGGATCGGACTAATAAGGATGTTAGCGGTTCACGTAGTGCGAGAAGTTTAATAAAGAAAAGTATTCGTAGCTATCGGTATGATATCATAAGATAAAAGTGTGATGAGAGAACATTATTCTTAAGTCGCACATCTATAACTAGGATTCAGCGCGAATGCACGAGCGTAATAGTTCCGCGTCGGTACGAAGAATCCGCAACTTCTGAAGGGGAGATGCAGAATGGCGCCATGTTGGCGTTGGTTAATGATTCTTTGTGATAGAGCTATATACAGGCCGTTAAAGCATAGAAACAGCACAAGGGAAAGAGGTAACCGTCATCAAGCTCTCAACCTAGGATTGCCTTTCCCTCTTTGCACCCTCTTCCGTAGCATGAAGACCATCCCAATTATTTATTAATGAATGATAGACTCAATTGCGTTCAGCGGCTGTATGATTTCAGCAAGCCTTATTAGTTCTACAGATAAAGGTAGAGTTCTATTTCGCTCCTTACCGATACGTGCGCAAGAACACGCACTACACTATGCTTATAAGACGCCAACAAATTCACAGGCTGCAGGTGCTGCTTGTAGACAGCCGATGAGATTAGATATCCGGCAACCAATGAATCAATATCCTGAATTGGATAAGACAATTAGAGGAATTCATGAAAATCAGAGGATCAAACCACGGTAAATAGCCGCTGCCCAAATCCAGTTCGAGCGAAATCGAAGGTGCGAACACTGTACGCCGGTTAGATCGCAGGGAAGAACTGCCGATATTAAGTGCAGACCGGATTTCCCAAAGACGAACAAGGAATCTACTGTGTGCAATTGATTCTTCTTCAAAGGCTAAGACTTGCCATGTCGTCCATTCAAATGGAGTACACGTTTATGCATACGAAAGTCTGTGCCTCGAACCGGAATCCATGCTTTAACATAGCCCAAGAAGCATGAGATTTTAGGAATGGAGAGGAACTAGAGTCAAAATCGTCGTGCCACAACCCGCTTTCTCGTGCTGCGAGTAGCGCAAATAACAACCTCGTGGAGGGCGCAAGCCTCATAGAGCCACGGGCGCTGAATGATTCGTTTCAAAGTCAAGTTTTGGTTCAATCCGAATAAATAGGCAGAACAACCGTGGCCCTGAAGCCAAAGTCGGCACGAGGCACGAGGCGGGAGGTCATCGCGAAAACATGAGGCAGGCTGAAAGTTTCTTGCTCGTGTTGCCATTGACTATGGGTTGTGCCGAACACGAGGAGAAGCTGCGCGATGCTATGTAGGAGGTGAGAAGACGCGTTCAACATGAGGAGAAAACTTTCGAAGGCCATTTGGAGGCGTCGAAGAATGGAAGTAGCGATGTGGCCGCCAGACTGACACAGTCATAATGCACTCGAAACGTTGAAGATCGCGAGCATGTACCTTGGCAACAGCTTTCTGCACACGATACAAGTATTAACTGACTTGTGAAGTCGTGAACTGGGGACTGGGGATGGGCGCTACCAGTTAATCGATATATCATTGAGGCATGAATTCAGACAATCGAAGGCGGGGCAGTGGGGATACACAGTCACCAGACCAGATCGAGACGCTACTCTGTCCAACGAAACGAAACATGGGCAAGGGGAAGTCAATTTGTCGCTTGGAAGAGGGCAGAGGGTGCCTTGGAAGGGCAAAGGGCAGGACACTACTATTCGCGAACCACGGAAATGGACAGTGCAGCGTATGGCCTTGGAATCGATTTCCGAAGACAGTGAGAGAACAAAGAGCTGAAAGGAGAGAGGAAAGAGAACGTCGAAACGTGGAGGCGTGCAGGAACGGCTAAACATCGGAGTCGACTTGAAAGGAGGAATGCCGACCTTGTCGAACCCACACAAAATTATCGCAAATCGTTCAACGCGATCAAAGAGGTTTATCTAATCCACGCTGACTCATACTTCAGCGGCTATTAAGCCATTTATGTAAGCCAGATTTAAGCACAGCTTTGGGGTAATATGAGAGAAAAAACAGACATGAGGCTGGGGGCTAGCGCACACAAAATGCAACATGTATACTGACAATGATCAAAATTTTATTCAATGGAACACCTCTCAAACTATCGACTTGGAGCTTGGACTACTACTGTGGACAATGAAAATACAAATGCTAAACCGAACTGACAATCCTAGCTGTCAGGATTCCCCGGTTCAGGCGGGTCAAGCTCGGGATTCATGCTACGCCCACACTCACTGATTTTATTTGATTTCTCGATGATATCTGTACATGAACTTCCCATCGTTCTCACTCTGTCCTGCTTGAATCCACGCGCTCGACCAATCGCGCTTGCTATATCACGGAAGTACATAATTTATTGACCACCCAAAGGTATATCCGAACCCCGTCCCCGCACCGATTCATCATCATCTTGCATCGGCGAGATGGCCCCAGAGCACATTATTCACGTACTGATGTGAGAAACGTTAAGACGCTTACACCGCGATCGCTGCCCAGGGTGTAGGTGCCTCTTTAAATTGAATGCTACCTGAAGTCTACTCTAACGTATCCACTTGTGCATCAGATATTCGTTCAATTAACCAATTGAGAACTCGTTCCTTGAACTCCATTGTCGGGGATGTCATTCGCGAGTGACCGCGCTGTATTATTTGAACTTATCAGCTACTAACTATCAATTCGGGTCCCCCCTACGTGTTGGCCGATCCAGCTGCCTGCCCGCCCTTCCAAGTGTGACGCTGGGTGAGGCATTCTACAAAGAAAGAATCATTAGCACTAATATCAACTATTACCTTTTCTTCAGACGGCGCTGTCACCCCGTTCCCCAATAGTATAACAATCACGATGTGTTCCCAGTGGCACTGAATATATAGAGCCATGCTTGCTTCCATGCCCGACACAGGGTTTACAGGAAGGATAGCACGCGTACGCACGCACGAGCGTGTATGTAGAATATAAAAATCACTCACAATGAGGCACGCACGAGGCACCGCTTGGCGCCTCCACGCAGACGCAAATCGCCGGGGCGCGCGGGGGTGCAAGCGCTGGCAGAGAGTGCGCGAAGGTGCGCGATTACCTGTATATGGCGGGCGTGGGGTAGATAGCGGGGTCATCTGACGTCACGCGAAGTGCGGTTTGACTGTGCCGGCTCGATTCGTTTGGGTTTTTTGAGCGCTAAGGGGGATGCGAGATAAGATAACACCGGATCTTTTCCTGGGATTCCATCGCGTTATCAGTGCGAAAGTGTGGACTGAGAGCAGAGGAAATTGAAAGAGGCAGGTAAGTAGTGTGAACTATGTTTCTTCTTGGAAGGCTCGGGATCGTTTTTTCTGGGACGACGTGGGGACCGCTTGGGAGTTCACCGATGCGTAGGCGCCGGAAATAGTGGGTTCTAACTTCTGCCTTGTTCACAGTTCTGTCACTTTTTGGAATACTTTTGAATGGGTACTCGCTTGAGGCAAATACATGGAAGCTTCGCCAAGACTCTCCAGCCGCAGCGACTGTACTGTCCCTTCGTATTGTTGGAACTCTTGTGAACAACGGCACTAAACAGTGTAGTCTTGAACTAACGTGCATAAAAACATACTAGCCATCTACGGATTTAAAGGTTGCATCGTACAGTACACCGCATTCGTACACAAATCCGAGCCACAGAGAGAACCTAGGGAGAACTGCTCTACTGCACGCTCGGCTGAATCCGCCCCTTTCCCGGAATTAAAAACAGAAACGGACTCGTACCGGTAACAGAACGTACGCGCAAAGATGGAAGGGGTGCGCTCCGCGGAGGATCATCAGCGCGTACCCGCCCTCGGCGACTCTCGGGAGTCCTATTTTATTTCCACATCGC
This sequence comes from Pholiota adiposa, assembly GCA_009935795.1. Lineage (NCBI taxonomy): Eukaryota > Fungi > Basidiomycota > Agaricomycetes > Agaricales > Strophariaceae > Pholiota > Pholiota adiposa. The sequence continues at coordinate 294,025 of QEYC01000168.1, read as the reverse complement.
AGCTGCTCGCCGACGATTGAAGGAGCGATATGTGACTCTCAAATATTTTTAGTCTCTGGGAGCTCGATGTGCGTTGTGGATAACTATGAACCGATGACGGCGTTTAGCACACATCGCTAGGCCGAAGCACTCTTTGAGGATACATACCCATGGGCCACTACGGAAGGATTCGGTATTTTGGCTTTATCAATGTCTTCTCTGTATATTGACTTGAAATAATATATTTTATCCCCAGCCAGTGATTTGCCTTGATTTGTCCACGCGAAGGGCCATTCGGAGCTGGACGATTTCACAACTATTCAACTGCTTCCATTACTTGTGTAGAATAGGAGGTGGAAGGTTGTTTTGAGAAGCAGCGACACAGCCCGCTCGTTCCGTGGAGAAACGGTGGAATTCAAATGTTGAACGCGAACTAGGAAGCGAACTTGGACTTGAATTCTTGAATGCCGGTGGGACCGGAAGGAAGCGCCCAAATGTGGCATTTGCGCATCATTGCGGTGGAATACCGCGCAGACGAGAAACGCTCAGAAGTCTATGACGCCGATGGTGTTTAATGCTCAACTAGTCCCAATATGCAACTTATTATCAGGTGCTTATGACATTAGAGTTAAGCAGGCCACTATGAACTATGCTTACCTCACAGCAGCCACTTCTAATATCGTATATTAGACAACATGACGTAGATCGTAGGGGTGCGGACGCTTCAAAGACGCGCGTTGCGCGTCAGTGGTCCGCGCGCACCGTCCTGCCATGTGGCGCACCGCTGGGAATTTCTTACCTGCGATTCTTGCGATTGATGCAGCAGTTCAACTTTGAACTACCTCGTCTTGCAAACCAGTCGCAAGGGGAATGTCGAATCGGTGACGCAGCGCACCTGGTCTGCTCACTTCCTCAAAATAGAAATTCGCCCAGGTTTCAACGACCGAACGAGCGCGACGCCACCCGGAAACGAAATGCACATCGTACCGAGGCGCTTTCCGAATCCTTACTATGTAAAGCATGACAAATGCACTGTTTATAATCTACGTTCGAGTCACTCGATAATTATATTCAGTAGCTAGTGGCATTGGCATCCGACGCCTCCCGGAGGACAAGGTGCGCCGTGAGTGCGCGTGAGCACTTGAGCAGAACATATATTGATGCTTGCGAGGGGTATCATTGGATGGGTACACACGGGTTGGTCATGGTCATGATTATTGATGCAGCTTAGATAGGTGTGAAGAGGAATGCCATATTTAATCTGATTACTGATTGCGATTCTATCATCTACGACCACCACGGGCGAAGATTTACACCCACTATCATTTCGTGTGCTCGATTATCAAGCACGGTGAATTATACAACGACGGCCGCACCGGCTGTGTCGAAGCGCGCACTAATTCGCGCACCGAAGTGCGTCGCGCGTTCGATATCCGATGTGGTAGGGATTTTCGCGCGAATCAGGCTTGGGGGAATCAAGCCGGCTGCCAAATTGAACGGATTCCAACACCTCCAAGCTTCGCGATCAGCTTGGTTGACTTGCGCGTCGCGTTGGAGTGGTTCAATGAGGCGATCATCGATAAATCATTAAGTACTTCATGGAGCCGTCTTCACCGTCGACGCGCATGCAGCAAGTTCATCCAGATTAACATTCTAGACACAACAGCGTTGAAAGCTACAAAGAATTAATCGTCTCGAACGTGGACTCAGACGGCCCATCGTCAATATTCCTATCACCTATGATACGCCGATGACAGCCTACCTCCAGAAACTGTAACACAAACTCTTATGATCTCGACACTAATCGCCCGGAAGACCTTGTATCTTAGACTGCCCGAACGGATAATCCAATCAGCGTCTCCGCCACCACACCCACCTGATGGTGTTCCGCATTCTGGTCCCTTGTCCATTCGCTCGCCGCGTTCGACGTTCGAATGTTCTCGGCGCGCCATTGTGGTGAATCTGAATCCTGATATACGCACTAACCTACTTATGCTGATAGGTTGCACATTGGTACTCGAGTCCAGACCGGCGTGGGGTCACGGTGTCTTTCTGACAGGTTCTGTAGAAGACGGATATAGCTAAAGCTTCCTTAAGTAGGCAGAGCCTCGGCCCATCAATGGAAGTCTATGAGGTGTTCACTGATATCAAAGGATGGATTCAAATGAATAGGTACTTACACTGAAACTGCGAACCTACGCTGGCTAATTTTGTATAGGTAGGTGTGTGCGGCGCGTAGCCCACGCCCAGGCCTTGGAATACAGCATGAGATGTCTATCTCCGAGTCCGCACCAGTGTTCCTCGAAGAACGAAGAACAGAATTTCGCCCAACGCCATTGGCGTGCCAAGGCCAGAGGAGAGAGGGAATTCCAGCTTTGAGTAAGATGATAGATCTGGAAGTTAATTATACCTTACCCTTCACCTCTACGCGTCCAGGCTTCGTCTTCTCCATTCCCAAAGTTCGTTCGTACGTCGATTCATTTCACCACCCACATTCCGAACATGAAACCTGGTTCGTCCATTCACCTTGATGTCTTTCAGATGTTCTCGAATCGCGAGCAGCCTTTTATTTCTATCAACACAGAATATGATAGATAAAATACCTGAAGATGATATGCGTTATGGATACGCGTCAACGCGTTACTCGGCGCCGTGCCTAATCTGCAAGCGCATTGTAAGCGCAAGTCAATACTCAAGCTGGCGGACATCTCGCATTTGCACATACCCCACACCGATCTCTCTAAACGTTTAATTGTCAATGATAAATGTCCGCGAGATTGCCATGTCCAAACCTTCCGAGACTTGGCCGCTTGTTTTCCGAGCACGAGCGTGAAGGCGAACGCTATTCCGAGCTGGACCTGAGCGTGCGTCTGGTGACCTGTAGGCAGCTGCGTTTAATGACACCGGATGCGATTCGGGCGTCGACGCGAACCCGCTCTGGGGAGGCGGCGCCCCGTGCAGGATGTATGTCGAATCTGGAGGGGAAATTACCGTGGAATCGTATTGAGATTGAAAGAATGGCGTCTTGAAATTAAATAATGCGACGGAAATTGGTAACTATAAACGAGCACGGTCATATCCGTGTGCGCATGACCCGGCGTATATACGCGTTGGGGATGTGCGTCGTGCAATCCGGACATTCGATACATATGCGCGTGCGATGGATTGATAGAGCAATCGATAGTTAGATGGATATTAAGACAAGGTGATAACTTTATAATCTACCTGCCTACCTTGACTTGCTTTCCCTCTTGCTCGAGTTCAGTGCTTCTCGCCAAGACGGTACTTAATCGGCTCGCCCCTCCGTCCATCCACCCAATCGAGCTCATTCGAAGCGCACGCGGGGTCCAAAAATCCTGACCCGGGGAAACGATTCAGAGATTCAAGCGCGTGAACTTCACGCGAAGGACTGATTATCACTCCTTGATAATCTTATCCTTGCTCTGCGGAAGTCAAGAAGCTGGCAAGCAAGCAAGTGATTAGTGATTCGTGAATTAGTGAACCAATGACGAGCACCCACCCCTGTGGTACGATGTCATACGATACCATATGAATAGGATTCATAGATTATAGTTATAGATTATAGCACACCTCCACGGCTCGGATGAAGTGATACCTGAAGACTGGCAGCATCAGTCTAAGCACACCGACGATTCAAGATGACTTTACTTACCGATTACTTACCCTTGGGCCTTGGACGATGCGGATGGATAAATCACAATCACTCCGAGCTGTTATCAGGGCAGCCTGACGGGATTAGGATCCCCGGGACGCGCGTGCCTTGACATCTAAGCATATCCGAGGTTATGTCTGCACCAGTACCACCGAATGCATTGAGGCCGCTAACCGCGAGATTAGATTCCTGCAGAACGCACGAAGACATCGGAATGCTCGGTGCAATCGTACGCTGGGCAGAGGTCAGCTGGCCATACCCTCGTATGTACGCCAGTGCGAATTTTGCTCACAAAGCACGCGCACAAGCACAAGCACAAGCACAAGAACAAGCAACAAGCACAGACGCAGATGTGCGGTGGCACTCGGAAGGAATTTGGGAACTTCTCTGGAGGAAGCGCAAGGCAGTCCAGCCAGCTGGCCACCCGAACCGGCGACCGTGCGCGCGCGATGGGGAAATTGTGAATGGTGAATGCGCAGAAGGTGTACTGGTATACGCAGCTTGGGATTTCTGGGGGTGTTTATTTGCGTCGATGTTTGCGTGCGTGCGTATGCATTCGAGTTGACAGTGCGCAGTCTGTTCTAACATACGCAAGCTGTTGTTTTGCACTCCTCTGCTGCGCGTACCAGTGCGTCTTGAAATTGTTGAATGCGTGCGGGCGTAGATAACTTCTAAACGCGTCGTCATCAGATCAGTCTATCCTGCATCGACATTGACAATCGCCATCTAGGGCTCACCTCCATCATCCGAGATGATAACATTAAACCACCTCAGATTATCACCCTCGCATTCACGCATCGCGTCGTATCGTATCGTATCGTTCATATCTTATAATCACAATAAACAGCTCGGATGGATATCCGCGTCACGGTCGCGTTCACGCAGACACAGACATCGACGGATTAAGACGGCGTGCCCTGCGTAGATAACACTGGGTAGGGGGAGGTGCTGGATGGTAAATCAGCAGCACACTCGCGAATCGCGAAGGACACTGCCGGCCGCAGTCATTCGTCTTGTCAATGCGTCACTTTGGTGTGCAGCCGCAGGACGCGCGAGGGAAAGAGGGAAGCAGAAAGAGATGGGGAGGAGTTCGAACCGAGCCCGGAGACCGGAGTTGCGCGTGCGGTGTTGTGCGTTCTGATTTTGGGATTCGTGTTGGAGTTGGGATTCTGGGCTGGGTCGATCGATTTTGGATGTGTAATCTCCGGGGTTCAACCACGCCGACAGTTCCTTTCATTTGCGTGCGCGCGCACCTGTACCATAGGTGCCGTTCCTGCTACCGTATCTACAGTTTTTCAATCCCGGCGTCTTCCTCCTGGCCTCTAAAAATTTAATATCTTTTCAGAAAACAATTAAACCGCCCAAAAGGCATTATCAACCCAACAATGCCCCGATTCCTTTCTTCCTACACGCGGCGTCCACCCATCTTCCCGCTCGCTTGCCTCCCGTCTTCTTCTCCGGTTCTATCCACAAGTTTTTATCTATCTACAGTATTTGATTCTATCCATCCATCAAGTTATCTATCTATTTATCTCATCTATCGATATATCTGATTCTGCCCATGTCAGCGGGTATGGGTGGAGGAATGGAAGCTCTGTCTTTGTCTGCCTGGCGTTTTGGCCTGTCCTATTCAATACCGTGTACGCTCGAATAGAATCCCGGGATTCTTGCTGTGTACACAGTCCAGAGATAATCAACGCGCCGCAGCATGTTCAGTGCGGCGAGTCCGCTGACGTGATGTCGTCTTACACGCGGCGCGTACGCGGGTGCACCGCGCCCTCCAGGGTAAGCATTCTCCTTCTTCGAGGGTTCTTCGAGTTCTGATGCATGATGCGCGGGCTTGCTGAGTTACCTGAATGAATTGAATGCATTGAATTGGGTTGACGCGAATACCCTTGATGCGCACGGCTGCGAGCGTGCACGCATGCCGCCTCGATACCGTATACGCGTCGACGCGTCCCTGGCCCGAGGGAGGAAGTTGGGAGTAGGGACCCTCATCCAAGCGCGCCGCGCCGCGGGCTTCTGGGGACACGCGCGCGAAGGGATTGCTAACGTACTACAAACGGCGTGAGGCATTGAGGGCGCACGCGTTTCCTCTCGAATTTCGGAATTTCGGAATGACAGAATCAAGTCACTCAGCTCTCCCTCTCCCTCTCCCTCTCCCATTCCAATTGTCCAAAGCAGCGGTAGCATCCCACTTTCTCTCTCACCTTAACCTAGATAACCTAGATAACGTATAATCCAGCCGAAGCAGCGAGGCAAGGCGAAAAACAGGCGAAAAAGCACAGGCAGGCAGGCAGGCAGGCAGAAAGCGCAGGATACCTCAAATGGAGGTTGAATAGAATAAATGCCTCACCTCACCTCGCGGCGGCAGGCAGAGGCAGCGCGCCGAGCCCTCGCGCAAGCAAACGAGCAACACGCGTCGTTCGGCTTGATCGCCGGATTCGCACCCATTTTGGGTCGGTAGGAATCCCATATGTGTCATCCGACACCCTCGCTCCGAGTCCCTTGCGCTCCAAAACAGCCCAAGTCCAAGTCCACGCCAACCCACCCAACCCACACCCCGATCTAAGATCGGACGAACCAAGCCCCGCGTGCCCAAGGCCCAATCTGAATCGCCCTCCTAAGTTCAACCTTGCAAGCGTGGCGAACCCACCCACGTAGGCACCTCTCCCGGAGAGGGTGGATTTTCCCCCTTCCCTTTCCCCGGTTGGGCAACGGCAGATTCAGAGAAGCATGGGGGGGCTCAAATGACAAAGGGCTCAGTCAGGCTGAAGGGAGATGGGGCCGATTGCGCGAATCGGATGAACGGGTGTTTGATTATTATATTTTTTTCGCTTCAATTCGTTTTGGGCATTCGGGTTTTGGTTGGGGGGATGTATATAATGGGCCTGCGTGCGGTTTCTGCGTCCCCCGTTTTCTCCGTGCCAGTTAACTTGCACTTGTCCGCTGTCCCCTCCCCTCGTCCCGCCCCCGTCCGCGTCAGCGTCCCATACACGCTACCCACTATCCGCTATCGCAGCCCCATCGTCATCGACGACGACGACGACTACGCCGCCACTCAAGACAAGAGGGAGAAAGATAACACCCCACCTAGCCCGATATAGGATTGAGAGCCAGAGACAGCTCAAGCAAAGCAAACGGGTGAGTCAGTTGTCTCCCACCTCTTTTCGTCGCGGGTGCGGACCGGCTAGCTGACGCTGTGCTTTTTCCTCCTTTTTTTCCCTTGCTTTTCTTTTCTTTGTTTCGCTAATTTCCCTTGCCTACCTACCTTTCCCCGGCGCACGCACGCCCCTTTCTCTCCGACGTTTCCTTTATCACGCGGGTGCTTTGGTTGACTTTCACGCACCTGATGTGGGTTTCTCTTTCATCCACCACCCACCCACGACCCGTCTGTGTCCCCTCCCCCGGCCTTTCAGGTGCTATAAAGGCATCGAGACTCTGAGCCACAAAGCACCAAGCCACCCCTACCCCCGACAAACCACACCAGGGCATGCCACGCGCACGCTCCTCCATCGACACCTACGCGTCCGCCATGTCGCCCTACGACGCCACCACCCTCACCACCCCCACCACAACGAGCACGCGCTCCTCGTCCCCACTGCACTTCCTCAACCCCGCCGCGATGATGTACGCCGCGGCGTCGAGCAGCAGCAACAGCACCGCGCCGGGCGCAAGCGCGAGCAAGAACTTGAACTCGAAGCGCCGGCGCCACTCCGCAGACGTCTCGCGCCTGCTCGACCCGAGCTACCTGCCTTCCGCGTCCTCCCCCTCCTCGAGCGCGGCCGCGCGCCGCAGTGCGAGTGTGAGTGTTTATGTGGACCCCCATGGGGATTTGCACGACCCGGACTATCGGCACTTCCCCCCCGTCGCGTCTGCGTCCCATGGGCACTGGGCGGGGTCGGGCGGGCATAGTAGTCACTACGGCTCCTACGGGTCGACGACGCACCACACGAGCAGCGGGTACGGAGGGTACACCGGCTACCACACCCGCAAGGCGACCTCGCCAAGACCGCAGTTCTACTGGGAGCTGGACGAGAGCGCGTTGGATGACGAATACCCTGAAGACGAGAGCGTTAGCAGCCACCACAATCACAATAACAACAACAATAACTACAACTACAACTACCGCCGCGCGCTGCCCGCGACCCCGCGCCGGCCGCGCGAGTCCTCGGTCTCGACGACGGCGACGACGGCGGGCGCGGGGTACAGCAGCTACTACTCGCCCACGGGCACGGCGAGCACGCTGCCCACCTCGTGCGAGGACGAGGTGTCCCCGTTTGACGTCGAGAGTCAGAAGGAGCGGGAGAAGGAGGAGAAGAAGGAAAGGGAGAGGGAGGAAAAGAGGGTGAAGAAGGCGCGGAGGAGGCTTTCGAAGGGGGGCGATAAGGACAAGGACAAGGACAAGGAGAGGCCGTACCACTGGACGCCGGTGTCAGTGTCCCTCGCGGCCCCGCGCGTCGAAGCCGAGAAGACCTCCGTGCGGCGGGTGTCGTTCGACAATGGCCCGTACCACTACCTTGCGCCGGCGGCGGAGGAGCAGCTGGAGGGCGCCAGAAGTGGGAGCGGGAGCGGGAGCGAGGAGAGCGCGGTCCACGGCCCGGAGAACGAGGCGGACGAGGAGGAGGAGGATGAAGATGAAAGGGTGCTGAGGGAACAAGCGCGCGGGGAGTACGTGCCGAGCTGCACGCAGAGTTTGCGGAGGCAGTGGCAGGCGTTTGCCCTTCGCGTGCGGTTTGGCGTGTTTCGGGCGCGCAGGCGCTTGACGCGGAGGGTGCAGTCGTTGTTGTGAGCTCGGGTTCGTTTCTTTGCTTTTCTCTACTGCCTGCCATGGCACGCCGCACCGCCTGTCGCCCACTACGTCCTGCTAGCTCGGGACGCGGGGCGGCTCTCCGGTTGGTACGTGTCAGGCGTTCCGCGTGCGGGTCACGGGGTGGGAACGGTTCAGTACTCACTCGTGACGTCATTTCGCCCTCATCCTCCTCGAACATCGATCATCCTTTCCCCACATTTGCCTCGACACACAAGCCCCAAAGGTTTTTCGATCGTCATCGATTCATCCTTCTCGATCCCATCTCATCCTCGACGGATGTACACGCCATACCTGCCTTTTTTTCGACGTCATCACCCTTGTCTCTCCCATCCACTCGCCTGCGTTCGGTTTTCAATTTGGACTCTCTCTCCCTTCCGTTTCCATTCGTCTTGCCGTTTTTCGGTTTCGGCTCCCCCGGTTCTTCCTGCTCCATTGTCGTCCTGCTTTCGCATTGCATCGCACCTGCATTTTTGTTGTATATTCCCTTGGACCCTCCAGCCATCTATCTCACTTCGTCACACGTCACTCGTCATTTCTCGCATCATTGATTTCAGACTAGCATCTGCATTCGTCATTTCTACTTCTCATTCATCGATATCATTTTCGCATTCTTTCCTCGTTGTTGTTTTACGTGAACTTCAAGTTCTTCTTTTCGTACTACCTTCTCTCCCTTTTCTCCTTTTTCGTCGGTCAATCCTATCTCGAAGAACAAGCACAAGCCACAAGCACAAGCTACAAGCTACAAGCACAAACTCCAATACCAAGCATCTGTACCACCCCCCGCGTCTCATCACATCTCGGCATCTCCAATAAATTTACACTCTTGGCATCCAGGACACCCTCTCCCCTTCACCACCATCCACGTTACTCTCCACGTTACTACTCTCCACGTCTGGTTTTTGTTTTTGTTTCACCCATGTTTTTCATTCCCCACAGTCTAGCATTTTCATTTCCCTGCACCTTCACCTTCATTTTGGCGTATTCCTAGTATACACCTGTCCTTCCTTTCCTTTCCTTTCCTTTCCGTCGCACTCTGGACTCTGGAGGCCTGTTGGAGGCGTCTGGACTCTTTCCTTTTCCTTTTGCTTCTCAATTGACGGACCCACGACCAACGACCCTCGACGTCCGTCGCGGTTTCGTTTCGCGCCACGATCGAACGTGGTTGGATATACCCGACAGCATACCCTACCCCACATTCCAGACCTCATCCACGACCATGGAATCTAGGAATCCAGAGCCGTTTTGCTTCAACGCATCGGCCTCCTTTTTTATTTGTTCACATTCTTCCTCGGAGCATTCGCATTCAGTTGTATATCCCTTTTTCAAGTTGTATATCCCTTTTTTTTTATGCCCACACGCACACACGGACGGACCCCCGTGGCGCCCCAAGACGAGCGCCATTGATGATCTTTTTTTTTGTTTTGTTGCTTTTATGACGACCCCGGAACGCCTTTTTTATTTGGTGTATTTTTTAGTTTTGGTTTCCTTTAAATTCACTTGTCGGCCCTATACCCCTCCCGAGCACCATCCCACCATCGCACCATCACTTCCACCACCCACTCCTACATAAGGCTATAGAGCGCCTAGCGCGTCTCGTCGTCTCATCCCACCCATTCGGCGGAGCATTGCATCGCATGTTTTTTATTCTCTATGCTGAGTTGTTGGTTTTAGACTCGGAGTACTGTATATACGTACACGCATTTTGCTTTTGCTTCCTTTCATGCAATTGATGTTTTTTTGGCATGCAATTGATGTTTTTTTTGGCATGCATTCATTTGGTTTTTCAACATGCATTCATTCGGCTTTTTCAACATGCGTTACGCGCCCAAACTCGAAAGACAGTTTTTATTTTTCGCATTTTTATGTGCGGTTTTTGGATGTCAGCTCATTCCTGTTTCGCACATCTTCCACTTCCTCTCTCAACCCATTTCTATACTTATATTCCCATTCCACAAATTCTATCCACCCACTTCTATCCCCACCACCTCATTCGAATTTAAATCCACTAGCCGTTGTAGCTGTAGTTGTATGTAGCGTCTTTTTATGACTTAGAATGTTGAGATTATTCTACGTGTTATTATGTACATCTTTCTCTCGAGTCTTCGGGTGCGATTTGAGTGATTTAAATTATTAGGAAATACTTGACTTGGAGTGGATTAAACAAATTCCTGAGCATGCTGCGTTGCGGGTCCAGGGTGCAGAGCGTCGTCGTCGTCGTTGTTGTTGAGAATTTAAAAAAAACACGTTGTGGCAACGATCATCGAATTCGCGAATACTGTAACTTGGTATTTTAAATTCTCATCATCACTGGTATGTAGTTGGATTTATTGGATCGCCATAAACGACCTTATGAACATGAACAATAATGAACATGACCGACCGAACACGAGCACGAGCACGATAATTCCGCTCCCGTTCGGTCAACGAGGCGCCATCTAAGGCTATAGTATCACAAGTCCTTCAACTGAAATCAGAATCACTGAGAACCAGAACAGGTTAACGTTGAATTCAACTCGAGTCTCGCAGTCCTCGTTCGCACGATATATATCCTCGGGCTTCGCGACTGACGCTTTTGCTTACGCTGGGAAAATCCTACCTCGTATGTCCGCCTCCCCCCATGGTTCGTGAGTCATCCCACTGATCCCAGCGATTTATTCATGTGATGAAGAATTCGATGTTGGAAGTGCTGAACTTGGTGCTGACTTGTTGCTGACAAGTGCTGAGTAGGGAGTTGCGTGAATTCGGAGTGAATTGGGAATGGGTCGGAATTATTGGGAATGGATCGGAATTGAACTTGACTGCTTCCCCGCAATGCGTCAGAGTTGAGTTCAGACTGTTCAGTAATTACAGCAAGTTCATTTACCCTATCGGGCGAGTACGGGTAGTGCTCTGGCTTCCGAGTCAATATGGGTTGCTTATCTTAGACAGTCGACTCCGATTCAGAATGCGCGCTTTTTCGGACGGTTCGGAGAGAGGGGGGGGGGGCAGAGGAGGGCAGAGGGCGGCTCGGAAGGAGGGACTGGCCGACCCTTCCATGCATTAGAACCCCACCCCGAGTTCAATACTCTTTCTGGGTCTTCCGTGGTTAGGTTCAAGAAGGAATGTACTGTAGAGAAGAAGTACTTGCCGACCGACGTAGAATTCCAGAGCACCCCTCGGGTGAGCCGTCGTTTGGCAACGGGAACGCAACGGGAACGCAACGGGAACGCAATCGCAAGAACGTATTGACAAGAACGCAAGCAGAACGGGCCCCGGGAACGAAATATATGAAAATAGTGGGAACGAGGACGAGGACGAGGACGGAAACAGAACGGAAACAGACGGAAACGATATGTAACGGCAACCGCGCAACGAACTGCTGTTAGTAGAGGAGGAATTCAGTTGGTACTTGGTAGTGGATGGATGAGGCTGTGTATAGATGTGACTTGAGCGCACATCAGGAGTTTCACATTTTACTTTTTTCGACTTGTGCAAGTCGAAAAAGCGGCCTAAAAGCCGAAAAGCTCCTTTTAGAAAAAGCTAGGTCCAAATCAGCAAAAAGTTACATAAATTTCCCTCCTTTTCCCCTAAAATGCGCTAAAAATACCCACAAATCGGGCCGCAGGGAATCTATTTTGGGACAACAGTCAGAACCTCGACAATTCGTGGATTTCTACATGTTATCGTATACTACCTATGTACGTAGAAATCCGCAATAATAAGATTAATTTTACATCAACTTTTGACAAGTCAAAAAGCGGGAAAAAGGTGACAAGCAAATTGCGATCTTGCTGATGCAGCACTTCTGGTATTTCGCATTGCGGCTGAACACAGCTGAACGTGCAAATGAATCCAGTGTACTTGGGAGTCAGTATGACGCGGTGGCAAAGCCTTCGAGGAATCACTTGGATAGCCGAGGGACACAACTCCTGAATCATTTTGGAACTCGGAAGTCAGAGAGTACTTGGGTGGGCGAAGTGCCACTGCAACCCACTCTGGGCACCCTCAGATTTCGAGCATTCCTCCAAGTCCGAGTCCGAATCCGAATCAGAGTCAGAGCGTGCCGAGCCTCAAGTTTGAAATCAAGTTGGGGTGAGCTGCGAGCTCAGATTCTTTCAAGTCCAAGGTTGAAAGCTACGATGAGCGCGGGGAAGCTTGACTGGAAGCGCAGTTAAAAGTGGAGACTGGAGATCATTTTGAATTTAAATTTTGCACGGTCGGGATTTGATCTGACCGAGGGGCGAATGTTCCAAGTAAAAAGCTGGGTGGACTGTCAATGGGGGGAGCTTCATAACGGGCGTGGGAAATTGACTTCACATCTGGAGGCGTTGACGAAAGTGGCACGCTCTCCCCGGCGGGTGATCTGCGTGCGCATGTTGTCTATGTTTAGCGCTTGCACTTTTAGTGGCGCCGCTGCGGTACCACGTATAGTAGGCGAACCCGACTGCGAAGTTCGATTCAGGACGATCCTTCTCTAGCAGAGCCCTAACTTGTTCACCTCCCTTCACATTCCTATGCCATGGCAGTACTTCCTTCAAGTTGGTCTGGTGGCACCATATTTCTTGGCAAGCCGCCAGCACTCGAGCTGAATGCACACCATTGCGCAAGCTCATGATCCGGACGCGTGTTAGTTGGTAGCATCTCGGTGGAACACAGGTTACTGGTATTATCGTCATGAGCAACACCAGCAAGAACTGTTAATGGTCAGCATCATACGACCTCGAAGTTATTACTAGGAGAACATGACGCGCTGGGCCGCGGGAATGTCATCGGATAAACCCCCGAGCACTGGCAGGGACTCATCCGGAGCAGTTATTATCGTCAGTGTGATTGTGACTGAATATTGAATATTGAATCTTGATTGTCGTCCATAAATATACCCCACTCGACTTGCATTCGCCTTCGCGGAAATCGAGGAGGACACGAGTTTTGGGTGGCATACCCCGGATTGACATCGGAGAATTGTTAAATTCATCATAAAACACTTGCGATTTGCTCTGCGTTAGAATAAAACCGACGGCGGTGGTATTTGGCTTGGAAAACGTTGCAGCCTGCGTATGCATTAGTATCAGCTGATGATAGTGTACCTTGACCCCCTCTCTGCTCCCAAAAATATCAAGTTGAACGCGATAACACTGAGGCTAGGCAAAAAATATAGACTTAGGAGTGAGTGCATAACCTAGGGGCATGCCCTGAATAAACCCCTGCCCATGACCAAATACGCCATATCTAGCAATGTGAGGACACCCAACTAATACGAACTTAGAAAATAATCCCCCCATACTACTACCGATCGCCTGATGCAGATCAATCTCCCAGCAATGGCAGTGTGATCACTCCTGGCTACGCAAACGCCACACAAGTCTGCCTGCCCGTGGGGTATGAGGCAAGATCTTTTGGCAGTTTCTCTGGTTTCTGGAGTTGTATTAAATAATACCGCTTTATTTCAGGGCGCGGACCCCGCACCGTAGATCCTGGCTGGGCCTTTTTGCGCAGCACTGCTGCGAGGTAGTTTCATACGATTTAAGGTTATCGGCGTGCGTTTAAAACACGCTGAGCGCGCATGTCGTCGGCTAAGGCCACGGGCGCTTATCTGGGCGGCCCGGGGCGGGTTTGCCCCCAAGGGCTAAGTAAATGAACGGACTATGGTCTTTGTGACGGACTAGTAAGGCATGAGTCGATTGCGATTTCGCAGAGGTATTGCGTGTTGGTATCATTGCAATTGGGTGCGCTTCTAGGAATACGTCTCCGCTGAGTAACGCGCACATACAAGTTGACTCGCAGCCCGACTCGACCCCACATTTGAGGCCGCAGTGGTAAGTTCCTGCGCCGAATGAGTCATTGGTGAGAAGGTCAGTATGAAGTTATAAACAAGCGCTATAGATGCTGAAAGATAGAAGAGCACTGGAATGTCGTTGATGGATATGTTGGGAACGCTGCCGCGACGCACTGCAACGCCGTGAGACGCGCTTCTCAGGTAAATCTCGAAGAATTACAACGTCGATAGTCAAAACAGTCTTGGTCAGTCAGTTGTATTCTACAGGAATGGTCGTCTACCTAGGCGTGTTCTGAATTCGAAGGCGGTGTCCTCGGAACGATCGGAGTGCCGCTCTAAGTGTAGGACATAAACAGAACTTGAGAAGACAGTGTCGAGCACTTCGTCTTATGAGATGCGGTCGAAATTATACCAGATTTGGCTCTCGGTAATCCGGCTCCTTTTTCTGTTCTGTACATAAAATCCCATTACATTTGTGAATAATACTACTTCTGAAATGTCCAGTGCTTTAGCTACACCAAAAGTTCACTTTCCGAGAGCTAATAGATTACGATGGCTTGGGAATATTATACATAGCACATCTGACTCACAATTGCACTGCGAATTTGTGTCGTGTACTTAGCGGGCACAATGCGGTGGTTGCGTCGAACTTGCGGTCATCCTAGTAAGCGAGGGCCGGCTAGGCAAGGGCAGTGTAAATCCGCAATGCAGACGAATAAATAGAGTCATGAACGTAGAGTCATTCGCATGTGTTCGGTGAGCAAGAATCTGGATTCAAGGTGCGTGAACGTTGGATTCGAAGGAGAGTAGGATTTTACTTTCTAAGATTTCAATCTCAAGCACCCAACGTTCATCGAGCGTAGGACGGCTCGAGAGTCAATCGCATCTCTGTGCGGTTTGGTCCACCTTGACCATCTAGTTTCCTTTGAGAAACCTGTAGATCCAATAGCTGCTCTTATTCTAGTCAGAGCCTAACTGTTGGATGAAACAGTGTCCATGATTCTCTTCATCATTTGAGGTTCGAGGGTGTAGCCTCCAAAAGATGATAGATCTCGCCTGGCTCCCGCGAAAATAATACGCAATCCTCAAGGAGAATACACCTAATATTCTGAAACAGTATGGAGTATTAAACCTAATAAGAAAGAAGCATAATTATAACGGAATTGCCCGTTCCTAACAACAAGGATAGGTTGAACGAGATTAGTCAATGACAGGTGCAGGTGCAAGTGCCCCAACGCTGAAAATGTAATCTGGAACGTGTCACCTATTATTTATTGACTATGCGCCCCGTATAAAATCTAATAGACCGCGACCTATAGAAGCATCGGTAAATGTCATCCTGAGGTCTAAAACCTGTGATAAGATGTAGGACAGTATGTAAAAAATCACCGGCGCTTGACGTATATGTGTTAGTCTGTACGGACCGCATTTACACGGCCTTTAGGACGCGCGTTATGTACTGTGCTTATAATTAAGCGTAAAAAGGGATCAAATGAATTGGAAAGGGTGGCAGGTGCACGTTTCGTTCAAGCGAAGGAGGGAGGCGCAGGGCGATCGGCATGCGAAAGGCGCGCGGTGATCCGATAAGATAAGATCGTCTGTTCATCAACTTCGAACGAGCAGTTATCAAGGGCATGGACGAATGCACGGCCTTTACGGTAAAGACCAGGCATTAATATGTGTTTGTCTCCAAAGCTTCGACCTTCTGACTTCAGGAACTGAGCACGCTACTTAATATCTGTACACCCGGCTCCGTCATATCACGGATACAGCCTCCATGATAAGGCGGAAACAAAAATCAAGTAGACCATGAACACGGCGCATCAATTCGTGCCTCCGCCTCCGACGCCTCGCGTCAGTACGTGTGAACTTTCCGCTATTCATGGTACGTGCCCGCCTTTCGGTAACGTTACTATGATGCCACGGATATCCCATGGCGCTTGTGCTATCATATATCCACTTTTCCGTGGACTTTTCAAGGCAGGTGCGTCCCTGCGCGTTCTTCACCTTGATAATTAGAGTAAGATGTCCAAGAATCGACATTTATAGCACTGAAAGTATGATGATCAACCTCTTCGAGACACTCCGCCTGTGGCCTTTAGGTATTGATCTGATAGATAACAGTCCTAATACAATTAATACGATCTCACAATGGTTCAAGATTGCAATTGATTCTAAAGAAACGCAGTCTGATCTATGGTAGGTCAGTTCGAGGACTGAGGTAAAACCGCTCCACATTGTGCAAGCCAAGTCAGATAAGATCGTTCAGGAGACACAGCTCGCACAGAGCGCGCCAGAGCACCCCATTTTAGGCGCCATGATGCGCGGAAGTATATTGCGTGATCTAAAAATAGCAACAACGCGCGCTTGATAAGTGCGCGCGTTGCGCCGCTGAGGCTGGTCCAACCAAACGCACAGTATTGAAATGAGCCTCAAGCCTCAGGTTTTGAACTTGAATTGGATATATAGAGTAATATAAAGCGGAGAACCTACATTTAATTTCAATCTGGAGACTTCCATCTCCAGGCTGTTTCGACGTTTCCTCCAGGTTCTCATTGTGCTGTCTCGAAAATGCATAATCTGCAGCCTGTGTTGTATGTAGCAGTTTGTTTAAAATCTACGTAAGGTATAGAAAGACCAATCTTACACCACACTGAGAGCTATAGGAACCGTGGCATGTTTCGACTCGTTAACACGACTTATGCGCACTAGTTCATCATTGCGAATGAAAGACACGGCAATCAGAGAAATTTCAATCCAACTCAAGGATACAGTTGAGCTACCTGTATTTCAGCTTTGTAAACACAGCCACTACCAGTCCACTGCCTGTAAGCTGTTTCGCCGTGCTGCGTGTTGTGGCAAAAACCCAGACTTTATAGTCCGAGAATAGAGTAGATAACTGCAACGGATTCAGGAAAAATCGGACCCTTGTAGAGATTTAAGCTTGATCATTTTATCAAATATTAATGAAGCTAAAGGGAATGTGGCCAACACTTGTAGACTTCTTAATGTGCTGATTGGTATATCACGAGTGTGGAGGATCCAGTCGCTCATGGCCTAGATAATAATGAGCGATGAAACAAATCCTTGATGTTAGAGAAGACCAAAAAAATGCATGCGCCATGTACATCGTTCATCGACATCGCTGAAAAGTCCTTGCTTTGAAGGGCACAATGATTGGCCGTTCAAACGTTCGACTTCGGGTATATGCCTCGCCAACGCATGGGCAGCGCAAGAATCGCCGCAGAATGAAAAGAAGTGTTAAGTATTAACACAGTAGCACTTCGTTAGCTTGAAACCTGAACTTCATCTTATCTTCTATCGAGTGCAAAAAGATGGGAGATTCGCCATGAGTTGCTTCTGAGCATCGACGCGTTGGACCGGTGCCACTACGCTGTATTTTAATATAAATCGACGTCCACCCCGACGCCAACTTGTTAAACAGGTTTCAGAAAGGAGGGCAGCTCGTTAATCTTGCGAGGATCGACCTAAAGACAGGAATATCTGGTGCGTCCTTTGGAAAGGGAACGAAGCGATCGGGTAGATTGTGGTCATTAGGTAACAAAATTTATCGATAAGATGCACGAAGCTTGGATACGAATACCTGGATATTACTTGCTTAACTTAACACCTTTCTTTTCGTAGAGTAAGAAAACCGAGAACGTAAAATCGAAACAATAGATAGACCCACTAAGAAGAGAACGATCTCATCGGTCCCCATCTATACATGATCATCAAAAGCTCGAACCTTTAAAAGTCGCATAATTCGGATAGATTGACGGGACCCCGCTCAGAGACACAGACCACCCCAAAACGCGGCTGCCACACTGTTGCAACAGACATAGACATATAGGCCCTGATAATCAGAGGACATGGACAGCGGATTGAGATCATCTGTCAAATTGAAGTACATCAGAAAAAATTCTGCAAGGTCTGGACTGGTGGACGGTGGACGTTAACGCGTTGCATCAGTGCACGACCTACGAGTACAATGACATCGTATATTTTCCAAACCTCCATTTTCGACGGAATACGGATATTTGGTGGCACTGAACGGGTTGGCCTTACAATTAAAGGCTCTTATGACGCCCTCTTCACCGTCTTGCTGCAGCAAGGCATCCCTTGACAGTCGACATGCACAACCTCCGCTGCCAACCCAACACGATAGGAGCATCCTTGAAATCATATACGCAGAACCGCAGGGCAGAAATTTCAGCAAAATACTCATTTTAGAAGTTGCAGAAAGCATGACCTACATTTAGTAACCGGAATATGTAATTAATAAACCATCCGCAGGCGAACCCTGGGAGGGTGAGGTCGGCATTACCCAAAAAACATAGGCATGTTGCTGAAGCCCTATAAGCGGAGGGTGTTTACGGACATAGGACAGTTCGCCGTTGATTGCATGAACGAAGAGGGACGGCTCCACAAAGTAGACGCGAGACGCGTCAAATAATGTGGAAAAAATGCCGCTGGTTGGGCAGCGAAGCGGCGGCGCGTGTATCGAGGGAAGCTCGAAAACAACGCAAGGCGGGAGGGAAGGATGAATGTGACAATTTGTGGGTTTTCTTCTCGACACTTCGTCTGATTGATCAAGGCGGTGAATGACGTGCGGTGTCTATATCAACACCGGCCGTACTGCAAGCGCAACCAGGCGCCATGTACGACTTGCAACAGACGTTCGACAAGAAGAGAAAAAACTGATGCGTCCTTCGAAGTTTATTCCGTTTTTCGTTTCTCATTCTGCAAAGAGTCAAAGCATTTGATGGATCTTCTTGCCAGATTACTCCCAAAGTATACTCAAAATCCCCTCTTACCTTCTTCCATAATGCCAATGAAATTCCAAGTTTTAGGTTCAAAGCGAAGGCTTTAGTAGCTTCTCCTTCGACCGGAAGAAAGTCATTATCGGTACAGCGAATGCCATGGGCAACGCCCAACAATCATTGGGGAAACGAATAGCACTAATGAAAGTTATTGCAACGACAGCCGGACAGTACCCGCAGGGTGCATGCGGCGACTCGAGCGATACAAAAAAGCTACTCCTTGTTCTGCAGTTCCCTCAGGCGTGTGAAGCATGGTGGTATCGAGCGACCCCGATCTTCAAACAGCGATGAAGTTTGTCAGTTGGTGCGAGCATGGACAGTTATTGGGGTGCTTTTGAAATTATTGTGATGGAGATGAGGCGAGGTGAACAACGGTCGGAGCAGGATTCCGGAGTTCATGGCAATGTCATTCGGCGAATGGCAAACGTCAGGGTAAGAGTAAACCTTGGGCTGATATCGCAGCGTGCAAATGGGCGTCCGTAATGCTGTAATAGGACAGAGCTGGAAAGTCGGACAGTCAATGAACGGGTGATGGAAAGTATAGTTATATGCGGCATCGCAGTTGTCGGACACCCGTGAGCCGCAAGCAGTCCGAATATCAGATGGCGTATGAGAAGAGCCATATTGGAGACAGTCGTGAGATTAATCTGCTCTATCGTAGATGCTAGCGAAGAATCCGCAAGACGAGCAGGTAGCAGAATTTTTAGTGTTGCTAGATCTGAGCGGTCTTCCAGCAAGGATTATTCCTCTAGATTCTGAGAGGGCAAACTATTTGTTACGATCAACAAGACTTCCTCCAAACCTTGAAGGAAATGATCCCGGTTGGGAAGCCATTCTGTTGCGCAACACTCACGAGGCTCAATTTCAATATTTTTGGGAAATCGAAACTGGATAGGCCATAAGCAGGTATAACGGAGTCTTGGCAAGAGGTGTCATCGTTGAGAAAGGTGAGGCTGAGTCTGTGCGCCGTGGGCTGAGGGCAGGCTGGCACGAGGCGTCCATGAGGCGGGGTTGGATAAAAAGGGGTCCTGGGGCGCGGATTACCGAGGCCATGGGGATGTTCTTCCTAGAGAATAGTATGTAAGACAATAATCGTTACGAAAGAAATCTTTTGAGAAAAATGGATTAGAACTTTCATTATTAGAATACGATTTCCATAACGACAGAAGACGGCTCAATCTTCAAGCTTCAAGCTTCAGGATCATGAGTTTTGAGACCAGTGGAAGGGAAAATAGAAGTAATCATTGGGATTAAACGATAGTAGCGGAATTGTTTTTTTGGCGGGGAACGCTCAGCAAGTCAAGTCAACCCAACGCCGGCTGGCTCAGTGAACGTCATTTCTTCTCATGAAAAAGGAAATTTTAGGGTTATCAAAATATCGATATAGATAACCGGAAAGTCTGGCAAGGGTGTTGAAGAGGAAAGGGACGAGGAGAATGAGGTCGTGCGCTGACGCTCACTTAGGGTCCTCAAAGAAATGAACGCGAAATGGGTAGGTGGATCAAATGACACAACTTTCGCACTCACCATGCCACTCCTAAGATTTGCTACTGGCGAGAGCAGACGTTGTGACGTCCTTACCATGGAGATCGAGGATTTCGGAACGTTGTAGGTGGCATGAGAGTTATTTGCACTGGAATGCGCGACACAAATATGAAGCCGCATTGCGAGACATTTTTAGTGCTCAATCGTCCAGTGGCCCCAAGGTCGATGCAATTAACAAAGGATGGAGAGATGACACGACGAGGTGGGAAAATCAACGGTCTGACTGAATGTCTTTGTCAGTTTCTGTGGCGCAATCAGCATGAAATATGCATGCTTACCCTCTCCGATAACATCCGACGCGTCTTTATCAAGAAAGTGAAGCTCTGGCATCCGGACCGTCGATCCTTATAGTGCGATTCGTGATTGAAAGAATACGTGCATGATTAAAGCTGCGGCATGGGCATACATCAAGGCGAAGGGTCCTAACGGAACGTTGCATTATCGTCAAGAGCTGGGAAGGGTCTTGCTCTGCACCTTGAGACAAACTCCTCCAGTAAGTTTTGTTTGTGGGTTGGGAATGCCTCCGGAAAAGATTTGGCCTGAGGTGATTCACTGCGGCGGAATGGTTCAGGTCAGCTCCGCGGATGCCAATATTATTAGCATTTAGCACGATGAGAACCTGGAAAGAATCCCGGTTGAAAGTTTTGGATGATTATTTGCCAAGTCAGAAGTTCAGTCAACTGCAAGCGACACGAGAATCTGACGAATGGCGGGATTCATGGACATCCCTTTTGAGCTGTGGACGTCGGTAGTCCGTGGTGGTTTAACGAGAAGAGCAAGGCGAATTATTCTCACGCTTCTTTCACCTGAATAAATTCGAACACTGCAAGGAGCCAGTTTTCATCGCAATTGCTCTGGCAATTCTAATCGTTTGAAGGCGAGAAAATACAATGCTAGATTTGAATAGAAGAGTGAACAGAACAGTTGGTCGAAATTATTACAGAAATGCGAAAGAGAAAAACAAATGCAAGACTCGTTAATAAACGAATGATCCACCTCCGAAGAGAGGTGAAAATAGCGCCGTCGGAACGGCATCATGACATCGACTGTTCCGCTCCCTGCGGCAATTCCGACACATTATGCGCGGGTTCCATCCGATTCTGAATGATATTAAGGAGCGAGAGCGTCTTCTGGAGTCTGTCCCAGACAGTCGCATAGAGATTCGAGTTCTTCTCTTGCACGATATTCTCTACATCGGACCGCAGTTTCTCCATCTCTGGTAGAATGCTCATCCGTAGCGCGTCGATGAGTGGCTGTTCGAGTGACTGCAGAAGGTATGTCGGTGAAGGGACTTTTGGAGACATAGGAGGAGAGGGAGGTTGGGTTGTGTAGGCTTTGAGGGCGGCTTTGAGTGTTTCGATATGAAGAGCGTCGGCATCACGAGCTGTGCTATAGACTTTTAGTTTCTCTTCAACCTGTGGAGCAAAAAGGGAATCGTTAGAATTCTGTTCGGCAGCCCGCATAAGGTGGAAGCAGTCAAGACTCACATGGAGCATCCTTTGATAACTCTCATTCCTTGCCAGCTGCTCCTTCTGCAGTTCCGCTTGCACCCTATCTATATCCAGAACCATCCCAGCTAAGTGTTCCGCTAATAGTACAATATCACCATTATCTTTCTTTAAAAGTTCATCAAAATTCTGGATCTTGGCTTGGTTGGCTGCTTTCTCGGCTGCACTTTCTTTGTCGCGTTGCTTCTGCTCCTCCGCGCGGTTGTGCTGAATTTTTTCGATTCGTTCATGGAGTTCGCGTTCGAATTCTTGTCGTAGATCGGCGTCGCGTGAATGGCATTCATTCCATAGACTGGTTAGCTTATCTTGTAATTTGACCAATTTCTCCTGGCAAGCTTCGAGTTCTTTCCGTGTCGGCATGTCTTCGGTGAGGCGTGGTGGATTCATGTGGTCACCAACGAAGTCATCCGTTCGCTGTCGTTTTCTGCTGGGAAGGGGGATTTTCGTGCTCCCAGAAGGTTGGTCAACGTCCATCGCCGATGTCTGGAGCATGAACTGGCTCTCTTCTTCCTCGTCAGACTCATTTCCAGCGAGAAAGAGCCGGGGAGGCGGCTTGGGAGCTCCGTAAACGTTCTTCAATTTGTCAACGATGTTTTGAAGTTCGGTAACGTCCCTGACCAGCGCAAAGTGCCGTTCTTTCTCTTCTGCTGAAGGTTGTGGTGGAGCCACAGGAAATGTGCCAGTTTTCTGCAGTCGTTCTTGTATTGCTTGATACGTCTGGAGCGCCCCTCGACGCTGTGAAGATAGCTCGTTCACTTGCGTACTTAGCCGCTTCTTGTCTTCGGCTGGAAGAATATTGAACAGTGCACTAGATGTCACTTGGAATGCCCTGTTGTATTCCTCGTTGAGTGAATCCAAATGTTCATAGGCTTGAACAGACTCGGCCAAAATCCTGGTGCAGTAAGTTCAGAATTATGTTGAATGTTGAGTAATGCATTGCTCACTTAATCCGATCCTCCCATATCGTCACTTTCTGCTCTCGATTAAGTTCAAAGGAAGGGTCCCTCGCGTCTAATCTCGAACCTGAGGGTATTTCTGAAGTAGGACGTGGAGGAGGGGGGAAAGGAGCAGCAGCAGTCGTGGGTGGGGGCGGTGGCGGCATCTAAAGAATTCATAAAGACATCGTCAGCAACTGGCTTGCTAACCACAAAACTGCCTTGTCGTACGTTTGTAGACTGTGTGGACGGTGTGATCATGCCCGGACGCGAAGAAGTGGCAATTGGCCGCGACATGTCCCTATATGCTGGATCAGGGATTTCAGAGCTGGTGGGAGGAGTTGGAAGGGATGCTCTAATGCTGGTCGCGGCGCCTGACAAAGGTGCAGTTGCGGGCTGAGGCTCGTTCGTGGATGAGGCGATAGAAGATCGTGACCGTTGTCTGCTGTGTGTGTTGAATTTGCGACCTGCAGGGTCGTCGCCCCTTCTCCTTCGCTCTTCCTCTCTGTCTTCCTCGTACTGCCGTCCCCTGCTCGATGATTCCCAACCATCGCTTCGTCTCCGAGAACGTTCTGCAGGTGACCTTGATTCACGCGAATGCCGAGGAGGCGACCTTGATAGCCTGCCTTGTGATTTGTTGCCAGAAGGTTGATGGGGGCTACCGTGTTCTGGTCTATTGAAGTTGTAATCGTGTCTGCGATCCCTATAACCATTGTCACTGATATAACCTGGAGGTGGTTGTTCATATTTTTCGTATTTGTAAAGTCTTGATATCCCTGCGGTATCCCAACCAGGATCTTCTGGGTGCACAAAATGACAACGGTCCCTCCTTTCGCATCCCCTCTCCTTTCTCTTCCCTTGCAGGTCGAAATGCTGATTCAAATGGGGCATATATGGCAGGCAATCAGATCAGTGGACAGGAAGATGATGCCGTAAATAAAAGTCGATTAGGCTGTTGAATTATCTTGCAGCTAAATCCAACTTACGAAGCATCGTATCTCCTCCCTGGGACGGTGCATCTATGAGACGAAGGAGGCGGAATGTGAGGGTATGATCGAGATGATAGTTAAGAACAGGAAGTTGGTCAGTGGTGGCTGTCTCATGAGTGTCGGAGCACTAAATATAATTCCGGCTCAGGATGGCCAACCCCTCCTGCCAGTGGAGATTCGCGACAAATCTTTGCTATGTAACCAATTCCCCTTGCATACAAAGGAAAACATTTTTTTGGCATGAGCACACATCATGATATAGATCTCCGAAAGAATTGAACAAGGACTCCTAAAAAAAACAATGGGAACTAGTCTGTAATAAAGGGTTGATAGAAAAAGAAGGGAGGCGGGTATCGAAGGCCTTCACGCGGCCTCCTCCAGGCGCGATGTGTTGAGAACGCCTCTCCCATAGGCCGACGATATGGCTTCGAAACCGCTGTCCTGCACCTCCGATAAGAAGACATCATGTTGATCAGCTAATTTTTCATTCGTTTGTCGGATCTCTCGAATGACAGCGTGCTCTCGCACACAGGCAGGACATTCGGTTTCATTTTCCGCGATACATCTACATAAAAACATTTTAGTTCAAAGTATAATAGTTTGAAAGGGGGAAAAATTAGAAGGGGAAAACGCACCGTTGATGATATGAGTGGTTGCACATGAAGTGGACACTTGGAAGGTCCAGCTGGCCAAGGCAAGTGGTACATCGGGTGACGTGGAACACCCGCGGCTCTTCTGTCGAGGTCAGCTCTTGTACTTGTTTCAACCGAGCGGCAGTTTCTAATCGATATGACTTTGTCAACTCCTGGTCCTAAACAAAAGAATGAGGATAAATATCAAAAAAGCTAGGCGCAGAAAAATACGAACATTTTGGATCTCAGCTCTGCTCTCTTTGATCCTCTTGACTAGCCACTCCTTCACAAGCCCAACACTAGCCACACCATTTCTACTCAAAACCTGAATTACGCCTAGTGGCGGGATCAAGCCCTCCTCGTCGATGTACTCCAAAATGCCCTTCACGTCTTCTTGATGCTTCGCCAACAGCTCCGGCGTTGATGTCAGAAACCTCAGCACCAAGGGGTACAAATGAGGGTGCTCCGACCCATAGAGCATGAGTTGCTCGACAACCTTCGCCGATGCACCAGGCGTGCCGCCCTCCTTGTGTTTGTCCATCCAGAACCTGAGAACGTCCTCGTACATACCCATCTTCTCCCAAAGAAGCACGAGGCCTTGAGTGAAGTCATAAGTTGAGCAAAGAATCAAGGCGTGCGTCGCATCGTATGGGATGTCATCGCTCCGAAGCACCCGTACTGCCTTGTCGCGCATTACCTTCTCATCGAATGTCGTCCTCTTGTCCGGCGGGCCGCTCCGCAGAGGCAACGTCAGGTACAGCTCCAACAGCGTATTCCACACTGCGACCTGATCCAGCTTATCCACTAGTTCCTCCTCTTCAGTCAGCTCCGCCTTTTCCTTGCCTGAATAAAGCCCAATAGATCCTGAAGCCTGGTCATCTACACTTTGTCCCCACCGTCTCAGAGCCACCATCTCCAGAAAGACAACAAACTGACCCATATGGTCGACAAAATGCGGGAAATATATGCGTGGCGAAAGGCGCTTCACATGAGGCAGCGGCGGGGCCGTCACCGTTGCGGCAGTCATGGGTGGAACGCCCGCCGTAGCTGGAGGAGGTGGGGTACCCGGTGCTGATGGGCCCGCAGATGCTGTCACAGTGCCATCATATACAGAATCTGCTCGTCGGGAGGCGTTGTCTGCTCGAACGGTCTTTATTGACGGAGATGGAGGGGTGGCAGTCTCCGATGAAACGACTGTCGTCGCTGTCACGCCGCGGTTCAAGGCGAGGTAGGAAAGATAGGAAGGGCCTATGGCCGTGGCTCTGGGCGCTGCAGGTACAGTTACGGCGGTTGCTGATTCGGGCGCGCTGTCCAGAGAGCCGGTGGTGGTGCAGAGATCAATGAGGAGTTGTGTTGTTTCTTCAGGAAGAGACTGCAGCATCGCGCGCCCGTATCTTGCAAGATTATTTTCGGCCTATGAAAATATCATATGAGGAATTCTATGCATGTGTAAAATTCAAAGGAAGAACATACCGCCTCGGGTCCCAGTTTCCTCAAATATGCCAAAGCATCCGCGAAATTCCCTGCATCCTCAATCTGGATCCTTAAATAATCCTCATGCCTCTCATACTTCTTCGCCAGATATCCAGCATGCTCGAAGTATCCCGCCTGACGACACACGCGGATCGCAGTGACCAGATCAAACGGTAGTTCTTGGTCCTCGCCCCGCCCGCGCGACTCAGTCTTGATGAAACTGTCAAGACGAGCGACGTCCTTGAGTTTGGTGTAGGTGTTGAGGAGAAGTGTGGTGTGATCGGCATTGGCGAGCCCTAAGGAATGTAGCTCTTGGAGGTAGGTGACGAGGTTGTGAATACGTTGAGCGTCAAGGTACTAGTGTTTAAGACAGGTTTGAATCGGAGAAAAGGGAGCCGGGTCAAGATAGGACTTCACACCTTTCGTATGACATAGCTGGGCTGCAGGTGTCCAATAGTCTGAACATACTGCGCCATAGCGCCGTCCCAATCGCCTTTAGCGTATAGATGATCTCCATACTGCCTATGAATATCTGCCACACTGGATTCATCAAGCTTCTGTGTCGAAGCAAGGTTCAATGCGAGGAGGTACAGTGACTTCCTGTAAAGCATGTCGAGCTTAGCAGCTGTGGATTTTTCTCGTAGACATACAAGCTATCGAATACAACGGATCAGCATGTATGCAGCAGAGGGGGAAAATCCTGAACATACAGTTCCATCAGTTGAAAGCACATAAACCATGCCCCATTGTGATATGACTTCCCTAACGCCTTGCTTGAAAGTCCCAGAGTACGCCACGAGCTTGTTCTCTGCATCGAACACTGTTACCTTTGTTACATCCGTCTCAGTCGCGCTAGGCTGGCGTGCGACAAGGTTGCGGACTGTGGCAGATGCAGATGCAGCAGTGGGGAAGAATGGCGGTGAGACAATGATGAGGTAGTTCAGGTGCGTATGGATGGATGATTTATGACCTACGAAATTTGACAGAGTCGGGTTAGGCAAATGGGACCACAATACAGAATATTTGACTGACCTTCGTAGGCATAGCACGCGCCTCGTCCATCTATTCCACAGAGATAGATAGCCTCGTCTCTCGCCACAGCCATATTCTTTCCTCGCCAATCCATCGTCGCACATCCAAGGCCAGTACCAATCTCATCCACAGCTACAGCCGCGCCTCCGCTATTCCTTCCTGACGCCTGATATGCCAACACATGATTTGTTGTCGCAATGAAGAGATAATGTGCGTTGTGTGTGCTCTTACTCCCATTGACGTGTGTTCCATTCTGTGTGCCGTTAGTGCTTGGGGCGTCGGTCGTGGCGGGGTCGTCTTCCAATGGCTCCCGGAATCCTAGTCCAGTGATGGGTTCGGTTGGTGATTCGTGGATTGTACGCGCTTTGGGAAGGGCAGTGAGAGATGTTGAGGAAGCGAGTGATTGGTCGAGGTGGCGGTAGAGAATTACTGTGCCGTCACCTAAACCAATGGCTAGATGAGAGAGTGTGGACGAAAGAGCAACTGTTGTGACCTGATATTTACGTCAACCTGAGGAGCACGCCCGTTTTCAAGAATATATGGAGACTTACAGGATGGGGTCTATTGTTAAGCTGGACTTTGGTCGACCGCAGTAGAACAGGCGCTCCGGTCTTCTTGTCGTTGTTCCGCAAGTCCCATATTTTGAGCAAAGGTGACCGCGCAGCATCTTCCTCCTATAAACGCGCACTTAACATACAATTCCTCTGGAAACAAAGTTGTCAGACTCACACCCAAAGTGACCAATACGCCCCTCTTTTCCACCATATGCGTCACTCTTCCTCCAACGTGTGCAATCCAGCTGTTTATCGACTCGAATTCACGATTGAGAAGGTGTATGCTTCCATGGATATCTGCGACGAGTACTCCGGCAGACGAGCTCGACATTGTAGATATTTCTGGCGTTGACTAGGGTACATCATGAATAGCCACCTTTAACACTATGTTTATGTGACAGACCTTGAAGATATCTGGCGTACTTTCCAAATCATGAACATCTTTCACCAGAACTGGATCGAAGAACGTAAACTGCCGCCACTATGTCCAAGGTCGATCAGTTATTCGCGTTTTGTGGAATGATATTGTCCACAACAGTGAGCAACAATGACAGAAGAACGCACCACCGGTTGAGCACCAGAAGATGCAGCTCCATTTATATTTGCCACCTTTGCGGCTAATGACCCCAGCGACGATGACATATTTCAATTCCACTTCGCAAGACTGATATTATAGGGTGAGATGGTGACGAAGCGTAGCAGGCAATCCGGGAACGAGGCGACTTCTTCGAGGGCCTCTCAATAGAGCAGAGTGGGGGAGCAGGTAGAGCCCTCCTATAAGGTCGGAAGCGGGTATCAGAGAATTATGGCCTACTATCAACAACCTACGCAGGTGCAGCTCAAGAACATGTCATTGACCGCGCCGCACCAGTATGGCCGTCCAAAAGAAGAAGGTTGTTCCCACGTAGCAAGAAATCCCAGCTCATCAGCACAAACGGTCCCGCCCGATATCCAAACCACATCCTCCTCCATCGACATCCTTGTGCGTCCCGCTCGCTGCCACTGTAAAACTTGGTTTATTGACCACTTTCACTACTTAGATATCTCCGAAAAGCAATGGCATTCTTTGGATTGCGCAAATGGCCCACACCCGCACGTCTTTTTTCTTCACCGGCCGTTCACTTCAACTTACAGGGTTCGCATATTGCAGGTTGTTAAGCCCTTGTGGCCTTTCATGATTGCTGGAACTGTCACCATGTACCTTGTCGCCAAGGCTCAGGACTCAGGCGTCAAATGTACGTGGTCAACTGTCCTTCATAACTTGACCTAATATCCTGACTTTTACTCCAGCTGCTGAATGGCGCAACGACCCCCGCAACCCCTACGCTGCTCAGCTCGCCAAATCCGCCTTACACTAAATCTCATGTATACACCGTTGGTGGAGTGGGAATAGAAACCGGGAAATCTGTCCGTTATTTCAGCTGGACCTGGCACAGGGACACGAAGCAATCGTAGAGAAAAGACAGGTCGTTGTCTAATTCATATTTTTTTTTTGGCGCATTTTCCTTGCCCGACACCTGCAGTGTTGGTGTGTGCTCTGTGCCGTGCCTTGACCCTGCACAGATTTATCCGTCCCATATAAATCCACAAACCTCTCGACGCGCGATGCTAGTTCACAAATCAATGGCGGCCAATGCTCATAGACTCACTATAGGGAAGGGCGAAAGTTGAGACTAAGCGGTAGGTGGTACGCGGATGAGCGAGCGCGGACTATATCGATATACTGCGGTCGTCGTGCCATACGATCAACCAAATAAAATCTCCGCTCAGGTTCACTGTTATTTTCGGCATGCAAATATGCCATAATTCCTCCCGCTTTCCCCCTGAGCTTTTTCATGGCTTTTTCCAATACCTTGCTGACCATCTTGATCGGCTACCTACGTCCACTCCTACCACGCAACTCTACCTCGCTCGTCGGGTTTCTCTTTATCTTTTCTTTTCTTCTGATTCCTATTTTTTTTGGAGGCCGAACAATTTTACTTGATCTCTTAATTAATAAGTACCTTTCCAGCTCGCCTTTAGAATGGTCTTGCATTTTTATTCCCTTTCCGCCTCCTCGTTCTCTTGCTCTGCTTTCAATCAAGCTGATTGATCTTTCTTTCGATGGGTTTAACTAGGTATTTTAGGCGCTGACGACCCTCTCGGAGCGCTTACAATCTTCGATTCTTGCGATTGCGATGTCTTCGCACCCTGCCTCTCACTGCCTTCAACAGTCTGACTTGATGTATGTATCAGAGCCAGATAACTGCAGGCTAATTGGAAGCTATTTTTAGAATACTAATATCGGTGCCATTCAAATTCGCACGAACTCCATATCTCTCTTCAACACCATCCTCCAAGTTCCTCAGCTTGACATCTCTAGTTTACGCTGAAATTTTCGAGGAACGGACTCTTTTAGGCTTTACATTTGGTCCAGCCCAACGTAGGCCATGAAATTTCAACAAGCAGTCAAGAAGTGGTTGGGAAAGCGTCGACGGCCAAGACAACAATTTCAAGTTGCCCTTGAAGAACCTCGAAGAACAGACAAACTTGAAGAACCAAAACCTCCAGAACAGCCAGGACTAATACCTTCAAGATCTGGAACAGTGGTAATACCAAGCAATGATTTGATCCCAATAGGCACTCTGCCGGCTGAGCTCATACTCAAAATTATATCCTACAATGGACCCTCCGGGGGCGAAGCAAGCTCCACAGACGCCTCCAAGGACATCCGGTACTGTAGTCAAGTCTGCCACGCTTGGAGATGCCTCACATTATCCAGTCCCTTGCTATGGGGCGCATCATTCACGTGGCTCAACTCCATGAGCGTAGGATGGACACGAGAGCTTCTGCGCAGAGTGGGCACACATTCCCCTCTATCCGTATCTGTCTATTCTTGTGAACATCTAGACGAGAACGGCTACGATGGGACTCGAAAACAATACTTCGGAAACGCAGCATCCAGGAAGGCCAACACCGAAATGCTCTCCGAGCGCCTTTCACAAATCAAGGAACTCCAGATTCGAGTAGATCATGAACACGAGCTCGAGCGGGCGCTGCAGCCGTTCCGCGGCTCGGCGCCGGCGCTTTCGTCCTTGAGCTTGTTGGCGCAGGATAGAAGCTACCACCTCGTGGGCTACTATTTCACCTTGGACCCAGAAGTCTTTGGGGGAAGCGCCTGTCCATTGACGCAATTAAAGCTCAGGAATTGCGGCCTTGATCTCAAATCTCCACTTTGGTCCCAACTTACCCATCTAGAAATATTTTATATTGGGCACGACGCGCGCGCGCCATCGTCGACGCAGTGGATGTCCATCCTACAGACGTGCACCGCTCTCATCTCGTGGAGCTTCGAAGGCTTTATGTCCGAGCCCAAACCTTATCCACCAACTGGCACGTTCGAAATAGCGCTTCCCACCATTGCACACCTTCAGCTCCATCTTCACAGCCCCGACGCCATCATCATCCTCTCCCACCTTCGCTTTCCCTCCCTGCGCAGCTTCGATGTTATTATAGGTGGCATCATGCCCACGATTTTACCGCGCCAATTCCAAATCCTCAGCAATGCGCTAAAATACCACATTGATCAGCTCCTTCCTAAGCTGAAGTCCGTATCTCCCTGGCGTATCTCCTTTATCGACAACGACTATATCCGATTCATGAAGGACGAACCCGTCTTTGACATGGAAGGACGGTCGACATTCTCCCTTCAGTGCGGGGTGAAGCCACACAGATACCTCTCTAGCATGCCGTACGCGATATTGATCTTGATGGCCATGCTCGCGCCGTACGGCTTTACAAAAGTGGAGGACCTCACAATCTATATTATCGATAGCTTCGTCACCAAAGTCCCTTTGAATGACTGCCTAAAGGCTGCCCTCTCCCCTCTGAAGTCAGTAAAGACTCTCCGAGTCGGTTGTTATACAGCCAGGACCAGTTTTTTCTCGGGAAGAGAATCATTCTGGAACCCCCAGCGTCCTCATTATATGAGTCAGTCTCCCTTTTTGTCTTTGCCCATACCGTTGAGTTTTGCCCCTCCAAGTCTCGACTTTTTCCCTTTGCTTTCCTATATGTTCGTGCAACCGATAGTGCCTTTGGATACACTCAAGATGCTTATTTTGAAGCGTAAGGCTCTGGGGATGCCAATCCAGACGCTGCACTTCTCTGAAAGAGATGGTAGTGTGATCTCTAAGCACTTGGAAGATCTGCCGACTAAGGAGCAGTTCGAGCGGCTACATGAATTAGGCCCCACTATATCTATAGACGATAATGTACAGAAGATATTGACTAGTAGTACTAACAAAGAAGCAGCTATTTGAACTTGGAGAAATGTTATTTCATTTTCGAGATCGTCCTGGGATGCCTTTACGGAAAGTACGAATCAATCAAAACTCCGTCTGGAATATTGACAGTCTGTAATTTGTATGCTTTCTTAGTAATTATTAATAACACTTAATCATAATCCTCAGCTGAAAATCAATGTTCGCCGAAGCTGCAGCACAAGAAAAAACCAAACGCTCGAAGTGCTAATTAAAATAATAACCTCCTTTCCTTTCCATAACCTATGTACTCTAGCAAGTCTAGTCCTTATCTAGATAGGGAATATCGGTATAAATTACAATACTTGAGCTATCGGTTCAAGGCTTGGTGATCATGCTTTCCCGTCCAGGTCCAACCCCGATCCACTTGATAGGCACCTTCGTGAATTCTTCGATGAACTCTATATACTTCCTGCAGTTCTCGGGGAGGTCCTTGTATGATCTGACGTTCTCAATGGAGGATTGCCATCCGGGAAGCGTAACGTATTCGACTTCGACTTTGCCGACGACGTCCAGATCAGCTGGAAAGAAATTTGACTGCGTTAGAGTGAGGGGGAGGCAAGAAAATACAGTTAATCGTACCAGGGAATCCTGCCAATTCTTTCCCGTCCACCAGATATTTGACGCCGACTTTGATTTCGGGGAGTTGGTCAAGAACATCGAGCTTGGTGAGGTTGAAGCAGTCGAATCCGTTGATCATGTTGGCGTGTTTGATGACGACGAGATCGAGCCAGCCACAACGTCTTCTACGGCCAGTGGTAGTTCCGTATTCGCGGCCAACCTCTTGCAAGTGGACACCAACATCCTATAAAAATTGTTCGTCAGATTTCATTGGAGATGATTATGATAAAAATCCACTTACGTTCAATTGCTCCGTTGGGAAAGGACCTCCACCGACGCGAGTGGTATACGCTTTGATGACACCGATGATGTTTCCGATCAACTTGGGAGGAATACCGAGTCCAGTACAAACTCCACCAATGGCAGTGCAGGAAGAGGTGACGAAAGGGTAAGTTCCGAAGTCAAGATCCAACATGGCAGCGTTGGCGCCTTCTACAAGGACCCTCTTTCCAGACGAGATAGCATCGTGAATATACGACAAACTGTCGACCACGTAGGGACGAAGTCTCTCTGCAAGTTGCTTGTACCGCAAGATCTCGCCTTCAGTGTCGTATTCGAAATGCCCGTATCGCTTGAAACGACCTTCCACAAGCTTCCTGAACTTAGCTGCGAATGTATCGTCGAAGAGATGGTGAACACGCAAGCCAGATCGGGAGGCTTTTCCAGAGTAAGCCGGACCAATGCCCTTCTTGGTGGTACCGATGCTATTAACAATGAGATGAAATTTTCGGGGGGTTACGGCGGGAGATAAAAAGCTCACCTTGAACCACCTAATTCAACTTCCTTTAATCCGTCAACGATTTGGTGAAAATCGAACACGAGGTGAGCGCGATCGGAGACGAAGAGACGTCCAGTACAACTGAGGCCTTGGCTCTCCAGAGCATCAAGCTCTTGGAAGAACGATGGGACGTGGATGACAACGCCGTTTCCAACCAATCCAGCGCAAGAAGGATTAACAAGTCCTGTTGAAGCGATTTTAGATATTTGACAAGTTGAGGGCAGAAAAAAAGGGCCTACCACTGGGAAGCAAGTGGAAAGCGAAAGTCTTCTTCGCGCCGTTGATAGGCACCACGATCGTGTGTCCTGCGTTGTTCCCTCCGGCGCATCGAGCGCAGACATCGATATTAGCTGCAAGGATATCGACGAGTTTTCCCTTTCCCTCGTCGCCCCACTGCGTGCCCAAAACGACTGACACTAGAAGAAATGGATGATCAGATCAGGGTCAGATTAGATGTCTTATCGCTTCGTGCTTACCGCTCATGCTTCTTCTGGGAATTTCGTGAGGCTCGTATCTATATTAGATCAAGCCTCTCCGATGTGATAACCCGCGGTTCTGTGTGAGCTTTGGGCCCAGGGTACGGGAAAGAAATCTCCTGAGGGGAGTCGAGAAGAGAGTCATTTTATATTTGCTTCGCGAACAGGAAATTACTTGATCGGCCGGAGTTTTCCGAATTCAAATTTTTATTCTCCGACGTTATGACTCTGAGCGGATCTGCTGCTTGAGGATAACGCGCCTCTATCGGAGGCCCGTAGTTAGGAGAAATGTATGGTACAGTCCTTGAAATCCATAGAAGAGACGCAGAACGAGACAAATTTGGCTGCAAAATTGACATATGAGGCCGGCGTTTGCCGCTCTGTCCTGTGATTATCCGCTGAACATGAATCGGCTCCCAACGCTGAATGTAACCACCACGATTTGAGCAGTGCAGTGCTCAACCCTTCCTCAAGGCCTCACTATCCACTGAACTTTGTGCCGAGACGAATACCTTACTATGGCTATCTTTGAAGCCCGCTCATTCGGGCAACAAACGAAGTCGAACATGAACCGTCTTATCCGGAAACACCCCAGCGTCTTCGGCGTTCCTTTCGTCTTGATCATGGTTGCGGCGTCATTCGGTTTGACAACCTTCACTCAAACGCGGTATGATATACACGACCAGAAAGTCAAACATGTATGTGCATTTCATTCAATGAGCATTCTTTGGGTATCTTACTTGCACGCGATGATTGCAGGTGTCGAAAGAACAGGAACTCAAATTGGACAAGAATAGGAAGAAGTTTGATATTCGAGAGGAATACTTCGTCCGTACTGTCGCCATATACTGAATTTTGCTCCTACTAACATGAGATTTTAGCGACTAAGTGCCTCTGCCAACGAGGACTGGGAACCCAAACGAATTGCTCGCCCGCAAGGCGTTCCCGAATGGGGTGTACCTCCCACAGAGCCTCCATCCAAGCCCTCTTCATCATGATCAATAACTTTGGAATCCACTACTACAACGCATCATTCTCTACGCAATTTGTACCACAATTAACATTAATTTTAACCCAACCTCTATTTTAACCCAACCTCTGTTCGCGTGCGCTGGTGCTCTGCATTAGTTCTGAATCCTGGATCCTGTTCGGTTCACCTTCCCTGCATTTACCACTCTGACCACGAATCATATCGTGGTTGACCTAACAAATGACTTACAGCGCTCGTTGTCCGAATCTTGGAAACGCGGCTGTCATTCTGCCCCATTGTCCAGCTATGGTTCCAACGTTCAATGTCCAATTATCACATTCATTTTGAATGAAATACTTCCCAGCATCCAAAACATTCCTCTAGCTGCTCGACGTTTGAATGGCTTCAACACAACATAATTTGGAAGACATCTATGTAAGCTACAATTCCAGCGTAATCCGAAAGGCAAATTTGATGCTGGGCCGCGTTTTAAAAATCTCGGATAATTCATTGCCTATATTCCGAAGGCTGTCGTACAGGTCATCTCTCCAATCAGTCGGATTTCCTTGTACCTCAATACCCACATGAATGGTAACCTGACGAAGGAGGGGGAAATTCGATCGCGTAACCACATTTACGAGCTTTCCCCAAATTCCCTTCTCAGTGCTGCACACACTGCCTATTTTTACCGTTATTTCCAGACAGATAGTCTCGAGGGCAGATTCGGCGGATGCCAATATCTTCAGCTCGTCGCAAGCTCCGCAGTATGGGTCCTCGTGTTCTTGGCTTATCTTGAATGATAGTTTGAGATACTGCAGAGTCTTCTTGGAAGAGGGATGTAAGGATCCAGCAAATCGGAAATGCCCGATAATGGGGCTAAATACAGTTGGGACCACTAGTCCTGAGCTCAGTGGGTGGAACATAATTAGACCAAGGTGTTGACTCTAACCTTCAAGTTCTAGGGTCCGAACAGCGAGAACAATATTAAGGAACTCCTCCATGACCTTGAAATCTGCCTCTGTCCGTAGGCGCCACATCGATAGACTTGAAAGCATGCTGAAATCAAGGATCGACGACGAGCCATGTCCACCAAGTAGCTGCCTGGCGCCATCTGAACAATGTAGACCTGTAGATAAAGAGTAAAGTTGTGGTAGCGTGTCAGGCCTATGCGGTGCCCTGCCTTCAAGAGCCGGAGGTTTTACTTTATAAGAAAGTTCCAAATTGCGGAGCATGTGTAACTGCGAACAAATTGATCGAAGAGGAAATTGCTTCAGATTGACGAGCTTGAGGGATGTAAGCTTCGAGGACCGGATGAAGGCTTCCAAACAAGCTCGCAAAGAAGGTGGAATTGTATCCCATGCGATCCCACTCCTGGAGGGATCCAAGCAAAGAAGGAAGGCCGCAATATTTGGAAGCAGAGTTAAGATATAGGGAATGTCTGGGTTGTCTAGCTGCGTAAATTGCACGAATAAATTGAGCGTCTTGACGTACGTTCCCACTCTGGGATTTCGATCCAGAAGGCGTTTGAGGTTCCCGAGGACAGTAGTACTATTTCGAGGGTGGTCTCGGAAGCGCGTAGATCGATCGACATCTAGGGTTGCAAAGATATGCCTCACACACAGAGAGTGAAAGGTTTTGCAAGCTAGCGAGCAGGCCTTCAAGGACATTACCTCGTCCTCGGAGGCAAGAATGTCGAACACGCAGGAGAGGGAGTCCGCATCGAGGGTCCAGTCGAAAGACGAATCGAAAGACATATCTAGACAGCTGTGAAAGAAGCTAATGGTCGAGTTATTGAAAGGTCCTTGGATTTCTTCAATCTAAGTTAATGATAGATACCTTTCAATTTTAGGGCTCCTCAAGCACAAGTCGGACAAAGTGTCAAATGGCGTGATTGAAGTTTGGTTCAAGTTGGGAATTACTGCCATTGCCAAAAGAGGCTAGGGAATGTATTTGCGCCAAATTGGATCAAAAAACGATTTGGGATCGCTTTTGGATTCAAATAATCTAAACTGTAACGAACTTTGCCTCTCATTAATTTGTTGTACCACTGACCTTTGTTTGCATCGTGTGCTAAAGTCTCCGGCAAATGCCGCAGAATGGTCAAGCGTCCAGTACGACGGTGCCAATCCAACGTTCAACTTGAACTCTCCGAGCGTCCACTTCGATATTTCGACGCCCTGATCTATGCAATTCGGTTCAATTTTCCCCCTTCTCTCACTTTTTTTCGAAAGGAGCTCAATAATTCTAAACATAGTCTCCCGAATCACTTCTTGATCACTTCTCGTCTCTTACTCATCGCCTCGGTCGGTGAACTTTTACGAGCGATGATTATGATCAGGCTATCGGCTCTCAGCACGGCAGGATACGAACATAGGAGTTCTTAGAGTCGTTCGATGGACCAGCGATGTAACAATAGTGATTGGTTCGGAATCAGAAGCCCAGGAGAAATTTGAAGACTGAAGATCCAGCACCAGCGTACTTTACATTGACAATAATAGGACGGAGGCTTTGAAGCCAAGAAGAAATACAACAGCAGCAGCGCAGTTGTCTTGACTCGAGGTGATTCAGAGCGTTTAGGTCAGTTACCTACCAACACCGCAGTCGAATTTGTAGGTGAACTAAAAATGTGTGCGTCGCCGCTAGATACCCAGAAGGAGACTGTCAACTGGTAGTTGGAATTCACATCCCGTGAACGAGAATAAAAATCGCGCTGGAGCTGTGAGCTCGAGAAGAAAGTAAAAGTGAAGTAGGCCGAGTGCAATTTCAAAAGTCAAGTCTCCGGCTGAGAGTGACGATCCATATCCATAGGCCTCCATATCCACTGTAAGCACATAGATTGGTTGTCATGCGTAGTGTTTAATCGCTACGCAGTCGCCGTCGTCCGATGGCGATAGACAATTTCAAAAGGCGCTGCTATCTGAGGTAGTTAGCATGACCCCGCCGTGTCCATATCCTGGCCGATCATGGACGCTCAAAATTCGACGGGCATGAAGTCGAGAACCAGGAGGAATAAATGCTTTTGAGACTAGGAGTGTACTCAGCATACGACCATGAATTGTCGGGCGGTGATCATGATCTCGAGCAAGGCGTTCGTACGCCGTGCACCAGTAGATCTGCGGCCCGCCTAGATTCGGATAACGAGCTTCCGGCTGAGGAAAAGGAGGCCTAAGAAAGCGTAGAACATGGATTTTCTAGCCTCTATGGAGGGAGTAATATAGAGCAGACTCTGGCTGGCCTTTCGGCGACATTGCAGACTGAAGCCTGTTGAGGATCTGCGGCAGCGCCCACTGAACAACGGCGTAACGGCAAGATATCCAGCCCGAGAGTGGATGCTTTGTCAATGCTTTTCTCTAAGGCGAGTTAAGACGAGTAATATGGCCTAATGCTGCCTCAGCGGAAGACGAAGTGCTCAAGGATTCCGTGCGGCGGGTGCCTCGTTTTTTGATCATCATTCCGGGCGCTCTGGGATAGTGGTGCCACAGAATGAGTATGGAATCGGATCCTCTTCGGCGCATGGCGTACGCAGAGAAAGAAAGTCCACCGCGCCAGTGCATACAAAGATAAGACATATCACGTATTCTCCGTCAGTGAGACCTGCCGCCGTTCTGCAGCAGCGAAAGCGATGATTTTTTTGGCGATGTTCAATTCAACCTCAGGCGGTCAAGTCAATTCGTAATATATTTCCCCATTTGTCCGCACGCACCGCCACTCAACGATCAAACGTTCAACATTGATGGCAAGCTCGTCGAAAGGTGTGCTTACTGTGACCTATACAATGTGCAGAATAAAATATGATCGACTGGACAGATGGAGCGTATTTATCTTCATTTTTTTCTGGGAAAAGCGGGCGATTCTAGCCACAGAATAAGCATCTAGCTCCTTCGCTATTTTTGTACGGATATTAGGTAAGCCTACTTAGTTTGGGAAGGATTTGACTGTTGCTGTGCATGAACATGAATTCATTTGACAGGGCCACGCTTTTGCCTCTTTCTGCCCTTTGCGGCTCGCCAATCCTCTCCTTTCTCTTCTGTATCTTGTTCGTTCCCCTGTCCTTCCTTGACCACCCACTTCCATCTCCCTAAAACCTTAGCTGATCATTCCAGCGGACTCCTGTCCCCGAACTGCGCACGACCACATAGAGAACCAGTGGTTGCTCAGCGGATTGCTCAAAGGATTAATTGGTTGGAAACATGGCTACATCGTGTATAACCACCCCGACTGCCACAAGAACTGATGTGTCCACGTCGGAGAGTCTCACAACGACAGAAACGGTGACAATAACCACCTTGCCACCCGAGGTGACCACGTCGACCTTTCGAACATGCGTCTCGGCGACCGCGACTAATGTCACCACATGCGAGTTTACAGATGCCACTACCATCTTCACACTTCCTGGTGCGTATTTATCTATTTCAGGCTCTATATTATTGCTCATTTTCGTGTTCGAATTTCAGGGAATACGTCCACCATAACCATCCCAATAACAAGTACAATAGACGTACCTATCACGAACCTTGTTACACTCTTTGGATCGTCTTGTACTACAGCTCCGACCGACCCACCTGTAACAACTCCCCCTGATACTACAACACCTCCTGACACCACCACCACCACCACTACGCCGCCTCCAACATCTCCTCCAGATACAACTACGCCTCCGCTTACCTCAAATACGACCCCCACTTTTATTTCCCCCACCGACTCTTCCACTACTTCTGATCCATTACCAACCAATACCGCTGGTAATGTGGACAGTGGTAGTCACCCCAAAAAATCGAACAACGCTGGCCCAATCGCAGGAGGTGTTATTGGAGGCATCGCCGCCCTTCTCTTTTTAGGATTTCTGACGTGGAAATTGATGTACGTACTTGCCCCGCGCCCTGTCTCGGGTCCTTCAATTCAACCATATTGATCCTTCTGTCCTTCATCTTCCCAGCAAAAAGCAGCGTCGGTTCGACTTTGACGATATCTTCAACACGGACAAGACAACCAATTCTCCACATTACAAGAAGAGAGTACCCGAAACTAAACCTTATGATTATGGCATCATTGGCCAACCCCCAAGCTCGCCTCCACCCACTCAGGCCTCCTTCGGCGGCCAGCAGACATCGGCCCCGTACGGACAACAAGGCGCTGCACCAGGAACCCAGGCGCTCGGATACACCGGTGCAGAACAAGGCATGGGCAACGGCGGCGCTGGTCAAGGACCGAACGCAGGCGGCACTGGCCAGGGCAACGCAGAATTTGGACAAGGCGCTGGGCAAGCAGCACCAGGCATCGGCCAAGGTGTCGGTCCAGGCACTGGACATGAGCCCGTGCAGCACCTGCGCAACACCTCGCTCACGCCCCTCCTCGCCGGCATCGGAGTCGCTGCAAGCGCAGGCGCCGCTAATGCCGCCATCGCCTCGTCCTCGTCCTCGCGCCCCTCCACCTCCGGCAGCTCCGTCGGTCCACAAGTGTACCCGGCCAACCCACAAGGGTCGGTGCCAGGGCCAAGCGCCGGATCGTCTTCATTCTCGCCCTCCTTGTACCCCCCCGCGCTGCAGAGCTGGGCCGCCGCGCAGAGCAGTGCGGCGGCGCAGAATCAGACTGCGAGTGCGCCGGGCTCGAGCTCGCTAGCGCACAATGCGAGCGCGGGCAGCTCGAGCACGATGTACACCAGCACAACGGGCGTCGCGAGCGCACCGTATAACCTTGGCAACGTGCAGCCCATGGTGCCTGTTGTCGTTGGGGGCGGCGCGGCGGCGCGGCATAACCACGCGCATCAGCAGGCGCAGCCATTCGCGGACCCCTTTGCGCGCTCGGGCAGCCCCGTCAGCGTGCAGGAGCAGCGTATCCTGCAGGTGACCAACGCGGACCCATCTGAGTTCTCGCCGATGTACGGCCCTGTTGGCGCTTCGCGCCAGTCGTATCTGGCTAACTCGTATATCCCTAATCAAGGTGCTGGGTCCTCTTCGTCTGGCGCAGGGTCCAGTGGGCCGTCGAGTAGCGGGGCGGTGCCAGTGGATGGCAAAGGCAGACCGCTGAATTTGCAGGGCGACAAGGTGCCGCTTGTGCATCTGGACGGTGGGCTGTACCAGGAGCCCGTGCCAGATGCTGAGCCTGCTCCTCCGTCGTATTCTATGTGAGCGCTCTGGTATGTGGCGTCTGGTTCTATTTCATGGTCATCTTCATTATTATATCCGTCATTGATCCCCCCTTCCGTTGTTCAACGTTCGACACTCGATGTTTACTTTTTACTCGTGCACTTCGCTTGCTTTCCTTACAGTTACCTTCCATTTTCCAGGCTGGGGATTCCTTACCACGATACCCTGCTTCATCTACGTTCACAAGCTAATTAGTTTTGTGTCGGTGTTTTATATGGACGCTAGCGCTAGCATCCACTGCCTCGTTTCCCTTGCATTTCCCTTCCTTTCATTTTCACCACTTTCAATCTTTGGACATTCAACTTCCAGTTTCAAAGCTTCAAGCTTCCTTCAAGCTCATCTTCCCTCACCCCAACGCATTGTTTGTTACTGCATTCTCAAGCAAATCTTTCTAGCTATTCAGCTTCATATATATTCACATTCATCTGTCTCGGACGTTTTTCGAGGGCTGACAGTGCCCAACTCCCCAATTTGTGAGTGATGTATATACCTTAGCCTACGACGACGAAATTATGACCCAGTCACCGCCATACATAGTACATACCTACTACGATTTACTATATTACTGCAAATAGAAATTGTAGACTATTCGAGCGAAATGAGATCCGCGGGGGATCGTCGATCCTTTGGTCGATCATTTGCCGACGCCGTATGTAGCCTGTAGGCACGGTTTGCGGTATGGTACCTGGGATCCTCCAGGGATCAACAGGGTCCCAAAAGGTCAATCGTAGATCTTATTTAAATTTAGGCGCCCGGAATAAGGGCCACCATTCTGAATCGAGGGCGCAGATAGCTCCATTGTAATTGACTTCCTGAAGCCCATATGTACTCTATATTGTGCGTGTAGTACTGATAATAGTAATTATGCATCACGGGCACCCATTAGAGTTGTCGAATTAATTTAAATATAGGGTTTATGGGCTTCATTCCTTACCTACCTGACTGACAGTAATTGAAGTGTCTTATTCAACGTACTTAGACCATACACAGACTTCCAGGCTCTAGCTTTGAGGCTCTATTCCATAATTGACTGCTTGAGTGTAATCTTGTCACCATGATACAAATTTTTTTAAAGCAAATCAAGGAAGGAAATTAATTATGTACATCACGACTTTACATTGCAATAGTTAAACAGATCCATAAGTATACATACAACATTCGTCAATGCGTCACTTTCGTTATACCTCGTCATCTCCAACAACACTGGAGACGTTCACACCCATGCTTACAGCATGGCACGCAGTGGTGTTCGTTCGTAAGAATGAGAGATGGGAGTGTCATTGACCATGACGTCCGGATCGATACTCGAAAACGTCGGCAGGCTATCAACGTATTTCTGCCACTTCTCCTCAGAGATAATCGGGGCGTGGCAGTAGTTCTCGATCTTGAGACCCACGAGCAACTGGTCGAGAGCCGGTAACATGGCCTTCATGGCGCTTCGCTCCATGTCCGCCTGTTTCGCACGAGAAAGTCCCCGACCTCCGAATACCACGAGCGGTCCTCTCTAACCACGCTCGCCACGAACATGTCCAGGACCCTTTGATCCACGCCGTCCTTCACCGCTGCGTCGTACGCCATGCGATGGCCAACGGCCTCGATAAGAGCTTGGCATTGCGGAAGCATGAGCGCCTGGAATTCGGGGTCGCGGTGGTGTTTGAAGCGCGATACCAGGGTATCGCGCAGGTCTTGGAATATCGACGATTCGTGTTTCGCGAGCAGGTTGTTCGGGTTGCGCGATTTGGGAAGCTTTATGCGTCCTATGAGAATCTCAACCGCAAAGCCTTTTGAAACAAGTGAAGCAATGTTAGCATCGACATGAGAAAGGTTTCATCATCAACTCACGAACTGAAAGCCCGAGGATATCTCCTTCAGCAATGGCAGCGCCTCGCATGTCCGCCTATCAGAATGTTGGTGTTAGATATCGACACATTCGCGTAGAGGACATCAGCTACTCACGTATTGGACGGAGAATTGGTTAACCTCGAAAACGCCTTGGGCTCCGCATCTGTCACCAAGCGTAGTTAATGATGTGCAACAATGCCTAACCAGCGTAGCCTTCGAGATCGCGGCAATGCAGTGGCGTGTCGAAAGGCTCAGACTCTCGTCGCCAAATAATTGAAGGGCGTCCTTCATATACAATTCGAAGACGACCGACTGTGCCAGAGTCGACAAAATGGGATATTGCTGTGTCGGGAACGACAGGATGGGTGTCAATCTTCCACTGAGAGCATCAGTGACCATCCGCCGTTGGCTGTAGCGTCCCGCAACATAGACACCCATCTTCATCGAGCATAGAGCCATGCCTGCGATGGACATGGAACCCACTATGATGCGCCATATGTGATCGAAGAAATCACTCCGGATATCATCCCCCTTCTCCGAATCAGC
This sequence comes from Pholiota adiposa, assembly GCA_009935795.1. Classification (NCBI taxonomy): domain Eukaryota; kingdom Fungi; phylum Basidiomycota; class Agaricomycetes; order Agaricales; family Strophariaceae; genus Pholiota; species Pholiota adiposa. The sequence goes on along the minus strand of QEYC01000168.1, from coordinate 250,637 downwards.
GATGAGGGCGGTGGGAGGTAGGCGAACGTGATTGAAATAGGTCAAGCAGTGGTTTAACGGTACTGAGCTTCCGCGGGGTGTCATAAGCCTAAACGCGTTCATTAACGTTAAGCGGCGTTTGCAGGTAACATGAAATTTCTGCTGCGCACTTGCTTGTGATTCCTTGACTCATGTTGTATCCGTCATGCAAGAGCACGCTGAAGGGTCTGATACCTCTGTCTTCACCGTTGACAAGGAGGCGCGCGAACACCACAGCCATCGTCGGAATGCCGCATGGGGAAGATGGGGGCATGTGCCTTCGGAGGTGGTCATCAGATTCAGTGTTACTTCTAGCGAAGCAGATTTGAATGATAAATCAGCTTACTTTGCGGCTCGGTCGTACGGGGTGTGTAGGTCGATGGAGCCGTCGGCTAGAACAGTTGCGGTAGTCTCGAGATGCCTTGCGTCTAGTCCGTGGCCTATCTCTGTAAGGCAGAATTGGCCACTAGAATCTCTGAGTTATCATCCTAACGCAATTGATTGAGAACGAGAACTCACAATAGTTCGAAGTTCAACAGGCGGTCTAGCGTGCTTGTCATGTCGGGCCGAATGGAAGCGTAACGAGCGAGTGTTCCTGCGCAAAGGTTGAGGTGAAGACTGAGGAGGGACGCCGCTGCACCGTCCATGGGGAGTATGGGATCCATCTGAAGCTCCCAGAACTTTGGGGTGGTGTTTACTATGTCATGCGCGGTGAGCTCTGGTTGTCCATGAATGAATTCAGTAACTTTAGAGCGAAGGAATGAAAACAGCATACGGTAGGCCCGTCCAATAGCGATGGCTCGTTTATAGGCCAGCTGAACTTTCTCATCGTGGGGAAGGTGTGCAGAGACAGCTTGGAAGAGTGGCGACTGTGCCAGCGAAGCGGTTCGAGAAGGCATTGGGGTGGATGCAAAAGCCGGGAGGTGGAGAAAAAGAGAACCTATGAGCCAGCTTTTATCAGGAACTCATCCACGCTAAAGTCCCCGGACAGTGGATATACTTACAAAGGAAGATCTGTTGTACCTTGAAGAAAAAAGAGAAGCCCAGCCGTTAATGTATCGTGCCAAAGTGATCTACACCCTTGAGCATTAATAGATCATTGCCAAATGGGTGCACAAGAGCCACGGAGAAAAGTATAGATAAGACACAGGAAGTTGATGGAACTCATGTCCATCAGATGTAAGCTGATGGGTTACGCACTTGAGGAGTAATCGAAAGTGGGGTTAATTTTGCTTACGGCCCTTGAAATTTGAAAGGTCGGATAAAATTAATGATGCTTAGCCAGAATGTCGCAAAGTCCTTTTCGTTGCATGATTCGTCGTCTGAGGTCTGACAAGTACACGGAACGCATAAGTTCATTTTAGTTTCCACGCATGGCGGTTGAACGACCGGCGGCTGCGTGAGACTGAGAACGTCGTTAGGAATTCACCCAGTCGCTTGTACGCTTCCTCCATTTGCTATTTGGATTATGCGGAGTGCACTAGGAGTCAAAAGGAATTGCTCTGAGCTTGAAAAAGCGCAGGTGGTATGATAAGAAGAACGGCTAGATCTTCCATCAATCGCAAGCGTAGGTTGTGTACCGAACGAAGACCGAGAGTTTGTGTGCGTCGTGTCATTCCGCTGCCAGAGTGTTGCCAGCGTGCAGACGTATCCCCAGAGGCGTCGGACATTCGTGGTCGGCTGCAGTCTCCCTTTGAGAGAGTTCAGTAAACTTTGTACGGATGCACTGAAAGAAGGAGGGAGAATGTTGAGTGGATCTCTGGTGGAGGTTCAAGACAAAATGTGGATTTGTCCGGACGGAGACCGGAATGATGTGGAAGAGAACTCCGATTACACGGCCCTGAACTGATCCAGACTTGCACTTATTTGGGTGAATGCCAATGATGTTGGTCCCCACTTTGTTCATCTGTGGCATTCAAGTCACCAGGGAGTCGTATCTCAAAATCTGGTAGGTGACTTATCAGTATCTTGTATCTGTCAAGCTCTTACTGATTCTGTCTGATACAGGTGCCTTCGTATGGTCGTCCTACTATGGCCGATGATTGGCGCTATCGACAAACACAAAACCATCTATATCCTCTTCTCCGAAATCCTCTGGCCTGGAATTTCCTCACCTCATGCAGACTATTTGATAGCGCCCCGATAACAGAATTCAGTGCCATTTCCGATTGAAATCACGTTGGGGTAGGCTTATACACAGTTCATATGTCCCCCAAAAGAAATTAGAAGTACACCCGCGTACTGACTGTGGGCTTGATCTGGGCTTTATCCGAGTTCTTAGCGATTTTCTATCTTCTATCTTCTTCTGCGTGCTACACGATAGCCCGTTTTTGATCGGCAAATTCACCATCTGACACAGTCAAACACAGGCAAATTTGTGGGTCCCAGCGTCCCACACCTGGACCGCAATGATAGCACATCGCTGAGTGGTTGCGAGTTACAAATCTTAATAACTGCTTATTCGACGCTACATTTCAACCATCATGTGCTTCAGAAGACAACCAACAGACTTCTAGGTCTGAGAAATCCCACCTCTTTTTTAACTCGTGTGTATTTCGCGCAGTTCGATGATGCAAACTTTCCCGGTAGCTCTGAACAAAATTCCGATTGTGAATGTGAGATTTTTTTCTCTTTTACGAGTATGCCACACTGCTCAGGCACTTGAACGAATACTAATCCTGTATTACCCCACAAATCTTTGTGCAAGATGTCTATCATCTTTCTCATCCTCTCTCGTTTGCGAGCGATAAGTGTTCGTATCATCTGTCAGAAAAATAAATTCTAGATACGTAAGGTTTTATTTCTTGTACAATACATTCGCTCTTCGCCCTTATATCGCCTTGGAGTTGCGGAATAATCTACTCTCCGATCCCAATGTATTCGACATTTTCTCCTCGGTGGACTGAACGATGGGGCCGTCAACTTGACGGTCTTGACCGGGACCCTTGATGGTATGCTCAAGGCATGCTCAGTGTCTAGCAAAAACATCTGCTCCTTGGATACGAGGCGTCTTACATACCATAGCTGAGCCATGGGCTACATAGTGAACTTTGAGCAGGAGAGAGCAAGTTCTTGGCAAGTCAAAAGTCATTGAATCAGTACACCTTCCTCTTTTGGATATGTATGTCATGCCGCCTGCTCGCCGCGCGTGGCAGTCACGAGGAGCACTCTCCTGTCATCGTCGCAACGTCGGCGGCGTCTTGCGCGAAACCACTCACAACGAAATCATCACGCTTTTCTTGGATTCCTGGACTCGTTTACGGTGAAGGCTGAAGATTTAGGACATGTGTGCTGAAAGTGAGGATGCATGAATATATCAAATTTTCCTCTAGTTCCTCACATTCAACGCAAACGTGTCTAGAGACCTGAACTTCATTCCGAACGTCGTGTTCTATCTGCTGCTATTTCTATCTGTCAATTCCCAGCTTACGAGCCAATTACAAGCCAAATTACACGCATCTGTTGCTCCCCTCAAAGCTCACATCGAGCCTGAAATTCCTGCATCAACAGCTCTCTGTGATTCCTGTGGTTCACAATCATGCTGTTCTTCGTGACTGCGTTCTTTATAGCACTTGCATTGTACCGCGTCTATATGATTCTACCAACTAAAGGAGGTCGACCTAAACATCTGTCTAAACGTCTGCGTAGGAAGACAGATGTTTGCTCTGTAGCTGTCTTTTTGGGTTCAGGTAAGTGGCCAGCTTTCTTTGTCTGCATGGGTTTGAGTGACGTTGCTCTGTGCATGTAGGAGGACATACTTCAGAAGCTCTTACTCTGGTATCAGCTCTGGATTCCAAACGATATACACACCGAACATATATCGTGAGTGAGGGTGATAATTTGAGTGTGAAGAAGGCGCGAAAGCTAGAAGAGCAGTTTGGGTCAACGGAACAAAATGTATTGACTTTTTCTATATCTTATTGTTCACAAATATTTAACCAAATTCAATCAGTACAATATCCTAACTATCCCCCGAGCTCGACAAGTTCGCCAAGCTCTAATTGCCACCCCACTCGGCGCGCTTCACTCACTGTTGACTTGTCTTCGTTATATTACTTTGCCCCCATTGTTGAGCCCCAAAACGCTCAATTTCGCGGACGTTCTCATATTGAATGGACCAGGGACGTCCTTTATTATTTGCCTAGCTGTATACGTTAACAAGGTCAGTGGCTAAATTTCACCTTGATTGCAATGTCCTCAAACTATGTCCTAGTTTCTCGGCCTGCCTGCCCCTGCAATCATATATGTGGAAACCTTCGCCAGAGTAAATTCTTTGTCGCTGTCAGGCAAACTTATTCGTCCACTCGCAGACCGGTTAGTCGTCTTTCAAGTTTGTTGCTTGAATGTCATCATAATTGACATTTTATTAGCTTTCTTTTACAATGGCCAACGGAAAACGGAAAAGTAAAGCTAAGCACTAAGCAGTGGCTTGTTTAAAACTTCAACAAAACTGCATACATACACGTGGATGTACTGTACAATATCAAAAAAGAGAGGAATAAAAATTATGGTATTGGGGGCAATTTTTTTGAGATGGCTGAGCAAATGCTGTCAGATAAACCTGGGCAATAATTTTACTTTCTGGTCCAACGATCTTCTCCTGGGTTTGCTCCGCCCCGTCTGGGAGGGCTGGCACTACGTCCCCTACCGCCCTCCCTCTTACTGGGCTCCCATCCCCCACCTCCGGCCTCCGTCTTTGCAGGGTGAAGTCTGCGCTCCAGCCGTTGACCAGCGCGGAGCGATGATACGAGGTCTTTTGACGCGAGTCGTAGATGCATGAAGTTGCAGAAGCCGCCACGGTTGCATTCGCCGTTCTCGTTTTGACGGCAGCACGCTTCTCGGAAATCCGTTACAGGGGACAGTTCAGCATACAGAGGTCGGCCTATTACTTGTTAGGTGGGGAAGTTCAAGTAGAAAAGAAAAACACGTACCTGCATACCAGCGCTCATTGCAGCTATCTACGGCAGCTTGTGCCTCAGTCTCCCACTCATACCGCGCGTAAACGTTTCCAATAAGATGGTCGCCAACATTGTCGCAGACCTTTTGTTCAAAAGACGATGTCAGATCATGGGAAGAAACAGAAAGGACTCAAAGGACGTACATGTAGCTCCAAAAGATGCCCGAACTTGGCCAACTCGCAGTAAAGGTCCTCATAGACCGCATCGAAACCTTCTTGGAGCTCCTTCTCCGTGAGCTTGCAGACTGGGTCGTGCGAAGGGTTGTGGTAGACGTTGGGAAGAAGGATGGTTTGCGAGAATGGAGGCTTTATGTGCTTTCGCGAGCAGCGATCGCCATGACGGCAAGCGCCAATCTGTCAGACAAAAAATCAGTGAAAAGCGGGGAAAACGAAGCAGATATGTGCATACTTTGTAGTAGAACGAGCAATTCACTCGATCTTGCTCAGTACCGAAAATATTAGCCTTGCAAACGATGTATTAGCATCTACGACAGCAGATATGAGTGACCAGACGTACCAAATGCGAAGCCATTACAGACTAGATGGTGGTGGTTAAAGGGATAGAAGTGGTCGACTGGAATGTTGTGGAATAAGTCGATAAATAAGGAGTAGGATGATGGATGTCGCGCAAGCACAGCAAAGGAAACGTGACTCAGCAAAAGGCGGGGCCGTCCAAACTCAGCGCCAAAGTCAACAGGCGACATCTCTCTCTTTCCCCACAACCACCATGGACTCTTTCGATAACTTTCAGTACGAATCTGCGTCGTCGTACGGCGGCATGGGTGTCGTTGACGACACTTCGTCTGTGTACACCGTAAACACACAGGATAACGCATCCTCCGTTGATCTTTCCAGCCTGTCGCTCTCAGAATATAACGGGGAGGGCGCTGCAACCAATGGACATGCACACCATCATCACCACACCCAGAATCAAGACACTGCGAGTCTTGATGAGGATTTCGACGCTGTTTTGGACGACTTGAAGGACGAGGCCGCAGTTGATCTGCCACCACACGCTTGCAGGTGAGTAGTATTTTTTTCCCTGCACTCTAAATCTATATGATTACTAACTCGCTCTAGCTATTGTGGAATCCACTCTCCTGCATCGGTCGTTAAATGTCTCGTCTGCTCCAAGTGGTTTTGCAATTCCCGTGGAAACACCTCCGCCTCGCACATCGTCAACCATCTTGTGCGCGCTAAACACAAGGAGGTCATTTTGCACGCCGAAAGCCCTCTCGGCGAGACTACTCCCGAATGCTACAACTGCGGCAGCAAAAACGTCTTCATGTTGGGCTTCATTCCCGCCAAAAGCGATACTGTCGTCGTTTTGCTATGCCGGTAAGCACCTTGGTCCTTGTTATTGATTAGAAATCCTTTGCTGACTTTTTATAGCCAACCTTGTGCTGCAATCTCCAAGGATATATCTTGGAATGCATCTCTCTGGGCACCATTGATAGACGATCGCTCCTTCTTGTCATGGCTCGTCAAGCCACCCAGCGAAACCGAACAGTTGCGATCTCGCCAAATCTCGTTCAACCAGATCAACCGCCTTGAGGATCTATGGCGCGAGGATGCGAACGCGACGCTCGAGGACCTCCAGAAACCCGGTGTTGATGACGAGCCGCAGTCTATCTTACTGCGCTACGAGGATGCGTATCAATACCAGAACATCTTTGGCCCTCTTGTCAAGATAGAGGCCGACTACGACAAGCGTTTGAAGGAGAGTCAAACTCAAACCGACATCACCGTGCGTTGGGATTTAGGTCTCAATCAGAAGCGTGTGGCTTGGTTCTGCCTTCCTAAGTTGGAGAGTGGCGAAGTCAGGTTGGCCGTTGGAGATGAGTTGAGGCTCAGGTATCAAGGCGAATTACACAAGGCATGGGAGGGTGTGGGTCATGTCATCAAAATCCCCAACAGTAAGCATTTCTTTCTTTTTGATATAAGTTAGTCATACTGACTCAAACTGTGCATAGACGTTTCTGACGAGATTGGATTGGAACTACGCCGAACTGACGGTGTTCCTGCCGAATGCACCCACAACTTCGCCGCAGACTTCGTTTGGAAGTCTACGAGCTTCGACCGAATGCAACTCGCGATGAAGACCTTCGCAGTGGATGAAAAGAGTGTCAGCGGATACATCGTATGCTATTTTAGTCTTCTATTACCGCATATATGCTAACATTATTTTCAGTACCACAAACTTCTTGGACATGAGTTGGAGCCCCAAATGCTCCGCACCCAAATGCCCAAGCGCTTCTCCGCTCCTGGACTTCCGGAGCTTAACCACTCGCAAATGTTCGCCGTCAAGAGTGTGCTACAGAAGCCCATCAGTCTGATCCAAGGTCCTCCTGGTACCGGCAAGACTGTCACTTCCGCGTCCATCGTCTACCACCTCGCCAAAATGAACCCGGGCCAGGTCCTTGTGTGTGCGCCGTCCAATGTCGCCGTCGACCAGTTGACGGAGAAGATCCATGCGACCGGTCTGAAGGTCGTCCGCCTAACGGCCAAGTCGCGCGAGGCGCTCGACTCAAGCGTGTCATTCCTGACGCTACACCAGCAAGTCGCGAACAGCACGACACATGTGGAATTGCAGAAACTTATCATGCTCAAGAACGAGCAGGGAGAGTTGAGCAGCAACGATGAGCGGAAGTACAAGACCCTTATCCGCCAGTGCGAGAAGGAGATTTTGAACGCTGCGGATGTTATCTGTTGTACTTGTGTTGGTGCTGGTGACCCTAGGTTGAGCAAACTCAAGTTTAGGACTGTGTTGATTGACGAGGCTACTCAAGCCGCTGAGCCTGGTATGTTTAATTTCTTCGCCGCTGATAATTTGCGCTAACACTTTTTTTTATCAGAATGTATGATTCCTTTGGTCCTCGGTTGCAAGCAAGTCGTTCTTGTCGGAGACCATCAGGTAAAAAATTTCCCTTATTTTCATGGCATACATTTACTAATTTACAATGTTTCAGCAACTTGGCCCAGTCATCATGAACAAGAAAGCCGCCCGTGCTGGTCTCACCCAATCACTATTCGAACGCCTCGTCGTGCTCGGAAACAGGCCCATCCGTCTTCAAGTCCAATACCGCATGCACCCTTGCCTCTCCGAGTTCCCTTCCAACATGTTTTACGAAGGCACCCTTCAAAATGGTGTCACCGCCCCCGAGCGTCTGCGCAAAAACGTTGATTTTCCATGGCCCGTGCCTGATACACCTATGTTCTTCTACCAGAACTTGGGTCAGGAGGAGATTTCGAGCAGCGGCACGTCCTTCCTCAACCGCACCGAAGCCTCTAACGTGGAGAAGATCGTCACCAAATTCTTCAAGTCGGGTGTCATGCCCAGCCAGATTGGTGTCGTCACCCCGTACGAAGGGCAGCGCTCGTATATTGTCAACTATATGCAGTTCAATGGGTCGTTGAAGAAGGATTTGTATAAGGAGATTGAGGTGGCGAGTGTGGATGCATTCCAGGGACGAGAGAAGGATTATATTATCTTGAGCTGCGTGCGCAGCAACGAGCACCAGGGCATTGGGTTTTTGAATGACCCCAGGCGTCTCAACGTTGCGCTCACGCGTGCCAAGTACGGTGTTGTCATTCTCGGTAACCCGAAGGTATTAAGCAAGGTGCGTATTCGTCTGCTGAAATTTTGAGACTGTATTTCTGATCATATATCTTCTAGCATCCTCTTTGGCATTATCTCCTCACGCACTACAAGGAGAAGAACACCCTCGTCGAAGGCCCGCTCAGCAACTTGCAGGTCAGCATGATCCAGTTCAGCAAGCCGCGCCGCTCGCTCGGCAAGTCGATGGAGCAGTTCCGTCGCCACGAAACCAACGCGCGCGACTATATGCAGGCTGCACCCAACGCTATGACTAGCGATCGTACGTACTGCTCTCACCCATTAGAATTTCTTATCTAACCTCCTTTTATCCACAGCTCTCAGCCGCAGGTCAGGCACCCCAAGCCGCTTCGACGCAAGCTTCTACCGTACCCACGACGCTTTGAGCTACATTCCTTCCGATGTGCAGTCTCTGCGCTCGCAGGCGACCTACTCCTCCGGATTGCCCATGTTCAACGCCCCAGGTCCATTCGGCGCCGGGGCTGGCAACGTCCCACGCGGTGCCGCCGGCGCCAAGCGCAGCACGTACAGCTACGCCTCGTCCATCGTCTCTCAGGACATAGGCCTTGGGGGCACGGATGCCAGCAGTGTCATCGGTGTGGGCAACGGCAATGGGAACGCGCACCACCTTGGCGGCCCGGTCGTTGGAGAAAATGGCGTCGGGGGTGTTGGAGGCACGCCGCACATCGCGTACTCGCAGAGCGACCGCCTGCGCCGTCGGACGTCGTTCGGGTCCGCGTCTGTTGCGGGGCAGAGCGACCTCGGGAGCCTGTCGCAGTACGACTATAAGAGCCAGGACGACGCAGGCGATATGGACGATATGAAGTCGCAGTACGCGGGCACGCAGAGCGGGGTGACGGTGTTCTAGCGCGCGTTTAACGTGCGCCGGGGCTGAAGCCGCTCGCTGCTGGTTCTGATATGACGACACTCGTTTTGCATTGCATGCGAGCTTGATTCTGTGCCTGTGGACAAGCTGCTGCTGCCGCCGTTGATGGTCTGCGATTCTTTTTTGGCCGGGCGGAGTCGTTGGTTTCCCTGATGTGGTGCGTGCTGCAATGCTTGCTTGCATGCCGCCGTCTGGGCTGAGCTGGTCGGTGTCGCCTTGCTTGCCTGCTCAACAACACACTATATCACCTCCATACATCCTTGCACGATGACCCGCTGCCTGCTTTGCCACACACACCTTACTATCCCTATGCCACAGCCCAAGATTGTGGTGCAGTCATCAATGGTCATTGACATCGGTCGGCGCGAGGGACGTTGTGCTTGATCCATAGCACTTGAAGGCCGGGAGGATTGATATCTGAGACAGTCGGTTCGACGTTGTCCTTCTGTCCGTTCGTCTGTCTGTCCGTCCTCCGTTTTTCCTTCCCTCTCTCCGACGTTCGTTGTATACCTCCGTTTTGCCCTTTTCCTTTTCTTGGCCCAAGCCTGTTTCCTTCTTTTTCCTTCTTTCTTCTCTTCTCTTCTTTCTAAAATGTTCAAAACCCTAAACAGATGTGCTTTGTATATGCGAATAAAATAATACGCCATGAATTCTGTTACGATGATTCATCGTTTGGCCTGGGATGAGATGATTTGGTTCTCTTGACATATCCTCGGGTATGTTTTCTGGGTAAATAAGTATTGATGGGAGCGTCATGGACGGTTTACCGACGTCCAGCGTTGACGTTTTGATCGCCTGGGTGTGCGTACGTCCTTCAAGCGTACTAGGTCTGTATCATGGGTACGAAGCTGGTCTTTTATTTCAGGTCTTCGCCTGAATATGAAGAAGGGGGAATCATAATTTGTATTACATGTCGAGTACATACTTCATGTGCATCCTCTGACCTACATACGGGGAATCACATTAATCACTCGGAAGAGCGCAGCTGAAAGTCTAATCTTATAAATACCCACCGCATGGTCCGGCAATCCGTCAGTTGCATGTGGGATTTGTATGCCCAGTCCGGAAGGTAGGAAACTTGGGAAGGGGACAAAAGTATCATTGAGAAACTGGCGGGTACCTCAGTGCCGTTGACAGATCCAACAGATCAAGGTGTTTTTTTTTTTGTGTTTTTGTGTTTTTGTGGGCGTTTTTTTTTCTTCTTGTGCTTCTCATCCCACCGTCACAGGACATTTATCTGACCTGGCGTTCGCTACCATCAGTGTCATTTCTTGCAGGCCGTCCACGTTGGACGTTCAACATCGCTTCAGTTAACATACGAGACGACGAGACGACCAAGGCAGCCTGGCCAGGTTATCTCCTATCCGATACCAGGCCAACCAACGCAGGTTCTCCAGGGCGAGATACTACAGCGCATATCATCATTCAATTCTGCTGCAATTTTTTATTCACGCGCAGAGGCACGCACTACAGACGACAAAACGACGACGACAATCCGGGCCCCCGACGGCGATAACGCGTCACCGCAGACCCAGAATTGAGCAACCGACCGCCTTGGGACAAATTTGAAATTTTGTGCGAAGACACAGCTTCCGCCTGTCCGAGATCTACCTCAGTCTCTTCAGACTTCCTCCACTCCCCAGCGCCCGCAGCGAGGCTAGCGATTATCAGCAGAAGGCAGGGGGATCCGACGTCCAAGCTCTGACTCCTTCCCTGTGCCTCCCCACAACCCCTGACTGACGAGCGATAACTGATCTCCTTACCCCAACCAACAAAAAAATCGGTGCCCTCTATCCCAATAACAATAACGACTGCGGTGGAGAGCCACACGAGCCCAATCACATCAACCACGACGAGAGCAGTGGCAATCAGCGTAACATACAACGCACCTCCTCCTTCACCCCCACCCTCATCCCCACATCTCCCGTTACGCACGGTTACGAGATGTCGATGTACCTCGAATCAAACCTTCCGACCCTAACGCTGGACATCCCAAATGCGGAGTCGTCGTCTACTTCATCATCCAGCCCGCCCTCGCCCATCCCGCCCGTCCTTGGTGAAACCGGCACCAGCACAAGCACCGACCCAAACTCCGATTCTAGCTCAACAGCTACAGCGACGACGGCAAAAACATCCCTTTCGTCCTCATCATCATCGTCCTCATCGTCATCTTCCTCTTCCCTGCCGACCACGGCGGTGACGATCGCTGCGAATAGCGGGTGCGAGGCCGCCTCGGCCTCGTCTACCCCCGCATTAAGCGTCAAGTTTGCCCCGCTCCCTCAGCTCGCCCCGCGCAAGCGGCGCTCGACCGCACCTCTCGGCATGGCCGCGCGAGGACAGCTCGTGCGCAATCAGCAGAGCCAGCAACGACGGCGCACCGTGCCCAATGCCTCTGCATCTACACCTGCAAATGGCAGTAGCAGCGGCGAGGCCGCGCCCTCCACTACCGGGCTCCCGATGACGGTCCTAGCGCACACCGCGCTGCCACCAGACGTCGTGCTGACACCGGCGCAGATCGAGGAGCTACGGCTGCGCCAGGAGGAGGCCGCGGCGCGCTATGCGCACTTCCAGGCCTCGGCGCACGCGCAGGCCGCGCGCGAGACGGAGGCGGAGGTGGTTGTTGAAGAGGAGCTGAAGGAAGCGAGGGCGAGAGAGAGGGAGGCAAAAGAGAGGGACAAGCATCGAGAAAAAGAGAGCAGGGATTGGGGAAAGGAGAGTCGGAGCAGGGAGCGGAGCGATAGGGAGGCGCATGCGCATGGAGATGAGGCCGAGGACCCGATTTTGGCTCTGGGCAAGGCGGTCAAGGGCGTCGGCCGTTTCTGGCGGCGGCGCGTCGTGAGCAAGGTTGAGCTCGTGGACGAGCATAGGGATGCGGACCGCAAGGACAGCTTACACCTGCGGCGTCGAAAGTCGGATGTCGGCCGCCATGGCGAGTTCTCTGGAGCTTCCTCATCATCAGCGCCTCCGCCAGTCCCGCCTATGCCGCTGCGCCCGATCTTGGCGAACATCCCGACGAATATCGCGCCTCCGTCAAGGTCTGTGCCTGCACTGCCAACTCAGGCGGAGGCGGCTGAAGCGCTGCTAGCCGCTGCTGAGGGCGTCGCTGGAAAGGCGGGTGTGGAAGAGGAGACCCATGAGGAGGAGCGGGTGGGCGAAATGGAGGTCGAGGTCGAGGTCGAGATGGAGGTTGAGGTAGAGGTCGAGCTGCAGGATGACGGTGAGGCGGATGCGGATAAGACAGGGAATACAGAGACGGCGGAAGAGCGCAGTGACTGGGTGGAGGTGGAGCACGGCATGTCTCTGGACGCCCCCGATACGACGCCAACGCCGACGTCAATGCCACCGCAATCACAATCATCCTCATCATCGACACCATATACCCAATCCGCACCAATTGCGCGCCCGCCAACACCCGCACCGAGACCTTCCTCATCATCTGTATCCTCTACGACCTCTTCTACATCTACGCTCACGCAGGACGCGCCTGCATCCGCCTCTGCGCCTACACACAGTTCAAAAACCCACCATGCGCACAGCGGACCCCACGCACGCAATAAAGCGGAAGGAGGAGTCGCGGGCGCGCCTCGCCGCCTCGTCAAGCCGCCTTCTGCGTTCAGCTCCTTTCCGAGGCGGGGGAAGGCGGTTGGGGCTTGATTTTATTTATTGGTGGTCGGTGGGTAGATTGGTGCTGGTGCTGGTGATAGGTGATCTTCGTTGCTACCGTACCCAGCGCATATATGCGAGTTTGGACACCTCTGGAGGATACAAATGATTGCGGACTGTACAGAAACAGGCGTGTTGATGCGGTTCAGCGACGACCTCGCGTATGCAGCCGCGACTGCGCACTTCAAGATACCTATCGTCATATGGACTGCCGCTGTCTAGTCCTGATTACCCTCTATGCCCTATACCCCTCCGTCGATTTTTACGCGCGCCCGCATGCTATCGACTAACACGCCCACTAGATGATTATCTGGCCCAACCGACACAGAAAAGTCAAGAAAAAGACCGAAGCAAAAACACCAACGACTCCGCGCGACACCTAATTTATTGTTTATTCCACATCGGTCCTCCCATAATTTCTCTGGCAGTACGTCCGTCTTATCTATTTATCCATCTACCCACCGCTGGCCCCACTTCGATTGTCAATCTGTTGCACTATCGTTATCATCATCATCGTCTGCTCATATATACACCCACGCACCCATACCCCACGATTTTATCTTTTCTTCATCTCGGTCGCCAGATCTGCAGGGGAGGTGCGGATATTTTCTTCTCCTTGTCTTGTCTTTGGCTCTTATCCTTATCTTGTGGAGGCTGGACTATTTACTTTTACTTGATCTCTTATTACCTAGTCTCTGCATTCGCATCCTTCACCTTGCGTCTTGCTTTGCTTTCGAGCGCTAGCCTGTTCCGTCTGCGAGGAGTTCTTATATTTATGCTTTTATGTATGGGTTGTGTACATACTCTAGACGTTCCGCTTATTTTCTCTTGTTCTTTTCTTTCCTTCCTTTTCATTTTTGGTCGTTGTCGACTCCTTATCATTGATTTTTTATTGGGCTGGTGATATACTACATTATACACGTTTCTTTTACTTGCATGCTGTCGCTGCTTTGCGATATGGTTTTCTTTACTTATAGTTTAATTGCATTGGAGTTCTATGATTGAATATTGAGGTGTACTTACTCTAGCTAGAGGTTGGAAATTGCGCTGGGCGCCGCCTCGGACGAGGCCGTGATAGCCTCGTCGATGTCGATCGTTCTCACGAACTTGATGTCCTTCTTCGACACGTTCCACCACTTGCCATCCGAGTTCAAACGTTGCAACGTTCAACGTTCAGCCTCAGGTTTTGAAATCATCGAAACCGTCAGAACCTGATTCTCAGAGACTGTGTCTTGCTTTCTTTTGGATCCGGTACAACGCCTCACCTGCAACCGCGTCGATAACCACGCTGCTCCTGTGTTGAAACTTGAATCCCTACTCGGAATATATGCACGCTCTTCTGCATGTGAAGCTTCCAACTATGAAGGCCGCCAAGCAAGATTCCAGAACAGGTCGCAACTATCATCGCACGACTATGTAGCTCCAAAAGCGATAACCACGCTGCGTTGGAATCTCTAATCGAATTATAGGTTAAACGGGCCTGTTAGATTCTGCTTGAAGCTAAGTACCACCCTCCCACACCCTCTCAGTAGCAGAGCACCCGAACCTGGGTCCACGCTTGTGCGTTCCGAGCCTTTATTCTTTACGGTGAAATCAGAAAAACGCGTTTGTCACAGATCACCTGATATCTCCGTGAAAATTCGTCGCGCTGGCCTATTAGTATTACATCCAACCAACATCCAACACTCATCTCTCGGCGGGCCACAAAATAACTCGGCCTCTGCTACTGACCGTCGATGTCTGTACTCGATTTGTATGTACGCAACCTCTCTTTACGGTCTGGTGCTGGCGACTTTGGCAGACCTGCCACGACAGACGACTTGCTTCTGGATAAACTCACCCCACGAGAAATATTCAGATACTCTCGGACACACAAAGCTGCACATGCCGCAGTGAAGTCTTACGTGAAGCGAAGGTTCCATCTGCATGAACTTTTGGGACGTTATTTCTCTCCTTCAGAGATCCTTCGCTTTCGCGAGCTTCAGTGCCACACGGGCATGTTCATATCAGGCTCAACGGCAATCCAGTTCTTCGAGCGCACCGCGTATCCGGAGTCTGACCTTGACTTGTATCTCGAGCATCGGTTCTGCCGCACCGTTGCCTATTGGTTGGTCGAAATTGGATACAAGTACGCCCCTCTTCCTGAGTCTGCGAACGTGGCTTCCCTGGAGCAGGCCTTCAAGGCAAACCCACCGACTAGGGAGCGTGTTCCCGATCCGTTCTGTGGAGATATTTTCTTCGATGATCCTGGGAAGGATTACTTCAAGGCTCCGTTTGTTTTCAATTTTGAAAAACAGAACCAATATCGCAAAATCCAGTTGATCACGTCTCTGCAAAGCCCTTTGCAACGTATATTGAGTTTTCACTCTAGTAAGGAATTCATTTTATATGAAAATGTTAAATCGCTTCTACTGATTACCCTGAACGTTGTTTAGCATGTGTGATGAATATCATTACGCATGATAAAGCATATTCTTTGTTTCCACGAGCGACCTTTGAAGAACGCCGTTCGCTTGTTTGTCTTAGTCCCAGTGAGCTTCGCGACAAAGCTTTCAAAAAATACACCGAACGTGGCTGGTCGTTCATCAACGTGGCCTATAGCAAGCGTGCAGAACGTAATCTCCTGGAAATTCGTTTTTCTCTAGGAGAACGATATATTGGCGATCGTAAATGTTGGACCATGCCTATTTTTCCGGCCCTTGATCTACCAGAGGGATATATGGAGTCAAACTCTTGGCTTACCACATGCGATTTTTGGGACGAGTACCCTACGATGTCATATAACTTCCTCGTATCAAAATCGCTCAAATTCACCTATCTCATCGATACTAGTGACGACTGGGAAATAGAAGGCCTTATCAAGAAGATTGTCCCATATAGTGAGGACGAACCCACCGACGAAGGGTAAGGCTTTTGGTCCCGAATTATTTTGTATGACGGCTGACATGTTTGATATCTTAGAAAACGCGACGATATATTAAGGACCACGATAAGGAAACACCGTATCGACATTGAAGAAGAGGATTGCGACATGTTGTATGAAGATACCTCCGACGGCGAAAGTGAGTCCAAAGAGGATATATCGGATAGTGGCTCCCAAGGAGATACAGATATCTGATACAAAAGGCTCTATCTGTCCTCGAGCTTGACTAAATTGACTTTCCCATTGATTATGCTGTTTAGTCAGATATGTTGCTGCTCAACTAATGCTTGTCTCTTGGACGCCGGATCGCCGGATGAAATTGAGCTGTTGCTTCCAGCTTCACACGTACTGTATAGAACGTGTTAAGATAAGGAGAGTAAATATCCCACTTCACATGGCGATAGGTGCCATTATTGGACGCGATGTTATTCCGATTCAACTCTCACTACCACATGATTGCAGTGTGTCAGCTAAATCTACCATAACTGGAACGTTGTTATAACATCCTAACCAATAAATGACTAAAGCAGCCTTCTCACTGACGTCTGGACTGTTCGCTACGCTGCCTTCCTCGCCTCTCCTCGAAAACCGGTCGGATTCGCAGGGCAGATGTCCATTCTAACACTGTAATTGAGTGATAGCGATGCAAATTTCTTATGTTCTACTTTAACTAACTTGCAACTTGACCTTTACATTTCTAGGCCGGCCACCACAGATGATCTCGTTTGCGATAGATTGTCTGCGGCGGACCTCTACAGATATGCGCGCACCTGCAGGACCGCACATTCCGTCGTCCAGTCATACATCAAACGGGCGTTCCGGCTGCACACATTACTAGAGCGCTATTTTACCCCGCTGGAGGTCATTCAGTTTCGCCAACTACAAGCGCAGGTCGGTATGTTCATATCCGGGTCGACAGCACTCCAATTTCTCGACCGCGCCATGTATCCCGAGACGGGGCTTGACTTGTACGTCGAGCGTCGCTTGCGTCGATCGGTGGCTCTCTGGTTGATCTCCATTGGCTATAAATATGTCGTCCCTGCGGAGTTCATGCAGAACAACGTCTCTTCTAAGGGAGAGATTTTCACGGATTCCCAACAGCAGGATAGAGCACACGTTTACCTGACTTCCGAAGAAGCAGACTACGGAAAAGTCCCCGATTGCCCTTTCGTCTTCGACTTCGAGAAAGAGAACCCGGATCGTAAAATTCAACTGATTACTACCCTTGGATCCCCTTTGACACGAGTGCTGAGATTTCACTCATGTGAGTGTGTTATGTTAATATTTGGGAGTCCATTTCTGACGTTGTCCTTTTTATTACCGGATTTAGCGTGTGTGATGAACATCATTACTCACGACAAAGCGTACTCGTTGTATCCAAGAGCAACTTTTGACGATTACCGCTCATTGATGTTCTCAAACAGCACCGATCGCGAAGAAAACGCGCTCAAGAAGTACGCTGACAGAGGGTGGACTACGATCATGCTCTCCAACGCCACCACGCAGTCCACAGCTCCGAAATACAATTTTACGACAGGAGAGCGATATCTTGGAGACCGAGGGTGTTGGACACTACCTATTCTGCCTGCGCTTAAATTTCCTCGGAGCTACATGGAAAGCAACTCCTGGAATGTCCGCTTCCCCAGATACGCTAGACGGCCCGATGTAGATTTCGGTTCAATTGGAACCAAAAACATGAAATTTAATTATCTCATGACTGCGAACCATGAAGCCTATGTCAGAAAGTATGCGGACGCTTTGGCTGGGCTTGGGTTGTATTCTAGCAGGTGAGTCCAATTATATTCATTCTCAACGGCGCTGCGGATCTCTAATCTGTTTTTGTCGATATAGCATGCTTGATGATACCCAGTTTGAGGTGTTGACGAAGCGGTATCGTACAAAATACAGTCCGCCTTTATATGGAGAGAAAGCCAGCAACGGGGTCACTGTGATCTGCGAGGAAGGGAAGGAGGAGCCGAGCAAGATCTATGAGCGCCAAGTGCTGTTGATAGGCGCCCGTTCGATGTGATTATTTAATATAGGGATGTCGAGAGTGTTTTCGGGACTTGGCCAACTAGAATTTCTTGCTTTGTTGTCGTATTCTATTGCTTTGAATGTATGCTTTCTGAATAGAGCGGTTCGTCATATTCCTAGTGTGCATGAGACATAATTACGCTAAATCGTTGTTCAAAACGAAATGAGAATCATTATACGCCGCGAAGTCAATGAACTTTGATAATTCTATCGTAATCTAATGGCTTACGCTCAAAAACAAATCTGAATTGTAAATGACAACCCTACAGTAAGCAAACATTGATTCCAACGATTTGACCACATTCATGCCGCCTTTCTAGCCCACTTAGCGGAACATAATGTCTCGTGGCGCTTCTGACTATCGTACCGTCTGCCCAAACTGGTATGACATCGCGGACAGACCACCCTCTTTGAGCAATGATCACTACGCTGGTGGTGTCTATTCATTGCAGTCTTGGTAGGAAAAGCCCATGGACAATCTATAATTGACGGGTTGTTGCACACAAAGAAGTGTTCAAAAAGATGATCATCATGTAAATCAACCTCAATGTCGATGCCCCAGGTGCTGATCCTCCCGTCCAAATCTTCCATGGGACCTTTGTTGATTATTTTCATTTGAGATTTTTTCCAAGGCAGTTGTCGATATCTCCCATCGAGTGTCAGTTTTTTGAGGACAGAAGGTGGGATCTCTGGCTTGATCGTTCGTCGGGTATTTGAATCGTTGGAAAGAGTCTGTGGGAAGGTGTCGCCTACTGGATTTGCTACTGAATTGGAAATCAGCTTGGCGTTTGGCAAATATTGTGGTGACGACGCCGGGTAGCTCGAAGATATTAGATTCTTTGCGGAGTCATTTGTTGTTGAAGGAGGAGCGGTGATCTGGGTGGAGGATAATGCGGAGAGAAGAAGGCGAGCAAAATCAGTAAAGTCATTGAGCTGTTCTGCTGTATGTACAGAAGGACCCGACAACGAGATGAGCTCGGCAAACTGTGCGAGGAATGTTTCGTCCGTCCATAGGACGTCCAAAATCTCCTTTATATGTTCTGGTATTTGATCTAACATCGTCAACGGCGACGAGATTTCGGAGGAGCGGTGGAAAATTTCGGAGCTGAGAAATAGAATGAAGGAAATTGGGTTCATGCGAGTGGCAACTTGGAGGAGCTATATACCATGACAGGCAAAGCGTTGCTTCATTTATATGGAAATCTTTTACTTCGGCGATTGTGGCGCATGCATAGCAATAAGCGCCAAACGTGGGAAAGTTACATTAATAGTGCCACATTCGACCTTCGTGGCCATGGTGCCGTACATTACTAGTTACTACTTATATCAAATTGATTCCGATAGAATAGTATTTGATTTGAATCAACTTCCTCACGCAATCCTCATGCATTCCACATAATAACAACGAAGTCAGCAAATTCCTGCATCTAGACGGTATTTTGTGTTTTCGGCAAATCGGAAATAGGCGCTGGAATTTCACGGCGGTATAAATCGCACATCCTGAGTGTTGAGTGCATAGCCTTGATGTACCTTAAATATTTCGAGCGATAAAGTGGTGATTGAGTCAATAGCCGCTGGGGCAGTGTGCAAGGCCAAATGCTAACTTCCGGAGAATGAATTTATGTGGCAATTTCAAGTTCCTCTCCACTCTTTCCTCCTTCCTCCACCTCATCTTCCTTCCCTCCTCCATGTCGTACCTGTCTCAAGCTCTCATTGACTTTATTCCTCACATGCTCGACTATCACCTAAATTATTCAAGTTCCTCAGGACTGTTTTACAGGCGTTCGTCTCTGTCCTCCCCTGGGCTGCTTTTTGAGTAGATATATGCGCATATATTTACTCCTGTGAAGGTATTGAACATTTTGTTTCGCTCAACATCTCTCCCGCTTTCCTTTTCCTAGGTTCTTCGAGACGGTATCTGACGGTCTGAATCCGAGGGCTCAGTTGCTCGTCTTGGCCCGTAAGGACACCAACTTCTTGCTCTTGTTCTTCGGAAAGCTACTTCAACGAAGCTCATCCTCATCTGCTCTACTGGTGCCTCTGTCGTCTGTCCCAGAAATGGCCAATTCTCTTTGCCAAATGCTGGTTTGTCGTTACTTCCTCCCTGCCACCGTGCACTTCGTTTTATTGATGCCGCATCTCTGAGGCTGAGTGAGCATGCATAGGCACATATATGCACTCATTATGGAGGTGATTATCAATATCTTCTCTTGCTGACAACTTTGACTATGCTCAACACTTGTTCCTCAGTTGCATCTGTCGTGTTCAGGACTCGGGATTCCACGACCTTTGGTCCATTACTAGTAGAAGCTTGAACGAAGCTTAATCCAGATGCCACCCTTCGTCTATGTTTTCCAATTGCATCCGATTGCGCATCGGTTTTCGCACATATTTCCAAGAATTAAGTATGCTCTGCCTCGCCGCTGGCACTGAGAGACCTTGATTCTTCCAGGTCGGTGCCGGCGGCGAGAGCCTAGAGGAACCGAAAGGGGAGATGACGTAACGTGACTTGCTAGTTCGTGAGCAGCAGGTTGGAAGTGTTTCTTGACCATGGCCACCTCGTTCGCTGCGTACGCATCGCAGTATCTCACCAAGCACGGTACAGACACCGTCGACTCCGAGCAACCTCTCTTCTTCTCCTTCACCACCGACGACGGCTCAAGACATGCCCACCAAACAGACGTCGAGGACCTCGACGACCCACATCTGAATCCAGCCGGGCACGACGATGATCCGTATCTCAAGCTCGACGACTCACCACCTGGATGGCTTGCCCATCTAGCCCACTCACCGCGGCGCTCAAGATCGAGGTCGAGATCATCCTCGCGCTCGGCATCACCTCACTCCCAGTCCTCCGCGGACAACGCTCCCCCACCCGAGCTACTCGCTGCGCCGCCGCCGCGCATGAATCCCAAACCCAACATCGTCAAACTACCACCAGTGTCGGAATTGACGGAGTCACTTCTTCCCCGTGAAGGCACCGATATTTTCTCTCTGCCTGACCCACGACACATTCCCCGTAAGCGGCGGAAACACCACGACGCACTTTGGACGGCACTTTGGCTGGGCGCTGTCTCCCTTTCTCTCCTCCTCTGTATCATTCTCTTGTTTACTACACGACGACCTCGAGACTTTCCCGCTGCTCTCTTACCATACGCTGTACTTCTAAGGACAGTGCCGGTCCTCACGCTGCTTACACTGTTTAGTGCTGCTGCCGCGTATGCACACGTCTATCTGCTCAGGGTCTTTGCTGGCCCTGTCATGCTCCTAACTTCAGTCTTCGTCCCCGCCACGCTTTTTGTGTCTGCAATATGGGCATTCGTGGGCAGTTTCATGTGGGATGGTGATGTTGAACCTACTTGGGGCGAGACTGTTGGGTACGTCATGTTCTCTTTTCTCTGTATCGGTGATGCTAACATTTATTTAGGCTTCGGCTCTTCGCAATCATCCCACTTATTCTATCCCTCATCACAGCTCGCCGGCTCCTCCATCTCCCACGGCATATTCATCGAACATCATCTACCCTGACTCTCGCCACCCATCTTCTCGTGAACAATCCCTTCCTCGCGCACTCTCCCCAGCTATCCTACTTGCCATGCTTCTGGCTAGTATACCTTTTCTCACCGCTATATTCCGTCTGCTGCTTATCGGGTACGGGACGAAGGGTCCCGGGAAGGGGGAGAGTGGATGGGAATGGCATGTTCGTGCTTGGGCGAATTGGGGCATTGCAGTTGTCCTGGCCGTTTGGTTCTGGAGCTGGGCGGTGGCAAGAGGTATTCTGAGGATGACGGCTGCAGCCGTTGTGGGTGCATGGTATTTCGCAGAGTGTGTATATTTATCATTAACATATCGTGTATATAAACTGACCGCCGCTTCTAGCCCGACGTTACCTCCTCCACCACCGACGTCCACACATACTATCCATGCTGCTCTTATACGCTCAACGGGACCATCTCTAGGCACACTTACACTTTCCGCACTGTTGCTCACAGTCCTGCGGCTTTGCACACTCCTTCTGCTCCTGCTCAATCGACTCCCGCCCCTGCTCCTCGCCATACCCTTCTCATCATACAACATCCCTGGAACGCCCTACGGCCTGGGAGTATTGGGCGTCGGCGTTGCGCGATGGATCGTACCTGGGATTGGATGGATTATTGACTATGTGAGGCGGTGGGAGGAGAGAGTGAGTCGATATGTGCTGGTCTACTGTGGAATGGTGGGCGTGGGATTTTGGGAGGGTGCTGGAAGATCTGGGGCGTTGGTTTCTGGAAGGGCTTGGGCAGAGAGGGAGGCGAGGGAGGCGCCTATTGAAGGGACTTCTGGAAGGACTGGGAGGACAGGACGGAGAGGACGGACGGCTGAGGCGAGGAAGTTGGATTTTGGCACTGAACGTATGTTCTGTTTCGTGTTCATCGCTGGCTCTACTCACACTTCATTGTGGCCATTGCAGCATCTCTGGATTTACTAACGATCTCGCCTCTGACCTTGACGCTGCCATTTTCGTTGTTGACGTACCTTTTTGTCGCGCACACGCTTGGAGCACCGCACGAAGCGCTTGGTGTTGCTCTGCTCGCTGGAGCGATGACGGCAGTTGTAGGCGTGTTTTGCGTTGGTGTTGTGAGGGATTGGTGAGTTCCATTTTATTTTTTTATGTCTTTCTATTTCTCGTCTCTCTTCATCGGGCTGCAGTCTTCCTTCGGCCAGGATGACCAAACGGTGAACCGAATCAACTCTGTTTATGTGCAACATATGCGCTGGTTGCGTTAGGCTGCTATTCAGAGTCCTTTCGTCCTTGCTGTAGACGGTTCACTTTGGTCATTCGGCTGTATGAATCTTGCACATCGTTCACTCCCTTGCGCTGCCCTGCATCGCACGTCCCATCCCTCATATCATTTATTTCCGCGGGCCCCCAAATTTCTTCTTTTCTTGTTCGCTATAAACGAAAGCTTCACTAACCGCGTTGCCATTTCATAATCAGTGCCGATACGTTGTACCTCTGCTATTGCATCGACAAAGCCGCTGGGGAGCGCCATCGCGAAGAAGTCTTCATCGCATTCGAGTACGATGGGGGGACAGAACCTGGGTTTGGAATTGGAGCAGGTTTGCCTGAGTCGGTCGTGTTGCCTCTGCACAGGCAGCAAGGAGGGCGCAGTGGGGTCGGCGGCTCGGTGTTGCAGCACCCCCGTCGTGGCATGGCAGGTCCAGAGACGATCATACCACGCTCGCCACTGGGGGCTGGGAATAGTGCTGCGGGCGGACGCAAAGGGAAGAAGAAGGAAACAATCTTCGACGCTCTGGAGGAGGGCGAGGCTAGTGATGTAGAGGCTGGTGGGAGGACATTGAGAGGCCGGGGTAATGGCAGACGACATAATACCTCTCAGCAACAGCAACAGAAGCAAGGGTATCACCCGCAGCAGCCTACGCTGAAGACCCCTCTTGTCACTTCATACCTCGACTCGGAGAACGAATCGCTAGACGGTGATGACCGCACACCAACAGCTGGAAAGGGACGTCCTACCCCCGCTGAGGTGCCACGAGATGACGATGACGACGAGATGAACCCCTTCAGACGAAGCACGATTGACGACGAAGAGGCTACCGTCGGGCAGCGCGATAGGGCTTGGACGGAGGGCCATCGAAGGACGAGCAGTGGAGCAACTGCAGCGGGGACTGCGTTCCCATTCGCCACGACTGCTGCGAGTCCCAGTACTAGCCCGCTAGGCACGAGCCCGCTCGGAGCTGGGGTGGGTAAGGTAGGCTTTGGGTTCGTTGCTGCCCAGCACAGGCGGACGGCGTCTGGCGCCGCTGGCGCCGTTGCCGCCCCGCGACCAGGCGAGAGGATGCTCAGCAGTACTCAGGAACTGAATATGAAGAGTCAGTTCCTGATGAACATGCGTGCGTTTGGGGCGGAGAGCCAGGCATCGGCCGCTTCTGGAGCTTCTGAGGGTGCTTCCGGTGGCGAGGGATCTGCTATGGAGAGTCGTATGTCTGCTGGGCAAGGACAAGCCAAGGAAGGGGGAGAGAAGGAGGAGGGAGAAGGGAGTATGTTGGGGCCTGGGAGTGGGTTTTTCAACTAGGTTGTTGGGATTCCGATATCTTGCGTCCTTCAGTGGCACCGACTAGCGACGACCTCCTACTCTGGGATAAACCCAATAACTTTGCCCCCAACATTCGAGCCACTCACCTATCCACCGAATCTCATTTTTCCGAGCTCTGCGACTACTTCTTCCATTGTCCATGCCAATCCTTCAGCATACATCGTCTCCGGCTTCGAACGTCTTTTCCCCGATTTCCAGCATCCCTCCTAGTACTACATTATCCCGACCGCCCTCAAATATCGCATGTTCATCCTTCTTGTCTCCGGCATCTTCTTTCGACACTCCTAGATCCTTGGCTTTCACGCGCTCAGTGACGCTTTTCTATTTCTATCTGTATATTTTACTTATCCCTTTTCTATCATTCTCGTCTTGTGCGTTTGAAATGGAGAAAACCGTATATCACCTCTTGCGACATTCTTCTGCTGTCCATCCTTTATGTGGAGGGAGCAGGAGTGACCGCTGGTGGACAATCCAATTTTAGGAGCCCGACGATGAGATGGGGTGCCTTTTTAATCGGTGTCCGATTTTTGTTTTACTGTTTACAATGTGCTATATTTGCTTTGCTTTCGCTTTTTCCCTTCTTTTCCTATCCCTTTCCCCTTTCCAGCTCCCGTTTGCGCGTTCGCCCTTCATATCATTGACCGTCAGATTTTAACCAATTTCTTCATGCATCCGTATTACCACCATCATCTTCTACATCACGAACACTCATCATCATGACAGGATCTCCTTCATCCTATACTATAAAGTATCTAGACTACTTGTTTTGCTACTCCCCAAGTTCATGATCATTGCATGTTCGGTCTCTTTTTGGTCTGGGTGTTTGGTGGCCATTCTTTGATAAATATTTACCAGGCGTGTTTCGAGATGTTCGTATCTATGTATCTCGCGTTCGGGTTGAACGTTTCTGTTTCTGTTTCTGTTTCTGTTTCTTTTTTGCCTGCAGGAGACCCCGATGCCTTCGAAATGTTGTTCTTTCGTTGCATCTCGGACATGCTTTCGGCGACTAAATTAACTCGAAGGATGATTTTAGAGAGCCGTGATGAGCTGCATGGTGAGCTCAATAATCTATTAGAGGGAAGTTCTTATCGAGAAGTTAACGTTTAATTTATGCAGCTGCTGAGGTTCAAGATTGCTTATTTGCATAGAAATTAAGGACCTTCCATGCAAGTCAAAATGTAGCTTGTCCGAGAGCTGCAGTGGATACAATGCTATCACTTCTGCAATCATCTACCTTATTAAAAATACAGGGAACCGTCCAACAGGCGAAATATGAACGTTGGCGAACCAGCACGTACGTGCCACACACGATCATCGTGCTCTCGAGAAGCTGGTGTAGCCGCAGGCCTCGGTCGGCGATAGCAGTTCAATGACACGCATATCCTACCGGACCCACCCTCGCCGATGGTCGCAAGTATTTCCACAGTGGAAACGGAAGATTCAACAGAAGAAAACGACGCGGCGTGCAGTCAAGACTCAAGAAACTCACACCGTCGCTCGCCCGTGTGCAATCATGCATAGTGATCCACGCGCTGTCTGCTGCCAGTGCTGATCGGGTGTCGGTGGGTCTGTACTTTCCGAGTAGAACTTGAAGAAGGCCAGGTGTGGGTCGTATGCATGTAGGTTCGATATAGAACGCCACAGATTATGCGCTTGCTTTACGGGATGGGCTTGTTGTTTGTTGTTCAGTTCGTAAGAATCGAAGTTCGGGCGTAGGTATTGCGCAGCGGCATACGCGTGGTAGCGACTTCCGTGAGAAGACCGTTGCCTGTAGATGACTCTAACTGCTATAGTTCGGACTAAAAACACATCATTGATCCAACCAGCTCATTTGCATTCGCTTTAGCGCCGACCAGTGGATGCTACGCCATGTCTGATATCAATGCAGAGAAATATGCTGAAATTCGAGCGCATACCTTGCGTACTTATTTTTCGATTGGCTCCTCAAAAATTCAAAAGGCCGAGTGAAGCAGTTTTTGACGATGTCGGTCTTTGAGGATCGGAGGCTAAATCACAAGGCACTTCACAGTGCCACACACCGGAAAAGTTGATTTCCTTCTTCCCAAAATAGGTAAATTTCGTCTATCTCGCATTAAACTCCGAGCTGACCCTCCGAGTTTGCGCATTCTAAATCAGGTACATGATATTAATTGACCAAGGCACCTGAATAGATGGTTCGTCTACGGTTTGTGTGGGCACGTTTGCGTCGGAATTGGCTCATTTCCTCTATGTAAATGGATAGATTGCGTGAAGAGGACGAACAAGGGCGTTCGGGCGTTGATATCGGAAGCGCTGCTGCTGTTTAAGCTCTTGAACGCCGCTGTAGGGCGCAAATGAACTGATTTCCGTTTTTAATCAACATTTCATACCGACGATCATCACATGAATTCAGTTCGCGATCGGTATGTTCCTCTAGACTGTACTTGATGTCGCAAACGAGTTCCCTAAGTTTCTAAGAGGGCCTCATCAATGGTCTAGTCAGCTCATCGTTAGGCTCTTCAGGCATTGGTCACTAGCAATAAATATTCCTAGTGCCTGCCAACCCCGTTAGATTAAGGAACGCCACTAACCCGGACAGGCCGCAGGATAGGCGCCCAAAGCGCTTACTGATTGAATTGCGTTGGCAAAATTTCGGTTTATCAATGAGCTAGCGAGTAGGCAAACCCCAAGGCAAGGCTTCTAGTTCACCACGCCTCAATTGCTCCTTCCATGCATACATTTTGAAGATCCACATAAATAGAATTAACTTCACCTAGTACAAAGCTGATATGTCAGTGTTATCATTTGTGTATCTCCGGAGAAAACAACGCGTACTAGGACTTTAAATAGGTTGTCCTTCACCGAGCACTATCGCTTTTTGTCTCTAATGCTACATGCAAGCTCAAGTGCATTCCATCGCGTGAACGACCGTCTATAACCCCCGATTTCTGCGACATCCCATTGGGAAGATGCTGATGCCTGAGCACGTCGGTGATGGATATCTTATCGCTCCCCTCGTGAGCCCGGGAAGGAATCGATGAGAAATATACCCGTGCACCGAGCGTTAAAGGTAGCTTGAACCCAACAAACCCACGACACCACTCTATCACCGCCTATCGGGCGAACAGAGCGGCGCACCGTTAAAGTTAATCATACACGGCACGGAGGCGTTCGCGACATATGCAAGACTGAAGGATATCATCGTTGACATCGGACCTATGATTATTAGTGCCTTTCTTTTCCTTACGAACGTTGGTGTGTCCGAGCGTGTCGCGGCAGCCTCTTAATGTCAGTAGCGGAGGTTCACCGTTCCTATGTCCACGCGAGAATCTAAGTTCAGGCGCACTGCGTACAAACCATTTAATGCGAGTAGACGAGTCGATTCATTTTCCTGGAACTATGCCTCCCGCTGGCCACAAGCCGAGATATACACAAGGTATACACGAAGACATTACTGGGCTAGTGGTAGCTGCATTTCGCCGATATTACAGAGACGATAGCATTTGAGCTGCGCATTCCCCTTTCTACTCGCTGAGTATATTGTTGAGCTGGCAAGCATAGAGTCCCCTATCTTCGTGATTCCCACCGCCGCATACGCTGGGACTGTAACAACTGGATGTTTTCTCCCGCCACATATTTCCAAAAATAGTATCATCCGAATTTTTGCCTTCTGTTCAATCTTTAATGCTTGTTCCACGTGAATTGGGGGATGACTACTTCAGTTGTGCCAGTATCGTACGGCTCTAAAATAAGAGATACATGGGTGTGCTATCCAATGTATCGTCTTATTTTTCGTCATTCAACAGAGCATGTGGTCACCCCAGTTTCTTAGGCGCTTACACTTGAGAATATCCACGAGGTCACCGTATCCGGATACCGGAATAACGAACACATTATATTTGCCCCGATACAGTTATAGGCAGCTCAAGGAAATCCGTCAGTTGAGTGCGCATGCAATGTGTCCGTAGAACGGCCGAATGTCAAGTCGAAAGTTAAGTACAAGGCGTGGAAAGCATGGGACGGTCAGGAGGCGCGCTGTGTAATTGCTCAGCCCCTCTAACGCTTCCTCTAACCCAATGTGGACCTTTAAAATCCGAACGCTTCTCAACGTTGAGAACAGTGACTAAATACTAGTCGCAAATTCAAAGCATAAATGGGATATCAATAGCGGAGTTCCAAGGGTAGTTATTGCCGGTATCATATCCGAGGAGCCCAATTCAGTGATATTCCTTAGCGATATAAGATATTCGCAAGGGTCTTCCTCTGTCGAAGGCGTTCAAGGGTGCTTTTATTCCAAGGCTATTTATACTGCATTGTCATTTGGCTAATAATAGATTCCCCATACTACTCTTTACAGCATCAGCGTCGAGGGCTCCGTTGTGGAGTTGATACAAACACCGATCATGAGAAATGGGCTCTCGGATTTCAGTACGGGCGGGTATATGTATTGGGTATTCTAAAGGTATGTATGTATCTGGCTATTCAGAACCCTCGGCATCCTTGGGTTGGGCCTTGAGTCTGAGAATCAATTCCACGAACTTATCGCACATCCTCGGGGTGCCAACGTCCGCCTGATAAATGGTACATTACATAGAAAGGAGTGGAATTGATGTTCGGGGTTCAGGGACCTTGTTATCTCTGAAGATGGTGTGCTGTTCAGTATCAGTACAGCATGGAATCTTCCTTGCACATTGACATCGCGCAGCATGAATAGTAATAGTTATCTAGAATGATAAGTAGACGATTCCGCAGAGCAATGGTCTGATTCTATACTCTAGCACAGTGTGGTACAAGGTCGTTCTGGACGTCGTACGTGCGCCGCATAATCGTATTTTTGGACACATCTTGGCTGGAGATTAATTGTGATGTCGCAGAGCTGCACAGTATACTGATTTGTATCCTGATGGATGGATAGCAAAAACGATGGAAACGCGCAGTCCAGAGGAACGCGCCGACAAAACCTAGCGCGAGTGGTTCGTCCAAATCCGGAAAGCAGACCGTGGGACCGAACCAGAGTTCGCTTGTCTCGCAAGTTACTTACTCTGCACAGCTTTCCCATAAAAGGTCGACGGAATGAAATGCCGTCGCGCCGAAGCCGACGCATCCCTCTCAAAATTCGCTGGGGAGGTCGGGTAACGCAGAATGAGTCATCTGTGTCGGATACCCCGATGCCGTCCTGCTTCGTAGAGCGACTCCGCTGAAGGTCCCGTGTCAATGCTTTCTAAGTTCATGCCAGAGCTATCGGTAATCATCGTAGCACGATATGTCAGACCTCGTACAAAGCTCGTGCGCTAGGAAAAATGGGAGTCAGTCGGCGTATGACATAGAGACAGTGAATTGCATTATAATCTGAACTGAAAGTGACGTTGAAAAATTCACATCTCATAATTGAGAGTGTCGCTTTGGAGAGAATTCTAATCTTCAGATTGTACGTACAACCCTCCGTCATAAGATGGTCACTTGGAATTTCCATGAAGTGCGTCATTAATTTCAGTGGATTCAAGATGTTAGCCTGTAGTGCACTAATTGCAATGACGCCACACTATTGCAGGTATACAAGCTATTTTTGTCCGTCCCACAAACGTACCACCAACTCGCGGTCTGATGGTTGCAGCGTCGTCGAATCGTTAATCACTCTCGAAATCAGCCGTTTTTAAAATCTTATCTTCTTCTCTGTTTATGGCGCGAGGCTAAAATATGACGGGCGCGCATCAGTGACGCTTCCGACGTCCCAGCGCCGGCTTGAAACTGTAGTTATGTCTCTTGATGGCAAGTATATGAGCGATTTTAATTCAGAAGTTGCCGGCGGCGATTATGTGTTGAATAGCCTATTTTTGTGGTTGATGTTTGAGGCCTTTTCAATCCAATGTTATCCTGCTTGCAACCGTAGTTAACCTTAGTGTTGTAAAGACTCAGAGTGAGTACCGAATGTATTCTGTCTTATCTGAAGACAACTTATGAGTTTTGCATATCCTTTTCGCAGCATCTATCGGAAGTCGACGCAAGCTCATTGCAAAGCCTTGAGCGCTAAAGCGAAGCGCCCATACTTCGGTCCGAAATCTCCGGCATTGATGGCGGCTTCCCCGCGTCGTCGACGCTGATCCTATTAGCGCTCAGCAACCTCTGGAAGTTTTGGGCTAATTATTCCTTTCTCCTCGGCAGCTTATGTGTTATGGTTCGTCCTGTTGAACTTGGAATTACACTTTGAATTCATTCGAGCCTCATAGAAGCACAGAGCTGGACAGCCACACTTGTCATCAATTCACGCAAGCACTGCCAACGAATAGTAAAAGAGCTTTCGAATTCGCTTTCGAAATCCATCAGAACCCCATATATGAGTCCAATTGATGCATCCCCCGTTCTCTTGAGCTCAAGACTGGATCAGGCCAGACACATTGTAGTGAGTGGGCGAGTGGAAGCTCGATCGAAGCCTTGGACAACCGAACCGATACACGGAAGGCCTGTAACTGTTACGTGGTCCCCAGATGAGATATACAGCAACTACCCCAAACCTAGCGCCATTTAATAATAAAACTATAATCGTACAAGAGCACCGATCACACACCTGAAGCAGTTCACTTCGTACAATTGAATTAACAACACGTTGTCTGTCGCCCATCAGGCTACAGCGTCTATCAGAATAATAAAGCTATGCTGCACCGAAGGAATCACTGATTATCGCTGCTTGATATAGCATGGTTTGATGGTTTTGCGTGAGGCATGTGCAGCACCTCGAGGCATGGGCGCTTGAATGGATGCACGAGGCAACCCCGCACCTTGAAACGAGGGTGCGTTCCCATCATGGCCTACATTTACCACTCCACTTCCATGCACATATGTATTTCATGGCTTCGCGTTATGTCCAGAAAAGCCAACTCCCAAGGTCTCCGGAATGGTCAGTGGCACTCACCGACATTGGTGTTAACAACGTGTAGAAAGCAAGTGCACAAAAGGTGTGCATAATACAATTTCAACATTTCACTACCACTTGGCTGAGTATCGATCACAGGAGGCGATACATTTCGCTTTCCTATGGCGCGTCCCTACCTGCGAACAAAGGAAAAAAAGGCGCATGTTCACGATCGTCTGTTATCAAAATCCCTGACTTACCGTGGTAAATTTAGATTCTTGGAAGGTGCGTATGTCGAAGCGCAGCGGCTGGCCTACCAGGCCTGTGCAGCCCACATGCCGGTTCGTTTCCATCCAACATAGCTTATTATTACCAGCGTCTAAATGACTTCACGACCGATCCATTCATGATTCATCGATAGGTGATAGCGTCGGATCCTCCGACTGAATTTCCAACCTCCAGTGTTCTTTTGTCTAATCTGGGAAGGGCACTGACCTGGTGGCACGGGGCGGCTCCTCCGCTCTGACTCCCCGATTCCGTAGTGTTCCTACTACGCCTCTTGCTCATCTCATACTCTCCATTCTCCCATATCCATCGGACCGCGCTGGAGTAAACCCGAATCATCCTACACAGGCAAGGTACGGCTCGCGACATTTCGAAGTGGGACGCCGATAACTGCCCAATAACAGGACCTTCAGCGAGAGAGGCTATTAGTCGGCTCCAATGAGTCGATCGCAGCACCTTTGACTTTGGTGTAGGGTGCGCAATCGGTATAATAACGGTTATCCATCGATATATGGCATCCAGGACGGTGGCGATGACGCACTCGCAGGAATTGCTAGCTGGAAAGGTTGGCGAAGCTCCGCCCGTATCTCTGCTTTGTGGATGGATCAGATCAGATATAGCATAGTAGGCCGTTTCACTGCACCCAATCCGTAGAGTCGCGAAGCACAAATGGTGTCGCGCTACAACCTGATAGTAGATATTAGATACGGCGCGTTGATCACCTTATGAAATTCATTCCAAGGCCATCTCGGACAGCTGGATCCCCGCAAGCTATGCTTCATAGTAACTTCCAATTGACTTCAAGTTCGATATAGCTCGGATCGACGACCAGCGCACGTCAGAATTCGACATCACAACAGCGTCATGAACGTCGCGGTTGGTAGCACTGACGCGAACAACAACCCACGACGCCACGCGCTATAACTTGAACGCCGATCCTGTCCAGCAAATGCGACGACGCCACACTTCCCACTTCCCGGCCACCATCCAAGCAGTCAACCCCAATTCAACCGAAACGAACAAGGTTCATGCAGTTCGCGCTGAATCGTACACCGCGCCTGCCAAAGACTATTAATCAGTCGTTCGCAATCTGACTGGGCCTCCCATTGACCCATTCCCATTGAAAATCACGCACCATACGCGCTGACAAACGCTGGGAGGGAAGATACGCTATGTAACTTTGTAAGCATGTAGTGGATAAGCAGGTCGCGTTTTCTGGCAAGTTTTGTTGTCAAAAGAATGAAGGCTTCCAAATGCACTGACTAATAAGGGTGGACATTGGATGACTAATTTTATCATTAATTCAGTTGTCCCATGCTCGCGCTGGCCGTGGCGCGTGTGAGCGCTCGCCGCTGAATATGAAGTAAACTCAACGCGACGCGCGATGAACCGAACAATTCACCGAAACACATGGTTTTTTGCAGGTATGTAGCCGCAAAAAAGGATGGATGTAACATGTCATAGAAAACACTCACTCAGCTGCAACTAGCGGCGCGCCACACGTGAAACTCGCGCTGACTGCACGGGTTATTTACCTCATATTTTGAATTTTATGTAGCTGAGAGAGCGGCCAGGCCATCCTTATTGGAGCTAGCTCTGCCTCCATGCGCGGCCGTCATCGCGAGGTCATCAGAGGCCGATGAGCTGAAGCTGCGGCGGGCGGCGGTGTGATTGAATTCAAAAGCCTCCGCGGTGCTCCTCCGCGTTGATTCGTGTAGCTGCCGACAGAAATCACATTAGCGCTGGGGTGCGTCCTTATCTATGATAAATGTGTTTATTCGCATGAGTTCGGTTGCCTTCTGTTGGTGACTATATTTAAGATGAAAGGTAGCATTCACTTGATAATAAACCCCAATAAGTCTTGAATTACCGGGGTCAGTAGTAGACTCACCTACCCGTGGTATCGACGTCGTTCATCCATTACTATTCGATGATGCCGCCCTGTGAATGGACCAGAATAAATTATAAGAGCCTGTATCCAGCTATCTAACTCAGGAATTAAGTTCCTCGTGAACAGGAAACAATAAATAAAAACTCACTTGATAGGATGAATCGGCTTAGATAAGTTCTAATTTGACCACGTCAATCCGTCCAGTAAAATCCCTTGATACTTGGGGCGAGTTCCTGTGGCCAATTAATCATTTACCTATGAGAATTGTCGGTCATGAAACGAATGTTCAACGTTCATCGACGTTCGAAAGTCGTTCGATGTTGATGTCGTCGCGAGAGCAAGAAGAAATGATACGATTTGGAGAAGAGGGAAGAGCGCGACAGCGCGTCGACTGTGGCACCATTTGATGTCCCAGTCTCAAGTTTTTCCCGCCTTCGGAAGCCGGTGCGTCGCCTTAGCCAATACGCAGAAGGACGCACACCTCCAAGGGAATAGCGCATGAAAACAACCGCGCGACGAGCGAAGCACGGAAAACAACGGCGTCGCAGCGAGATTCCCTCCCGACACGTCCCGCAGCGTCGTGCGCTCGTGCAAGATGGTGGCTCAACAATGCACGACGTGGCAACGCACATTCGGCTGGCTCAGCTCGCTCGGTGCTTGACGTCCAAGATCATGCTTGAGAGAATGCGTCCAAGTAAAGCACCATCCTTGAGCTTGCTGCAGCGGCCACGTCGACGACTGTGCATCTGATAATTCTGCCGCTCTTCATTGGCGGATGCGCAGGCGGTGTCCTCGGCCCGGGCTGCGCAAGCGCGTGTTAGGCCCGGTTCGTGTGAGTCGCTTGCGCACGCGCGCGTGCCTGCCACGGCCAGTGCGCTATTGGCAGCGGTGCGACCGAGTCTAGATGGCGCATCGCTGGAAAAGCGATGTTTTTGTTGTGCAGTTTCTGGATTTTTACGTACCTGAGAGCGAAGGCGCGTCTCGCCGCTCGCTGGCGTTTATGTGCGCAGCAAATCGCGACTGCGTTGACAGAATCGAGTCAAGAAATTTTAGGAAATGGGCAACTGGAACCCAAAAAGCTTCGAGTCATGACATCGTCGAGTCCAAGACTCCCAGAGCTCGTCCATTATGACTGACAAACGTGCATTCTAAGTCTTATCTCAGTTACGTAGAAGGCGCATTCTTAAGAGTACAAGACGAATACAGCCTTGACACAGCCTAGGGTTCTTTCCTTAAGAAACTCGGGGCCCCGCCGCTTCGAGAAAACCACAACTGGAACTTGGAAGAAGATACAGAAATGTGCGGTCTGGGTCCTGCAGCGCCTATACAAATCGCATTATCTATTGTAACTGTAATTGGGATGGTTCGACATCGTTCTAGCAACACATTGCGCTGCGCACAATGCACAGATAATTTGACTGGACTCCGATTCGGAAGTGTGTGTACACGCAGTGTGGACTACATTTCCGTCCTTCGAATTCTCTCGCAGAGCTTTCAGACGGTGAGTTTCCTATTGCGAGAGAATTAGAATTCCGTTTCTTCCTAAATGCTATATGACTGAAACCTACAATCGCGCATGTCCAGGTGGCCTCCCGCGACAGACCCCAAAGGAACGCTCAGACAAAACCTACGTCGACTCTAATTTCTAATTTGAATAGTCTGGAAAGGATAATGGTCAGTTGGACTCCCACCTTCAATGGAGACGGTTGGAACACATCCGCTGAGCACTCACGGGGTGTTCAAATGAGTGTCTCGACCATTATCCAGCCCCTAACGTACAGGCCCTCCACTGAAAGAAGATTCCGCCACGGAATCAAAAAATCAAACATCCTAATCAGCGCCCTCGCCAACGCTGGG
Organism: Pholiota adiposa; assembly: GCA_009935795.1. Classification (NCBI taxonomy): domain Eukaryota; kingdom Fungi; phylum Basidiomycota; class Agaricomycetes; order Agaricales; family Strophariaceae; genus Pholiota; species Pholiota adiposa. The sequence continues at coordinate 215,580 of QEYC01000168.1, read as the reverse complement.
CGCTAAGCCGCTAAGAGGCGTTGACCTCCGTCTAAGTGCGCGAATTCCCCAATACGTCCATGCAACGTCCTACCTACTCGGCTCACCGAATTGACGTTGTCTCAGCGCCTCCCCCTTGCGCTACCCGTGTATAGTAGCGTATATGTCATAACCAAAATTATAAACGAACAAGTCCGATGTCTATCTAAGTAAACCAGGCAGCCATGCATGCATGTCAGATGCGCGTGTGGTCCAAATCCACGCCGGCGCCACAACAAGAGACGCGTCGCTCAGAGTCATCTTCGATGTAATTCTATACAGTATCCCAGGCAGCCAACCAGCCGGTGAGCTTCTGAATCGCGAGTGGGACGAACGCGATTCGCCCAAGCTGCTGGACCCGCGAGTAAATAAACGCGCCCGGAGCGCTACGTCAGCACCCCATCGCACGTCGCGCAAAAATAATACGCACTACCTCATAGGCTGATCATTCCCAGAGGGCTCCGCCCCCAACCCCCCAGCCCAACCCTCCCGTTGGCCAGCGCTATTTTCGCGACGCTCGGAGCATGGAGTGGGCAGGGGGCGCCCGCGCGAAGGTTAACCCAACCTAACTTCTAAGCGTCGCCTTGAACGCAAGCTGGTGCGCACGACGGGTGGCGCCGGGACGCCGCGCGTGTCGAACCGCTGAATTGTGGAAGATTGTGGACGTCGTCGGACGACGGTGTATATTCACGATATTGCGCCCGCCGTGCCACCACGCTCGGAGCTGCATATCTGCGCCTACGCGCGCATACCGTGATCGCATTCCGTGCGCGGTATGTCATATAAAGTTGCATAAGTCCTTTCTCTGAGTCTTTTTTGTGTGATTTGTTGCATACTGGCGAGCGCGTTGTGACTCGAATCCATGCATGCGTACATGCATGAATATGCACGAACCGGGTGTCCCCCCTCACCCGCTCAGGTTGGATGCACGGAAACGAGTCGTTGGCGCCTTAGCGCTAACCCTATAAAGTCACGATAACGATAATTTGTTTAAATCTCCTTGAACGTTCGCGCAACGCCCAGTCGCTCTCCTCCATTACGACGAATAAGGAAGGTTGGAGAGCACCTATTTCCTATCATCCTCTCTAACTTTCCTCCCCTCGAGCACCGAAACGCAGGGCGTCTAGATAACCAGGTCGATCACTGCAGTTAGAGGGTCACTTACATATTGAATGAAGCATCGACGAATTGAAAATTGTAAAAATTAAAATAAATTGAGAAACATTTCCTCAGCAGCCAATCAACGTTCAACAGCCTTCCAATAGAGTCTACTATGCGCGCGTGCGTATACGCAAAGGAAGGAAGGACGCTCAAAAAGTTCCAGACGCCGCGCCGCGCCGCCACGCCACACCAGCGGCACTCCAGACCTCCTTTCCATGAGTCCACTGCCGGAAACGGGTGGTGGGAGTGGAAGGAGGTGGGAGGGGTGTCTCACACAGGTCGCGGTTCGTCAATTCTTCCTGGCGGTCAGTGTTCATGCGTTCACGGGTTCACGCGGCGGGCGCATGCATACGCGCGCATACACACGTACGCACGCACGCACGCTTCTCTCGGCGTGGTCGTTACTCGTACCACGCAAACACAACAGATGCATACATATGCACCTCAGAACGAGCCTGCAAAGAAACAGGTTTCACAAGGAATTACGTGCGGTTACAGTCCCATCGAATTTCTGTTGGGAACATTATAATTGACAACAAGAAACAAGGAAACAAGAAAGCGCATCCGTAGACTGCAACGCTCGGGAATCGACAAGGAATCGAATGGCATAATCACGTATGTGGATCCCGCTGTATTTCCATAGAAGCAGTTCTTCAACTTTTGGAGGCGTGTCAGTGGGATTGACTGACAATAAATCATAATCTATTGATCGCTTGCTCGCTCGCCGCTCTGAATGTTCTCAGCTGAGCTTGATCAGCCGGGGAGGGAGCAGCAGCCGCGCCTGGGGTAACGGGAACGGGTTTCTCAACTCCTTTCCCTTCCAAGATTCCCACCTCACTTTACTACTTCGCACCACTTCCGAGTCCGGAATTAATTAATTCACACAGGATGTTTTTCTCGAATGTTATAATTTATTCTCGAGAGAGCACTCTATTTACGAGTAACGTACTAATGATCAATGGATGATGATGATGATGATGATGAGAGGACGAGGATGCGGTGGTTGCTGTACATGGTGGGAAGACTATGGCACAGAATGATATGTATGTTACATACAACAGGTATGCTTCATGCATCAAGAAGCAGCTTCGATTCAAATTCGCAATTGAACGGGTTTGAATCGAAGGTGGGAGGAAGGAAGATGAAGAGGATCGGAGAAAGAGCGGTTGGATATAGCGATGTTGTTCTTCGATCGGGAGGAACGAAAAGAGGTGTGGTAGGAATGGAATGGAAGGAAACAACAAAAACGAAAATAATAATGTTGAACACAACTAGGGAATGCGCAGGGAGTGCGTAGGATAGTAAGGTAGGGCTTGGTCGAATAAAAAGTGCTCTTGTACGGTAGGAATGAAGAACGAAGACGTTGGAAAGATGCAATTGATTGGAATGGATGATTGGACTGGATGCTGATGAGGGGGTAAATAATGCTGGGTTGAATGCGCTGATAGTCGGGTAGCGAGAAAGAAAAGAAAGATGGAAAAATAAACAACAAACGGAACAAAGAAAGCATATACAACTGAGAGGAGAAAAGGCGATGAATGAATGCATAATGGGGCGCGCGCGTTGTTGTTGCGGGTCGCGTTTTGGAATTGGCAGGTGTCGTATAGTCATGTGGGGAGAGTGAAGGATGCTAGTGAGAAGTGGAGGCGAAGGCAAGAGGCGAAGCTCTATGATGTTGACACCCGGGGGATACCAGGGAACAAATCTAGCATGTCCTTCGTCGACGCCTTCGTCACCGCGTTGAACATCTTGCGCATCGTCGTCGGCGGGTGCACCGGTCCCTGGTGCTGCTGCACGATCGGATGCAGCAGGCGCGCCGCGCACCGCTGCTTGCGATTGACGATCTCTACTGAAAACTCCTCCGGCGTCGTGTTCATCGAAGAAGCCTCTGAAGGCGTGCGAGGAGAGTAGAAGGAAGAGTCGCTGTCGGAGTCGGCGGAGGAGCCGTTGCTCGACGGCGACAGTTCGGGCACCTTCGTTGGGGAGGACATATGCACGTCCGTGGGCACAGCGCGCTCTGCGCGGCGGTGTGCGTGCCGGCGCGGCGCTGGGATGGCGTCGACGGACGCGGCGAGTGTGGGCGACACGGTGCGGGGCGAGTGGATGAGGTGGTTGATGACCTCCGCGAGGCCCTGGTGGTGCGAAAGCAGATCGTCCTCCGTGATTTTCAGCTCAAAGTTGAGCACATCGAGGTACTCGCGCTCGATGCGTCCCACATCCCGCTTCCCAAACACACCCGTGCAAAGTGCCCAGTGCACATTCTTGAGCGTCGAATCGTTGAGATACTGAAAACGCGGAGTCAGTAAAATAGGATACATCGGAATGACAAGAGGGACGGACCTTGGACGCCACAATAAGAGCTCCGAGGAATACGCGCTCGAGAGCCCACTGTTCCAACCCAATGTGGAGATGAGGCTTTGAACGGTCGATGTATACGAGCGTTGCGAGGAGAGTGCTCATAGTGACCTCTGCGCGAGTGAGGACGTTGTCCACGAAGGTGGTGAACTTTGCGTGTTCCGGGCGCCGGGCGGCCGTGCGGCCGCGGGATGAAGACGGCGTCGGACGACCCATGGCGTAGTCCACTGTCTCTACGACGCGGTCGACGACATAATCTGAGGATAAGAAAGCGTGTCAGATACTTTTCCAAGTTTTTTTCTGCGCTCCGGGATGGACTTACCGATGACCTGCCTTGAGACCTTGACGTCAATGAGCTCGAGCAGGGCCGGGCTGTGGGTTGCGGGGTCTACGAGGCTGGCGGCGTGGACGGAGGAGGAGGACGAGCCAGAGGAGGACGATGAGGCTGGCGACGACATTCCTGAGTGGACGAACATGGAGGGGAGTGGGGCTATGAATCTGGGAGAGGAATAGCAGGGGATATATAAAGGAAATCGGCTGAGCGAGAGAGCCGATGACTGCGTTCAGAGCGATCGCAGATCCAGATCTCGAACCGGCTCAGCTCGTCTCCCGCCGCTCACCTCGGCGACCTGTCTGTCCACTCGTCCCTCCGGCTTACCCAATCCCTCCCAGCTCGGCTGTGCACGGCTCCCTAATCGGGCGTCTCTGCTGACTGCGCGGCCTGACTCGACTGTGCAGTGCTTACACCTACATCCCGAACCCGCCCCCCACGCCGGAAACACACGCACCCGTATGCGCTGGCTGGGGAGAGCCGTGCGCATGCGTATGCCGTGCATGCGCGCGCGTTCCGTATCCACATCGACACGCCAACAATAGCAATAGGAAAAACGCAACGACATCACAAAAAGGTAATTGTTCCCTTTGTGTTCCTCCAGCACTGATCACGCTTTCACCGCGCGCAAGACTACTGTATCCAGCAACCCATCTATTAAGCCGCTTTCATGAGATCCACCCCATCGGCTGAATCTCGCCTGATCGCGTGCAGGACGCTTCACGCCAGGCGCTTGATCCTCGACACCAATTTCGCCCAGAATGGGTAATACACAAAGCTTTAAACAGCACCCTCCCTAATCAGCCTGCTTGCCATCCACCTCTGATAGCATCACACCATCCCATCATGCATCATGAAAGGCGTCCATCACTGCGCGATCTTTCTTTCCTTCTATTGTCAGCCATCCTCTGCTCTAGCCCTCCGCCACACCACTGGCAATTGGCTTACTAGCACCCCGTCTGCGCGCGTCAGAAAACAGCGAGCTTGGCTGGCCTGCACACATGGTTTACTATGAGGCTATCACAGATAGAGTCTAAGCCTAGGAAACTGACTGGCGCAGACGTCTAATTGCATCTAATTTGCCTACTAGTTATAAAAGTATACCTGTCTGCGGCTGTTCTCTGCCAGTTGTCACGCCAAGGCGCCTGCCAGTGCCCCGACTACCCCAAAAAAGGGCCTCGCGCGCCTGGCAGGTCCACGCTTCGCGTTCTAAATTCCAGTGTAACTTTCAAGTTCTGTCTTCTATGTATGTACATGGCATATGTTCGCTTCTGTGTGTAAATGGAATACAGGCATAATTCATCCACATACGTGGCATTCCGGATTCGTTTCGAAGCCTCCACAGAAAATAAAAATTCGGCAGAATGCCCTAGTTCAAAACATATAATACGCCAGTGTAGGTGTCAACCTACAACCGCTTAATCTCTTTGAAGGTGTGCTCAATGTCAGTGAACTAGGGAAAGTTGACACGGCGCATCACTGCGCGAATGTTCCCACTCGCTGCACGCGCGCTGGGGATCGGGGGGTGGGCGACACACCATTTAGCGTTCAACATTTTTCCTTACAACTTGTTCTCCTGGTCGGGCCCGACGCGCCCCGCATACACAGATTATTATTATTATCTGACAGAAAATGGACTGATAAATGCATGCACACGATTCTTGCAAGCTTTCGTTCAATCGAAGCCTTGATCGAGTTGCACACACCAGTGTAATAATATCAAGTACGCGCAGCATGATATCAAACCCCTGGACCCACACTTCGCTAAATATCTTCTCCAACTTGAAAGACAATGAGAAGACACACGAACGTCGAGAACAATGGTGTTTTGTGTGAATATTCTGCGGAAGTCAGCGACGCGTCGTCGCGACGACGCGATGAGTCCCTGAGCTGCGTGATGGTGTCGACGCGACTCGACGACGCGTGCCATGGAAAATGAGATGTTCCATCCAACGTCGCTGTCAGGGATCAAAAAATGTGGAGTATATTGTACATTATTCCAATCATCCTATTGTCCTCTACGATTCAGAGCGGTGACTCAGTTTGATGTTGTTCATATGTGATTTACGACATTTAGGCGATGATATCTACCAACTTAAATTGGCATATTCAATAACATAACCCTCTCATCCCGATTCAGAGTTCCTTCCAAGGTCCGACGCGAAGTCAAGTTGACCCTCATCTCAAATCATAGTATAGGTTGAGCTTGTAAGCTTGCGCCTATGCCGCGTCGTCGTCGCGACTAGTGATCTCCTCTGAATCACCGAGTCGCTTGAATGGCCTCCGGCGTATTAGGATTAGGCGTTAGCTACATAGTCCCCCCACATTACTTCACAACTTCATAATTGTCCGGATCGTTAAATCTCGTCAAGTAAAATAAGTCAGCAAAAATCAATAATCAATAGAGCGCGTCGGTTTATTAACCGTATAATACCTCCAGCGTAGTCCTCCATTATTGACATACCACTACCATTGATCACTGACTAAGACCGGCGTCCGTCGCATAGATATCCTATGCAGTCTAGTCTAGTAGTAGAGACGGACGGAAACACCGGAATCCTCAAAATGATACTAATTTCCCAAAGGCGCTCATAAGACCCCGCTCGGCGCTGCGCTGCGGCTGCTGCGGCAATTGAACTTGATCGCGCAGAATGCGCGTGGGCACGGCATCTGCAGGCCATGGCGAGGCGTTGCCTTCTCCACAGCTTGATGCGTACCCCGCATCATTGCCTGCTCAAGCTCTCAAGCACTGCAATGCGTAGGTATGTGTATTCCAGAAAACCGAGCTCGAGTCAGCTCGAGTCATGACTCATCGCGTTCGAAGGTCAAAAGCCACCATTGAATTTGAAATTTCGAATCAGCGCCAGTCAACCAACCCCGCAACTATTTCCTTATCGGGCACTTCTCTCGCTTAAGCCGTTGCGCTTTTTGCTTCCTTTCCTTAACGGGCGGGCTTGGCGTAATTAGAATTGGGAATTTGAGTCGAAATAATTTAGAAAACAATGGCCCTCGATGCGATGATGGAGTGGTTGGATGGTTGGCGGGTGGCCCTGGCTTTGACCCTGATTTGAGCGAGGTGCTTTTGCGTGGCGAACCGAGCCCGACTCGAGCTCCTCAAGATGACACTCTGGCAATTTGGAGGCGACGCGAAAGTAGACACGACAAGGGCTTGATTCGTACGGGTGGGGCGGGGACCTAGACCCAGCTTGTGGACGAGCCGGCGGGAACAACGAAGCAACAAACGCCCGACCCTTGTAAAATAATGTGAGAGCGTGTGGGAAGTGGACGTCAGAAGCCAATCATAACCATAACCTTAGCGCGTTTGAGAGTGACGCGTCGGCGCGTCGTTTGGCGACTAGCGCCCCCCGCGCTCGGCGGAGCCCCCAAATGGGTAAACCCGCCGCTCGATCATGACCGGTTCATAAACTAAACGCGCAGTCATCAAATTATTATTTGAGCATTGCAAGGCCCCAAGTACCGCAGTCTGTTTATATTCGTGCGCCGAATCGCGTCCACGACCGTTGACAACCACTACTCGACACCCCCCACCGCACACCAACGAACGAACAATTATACACAAGCTTTGATTTCGCGCCCGACACGCGCAAATCGCGTCTAGCGTAGCTAAACGGATGGAATCCCGCTTCAGATGAACACTGAGCTCCGGCGACTGGCATGGGAAGGCATTAGTGGGCGCGTCCCTGGACGAAACGCGTCGAAACGCGTCAAAGCCGGACATACGCACCAATATGGGCATAGGAAGGGCGTTGCTGGTCGGTCGAATAAATTTTTACGCTCGGCTTTTGCACAAGGCGGAAGGCGCTAAGGAATTGTTACTGAAAAATGCGATAAAACAAGGCAGCGGGATTGCAACGGGCGGTTTATGGACGCGATTTAGTCGGATGTGGGCAGGCATCGACAATAGAGCATGGATTTGCATTTAGAGTATCCGATATTGTCAAATTCCCAGTTTCCAAGGCTGAGTGTGCATGCCATTCAAAAGCGACAAACAAGGCCGCGAGGGAGAGAACAAGGAGGAGAACTGGAGAACAACAGTGACAAGTTGGAGTAGGGTTCGGGGAATCCCGTCGTCGCGCCGCCGGTTTTTGGCGCGCAAGGCACGCTCTCGGCGACGTCATCACGATCAAAACGCATCGACGCGTCTTGGTTGTCGCGTACGACTGTCTCTCGTCCGTTCACCCGACTCGGGCATTCGAAGGGCTGCGACAAGAACCAATGCGAGCCGAAAGGCTAATGGAGCCGGTGAGTCCTTTGTTCAAAGGACGTGAATGCTTCGTGTTGATATTGATCGTATTGCCCAGCCATCGGATTGGACACGGACATTTGGAAAAGACTCGGAAGCCTTTCAACAACAAAGGCTGAAAAGACACGCATTATACAGGGTATGTGGGTGCGCCTGAGCTGTGTGCGCGGTTCGCGCTTTCGTCTTGGAACCCTGAAGGCAATCGAACTGCAAGTTCAAGTTTAGAACAAAAGAACTTGAAAGGAATTTGGAAAAAGATGTGCGTGTGTAGCCGATGCTATTATCATCATCCTGGTTATTATTATTGAAATCTGTTCTCCCTACTACGATCACAGCGCTGTGGGCGTTCAGAACACCTACTACAAAGCTACAAAGACGGAACTGAACAAGCAACGGCGCTGGGTGGGGTCATGCGCTCCGTCACGCACCCAACTATAAGCTTCAAGCTTCAAGTTCGATGCTTACGGGCTCGGTCTCGGGAACACGCACATGATTCATAGAGCATATCTCTCGTCAGAGTCGTCTGAACTTTTCGAGAAAAGCTGCCTCGGACGGAACAGCACCCACAAAGCTCGGCATGTCTTCGGGCATGGATCCCATGGGCAGGATGACCGCGGGTCATGCCATGCCACCTTCCGAGGTCGAGGAAATAGCGTATTGCTCGAGATAGGTAGGCATATATCCGACGTACATGTCTGATAAGAGACAGTGTACAAAGCGGTGGTGGTTCATGCGAAGCGGACACAGGCGGACTGCAACCATGCATCGCGCCCCCTTCCCGTGTCCAGCCCGAATTGCTTCCTCTCGATTGCTCGTCCAGTCTAGCCAAGTCTTTGCCTTTCTCTGTGCGCTCGGCTGCTTTGTTGGAATATGCGAGCTACTATGGTGCGCACGCGGCATGCATGGTGCATTTATCTCAGTCCGTGAAGCCTGGTGCCTTTATCATTCGTTCGATTACTTCATCTCGCGTGGATGATTTTCTATACTTCTTTCACTCATAGTGAAGATCGTGTAAATGAAATTGCCATGTTTCTTTCGACTTCTCGTACGTTCATGTTTTCTATCTTTATTCCCATCATCACTTTCGCCTGACCCGCAGCAGGAATTTGGAGGATGTCTTTAGGCCAAATCCAGTTCTCGCGTTCGCTTTCTCGTATCGAACGGTTTGCGAAATTTTAACTTTGACTTTGGTGTTGGCAGTTGGCAAAGTATGTGTGTCATCTCTATCTATCTCTCCTGAAACCACTGACGTTCCTAGACAATTAAATCCCATGGATAGAAACAACCTTATTATTATCGACGCACACAAGTCAGGATGCGCCATCAGATAATCATGATGTTGGTAATTCAATTTTTTCCTTCGTATGCTGTTCGTTTTGTTCGTGGACTTCCTTGTTTTCCCCTCCAGCAGCAACGCTTCCTTGATATCACCATATTCTGATATCTGCAATATGGTGTGCTGTGTGCTCTCTGCGAGGCTTCTTGTCTTTCTTGTTGCCTTCCATCATAATCGACGTGGCGGCTACACCTTTATTCTCTGTTGCAATAGTACCCGCGTAGTATTGTCCTAGCTATTCATATCTCATCCACCATCTCATCACGCAGAAGATCACGGTGCACTGCAAATCGTTTCACTCCGCCAGCCTCTCTAGCGTCGCGCGCCTACCTACCTCCAAGCAAACCGCGCATCACCATTAATCAACCTGGCTCGCCCCATTCCCCAATCTTCCCGTCGTTCGCCGCATCTGCGGAACAACCACCCACGAATGAGCTTTACGTGCCCTCGGTTTCCGTAATGGTGCATCCAGGGTATATGTGTATCTCGTGAGTTCGCCCCTACTTCTCGTGTCATGGTAACGCTATAGATGCGATGCGAGGATGCATTTCGGAGTACGTTATACTCGTGTCCCAACCTATACTAGCACGAATCATGGTTCAGAGACCCTGCTCTCTTCCAGTCAAGGTACCTTGTTGGCTTCTAATTGGCTCGTCCGCTATTGGGCGGTGTCGTTCTTTGGCGCTTTTTGACGCCCACTCCCCCGAAACTGCCGATCAGAACTATGGATAGGCGTGGATCCTAGCATCAGGTCTTTCCGCCGATTGTGCACACCACTCTTGAAGTTCTTCCTGCACGCTCCGTTTCTCATGCGCTCCGTCTTGCTATTTTTGGAGTTCAATGTTGGGAGGCAAACTAGCTACGGCTTAGGCATGATTCTCGCTCCTTTCATAGGCTCTCCGAATCGGACTCCTCCGAGTCATCGGAGTAGAGTTGCGTTCTCTCTGCCTCTGTGAAATGTGAGGCTCACTTGTCTATCAGAGTGTGGGTAAAGCACTCTACAGCGCATGAATCATACTTGCAAATTATTACACGCACCGCATCACGGCGAGGTTGAAATTGTGTGCGTGCGTGTTACCTGGGCAAAAGGGGTGATTAACCATCGCCGCCTTTGATGCATGTAGAACCGTTTTCGCGTTAGGCCGCACCGCCAATGTTTTTTTTGTGGGTGCGCGTCTATATTTACATGCGACCCCATCGCAATCTAAGAGAGCTTCCTCCTTGAATCTCGTAGGAGCCAAATTACAACTTCCGTCCGTCAGTGACCCTCTCTGCTTCCAAGCTCGATGACACTAATTGGATCGGACGAGCAAGAACGAACTGGCCGTTCAATCGACTGGCGGTGCACCGTGTCCGCCTGTCTGTCTCCCCCTCGCTACCTACCCCGCTCTCTGACTGGAAATGTGCATGTCCGAGTTGCAGTATTTATCCAGAGCACGATGATCCTCGGCAATCATAGTACTATCATAGAGAGAGCACTGGTATTGATACCATCCCCGACCATCCCCCGCCCCAGACTATAGCTAAAATTAGATCAGGAACACCTCGATACGTCGAAGTACTGACTTCCCAAAAATACGCACGACGTTCCGCGCAAGAGGCGATCCTGGAGGACGAGTGATGCGGGCGGGGCGCGGGATGCGCGTTGACTTCTTGATTTCCTTAGTTTGGAGAAGGAAGCCAACTTGAACTTGGACGAAAAGGAAGATGGCGTGAGTGAACTGAGGTGGTTCGCCTTTCCACGCACTCTATCTTGAGTGAGCGTCCAGGATAATCGGCAAGAGAGAGTTGATAAAGTTGATAAGTCTCCTTCGTGGAAAGGAATAACCCACTGCGGGTGGGGCGGAGTGCGGTTTCCCTTCCACTTCTGCAAGGACGGCTGAGTGGGTCAGCGGACACGTACGCCGTGGTATCTTCGCGAGATAGATGCGGAATGAGGTATGCTGCATTCTTTGATAACGAGGGCGCGAGAATATCCAAGGTATGGAGGAGTCCAAGGGCGCGCGGAGTCGGACTTCGGGCATAGGCCTGATAATCTTGGGGTGGGGTCATGCGTGAAGTATTAAGTTGAAGGGTAGCGTTGGAGGTGGGAGTCTACGGAGCCGTCATTCGATCTGGGATACAAAGTCCTTCAATCTCCAGTGGATGCTGGATATATATCGCATTCTGGAATGTCCCCTCAGCGCTAGCGCACGCTACACCCTGGTCAGTTCTAAGGCTCTAATATATCATTGTCCGCGGAGAGCCCAGCGCGTTCGAGTTGATAATCCGCGGACTTGTGCTTTTTTTCTTTCTGTCTTTCCGTATTCTGAAAAAGGCACAAGCCATCACTTTCCGGAGTAGGCCCTATGATGCGTATTGATTTCTATTTTTGGAAATTCTGAGTGTGCTTTCACCTGCGCGCTCCCTGTTCCGCCGCCGCGGATTGGATGCGCAAGCCCAATTATAGAACCCAGCAGTACTTAGTAAAGGACCGCGGTATATCATGAGTACTAATACGATTTGCTCCAATTACTAGCTACCCGATATTCTTGCCTTCGCAACCTCGGATCCCCTCACCCCGAGTGCGGATTTGAGTGGCGCGCCGGGAGGCTTGCTTCCCTGTTGTTCTGTGGCTTTCACCGAGAATTCTGTCCTTTGCTTATTAGCGGTTGACAATTGCTCCACCTTGCGCTGGCAGAAGAGTCGTAAGGATTTCATTATGTTCTCGAAGGATGATGATTTGCCGTGTCAATATGTCAAGAGGATTTTCATATCCAAGTTGCTCAGCCGGATGTCAGCATTCTCTAATGTTCTGATGTTGCTCCTATGAGAAATGCATAGGCTTGCTAGTACTTACCAGGTAAGCTTTTCGGACGTGCCCTGGCTTGAACATTCTTCAAAGCATTCATGTTGTCTGGAGATACGCAAAGGATACGCAAAAGAGCGTTTGTGATGTCAAACCACCTGGTTCGTGCCTTTCGTGCGTCTGTATAGATAGAAATTTCCGTATAGATAGAAATTCCAGAAAAAGGAAATTTTCGAGCGCCAAATGTACCTTACCTGACTCTCCGTACACTGTATTATTATCGCAGGGCACACATGGTTTGAAAACCATAGTCTAAGTTTTCTCAGCCCGCTATCATCCAGCCCGGTAGTTATAAACTTGCCTCGGGTCTGCGCGACACCGCTAATAGAGACGACGTCGCACGAAAGACAGCGCTCCCCATGCCAATCACAAATTCCCATACAGAGGAACTTCTACCATGCAAATCACTGATTAGAATACCACGGGCGTCGGCGACACTGTGAAATACTCCTCTTTCGATGACAAAGAACGTGGAATGAGGAGGGGCCCGGGGATGCTCTTTTTCTACTCTAAATTATGCATGCATGTCGGCCACGCTAACTTAGAACTATTCATGCTGAGGCGAGCTGGCTTCCATTACGATTCCCGAGCGGCGGGGACGGCTCGGGCTTGGTTCGTACATGTTTCTCGGTCCGAGTGGGTTGGCGCTGGTGTACGACGGATATTAATTAGGCGCCTGCGTTTGACAAACGCGTCGGTCTTCGTGTGTTGGATAGCTTAAGCGCCGGTGTCTTGATTTCTGCCGACAATGTGCCGCCATCAATTCCATCAACTCGACCGTCGGGAGCCTGAATCCTATGCACCGAGCTCGCTTAAGCATCAACAAAACGCAGAGATACGTAGACGCAAAGATAGGCGCAATGGTAGGCGCATTCCCAAACGGTGCCGGTTCCCCAAGGGCCGCATTCAGCTGAATGCGCGACGTGCTTCAGCACAGGATTTGATTTTGATTTTGCCGGCTAACATTGTTAAAGGAGCACAGACGCTGGAGCATTGCCGTAGGTGCTCGCATTATGATGAGTTACATTCTCCGGGGATTGTGGACGTAGAGAAGGGCGGTCGGCTGATTTCCGAAACAAACTTGTTTATTCAAGTGGTTCGAATAGGGAGTCCAGCCGAGAGTGTGCTACGAACATAAAAATACGAATTGAACCACCAACGTTGGAGTCTAGCTATCGCGAGCGCTGGTAATAATCCGGCTTAGATATCTATCTCAATTGAATAAAAACGAGGACACTAGCAAATGTACAACCCAACAACGCACCGGAAGTTGAAGTTCAGAATTTAAATAAAACGTTGCATGCAGCTCGAGCGCCTCCCGTAAATACCCAAACATCAACGGCTCAACTCATTTCGAGACATACACACCATATGGCTGCAGGTAGTCAAATTTACTAGCGGATAACGACTACCCATTAACATGCATACACTATCTTAAGCCCAAAAAGCTTGAGTGATAACTCAAATTCCTCCTCGCCTCTTCCGACCCGGACGGAGGTTCAGGTTTTCTAACATGCGGAGAGCTCGAGAACCAGCTTGCGATTAATCAGTCGGTGGGTTCGCGCTTGGCCATAGCGGGTGAGTTGGGCCTCCGGTCGAGGCGGTGAGGTCGGATGACTTTTAAAGATCCAGCAATACCGCCGGCTTTGCATGCGTGCGTTTTTATTTGAGTTCTTCGGAATCCTAGTCGCCAGAGACTCTTGACGCACGAGGGGGTTTGAGAGGACAGCGCGGTGCGGGCGTCTTACGTCGAGATAACGCACGTCGAGCGGCGGTGATATATCCACAATGCACTTACAACTGGGGGGAGGGTGCAGATACTGCCGTCTCCTGGGCTAATTCGTGGCGAGATGCATAATAGTTTTGACGAATAGGATAAGCCCCAAGCTGCAAAGCAGGGTGCTCGGCGGTCGGGTGGATAAATCGACCCTCCGCCCAAGGCGGCGAAATCGGAGGCATGAATGTTGGGGGGTACCTATCGTGTTGGTGTGGGCACCGCGGACGAGACTATTAGCTCAATTATGATGCCGCCGGCTGGAGTACGTGTATTTGATTTTGATTCCTTGCAACTGTAGTCTGAGCTATAAGCACTCAACGCACGGGGATTCTGAAAGCGCGATACATTTAAACAGGGCGAGCAGGAAGAGAGCAGATACATACATACATACCGTCTAACGTCTGAATCTAACGCGTCGAGGTGGGGCATCTCCGGCGGCGCCCAGGGATCCGCAGCGTTCGACTCACAATTAAAGGGCGTATAACACAAGTAGGAATGGAAATGGGCGCGTTAAGGCGCGCTTTGCATAAGTACATAGCCTGCGGCTGAGGCTTACAGTAACACTAGAGTAAACCAGCTTGATCCACCCGGTCGAGTTCTCAGTGATAAACGAAAAGGGGGAATAGTGTCTCCGGTCGAGACGGGAATATGGTCGGATAAATAACTGTACGGTGTCGTATCCTGTATCCTGATAGACCGGCGGAGAATTAGTAGGCGAAATCCAGGTGTACTTACCGCCCAAGGACCGCCGGGCGGGATGTAGAATTGTTGGCCGCTATAAACCCCAACGCGCGCGATGTGGTTTGGTGCGTTGACCAGGACGATCAATGGTATCCAGCAAGTTGGACAGGAACAGGGGCGATAACGTCCACCGTTGTCAGTGAGGCCTTGAGGCCTTGAGGTGGCGCGCGACGCGTGTCCGGCGGCGGCGGTGGATCCGTGTCAACATTCGACTGGGAGGGGCCCGAAGAGAATGGGCGCGTTTACGCGTGCTTTTTGCATGCAGGCGTGACTCTCTTGATTTTATTTTTAAAGAGGAAGAGAGCGAAGATTTCTAGGGAGAATTAGGAGTACCCATTGGCAGGCAGCAGGACAGGATGTTTGACTGGTTGGGAAGGCGCGTGTATGATTTGTTTCGATTCAGAGGTCGATCTGGTTTGGTTTTTACTTTGGCTTTGGGTATGGATATGGATATGGCGTTGATTCTGGTTGAGAGCGAGATCTACACCATACACGTAAATCGTCCAGAATGCGCTCGAGCAACGCCACTCAGCCAACGCCAGACATATATGAAGGAATGGATGGATGAAAAGAGTTCTAAATGCAATGTATCAGATTCGATAATTCGAGTAGGATCTGGCGTCGAGCAGGCGAGTGAGTGAGCTTACAGCATAAATTCACTTCGAACTTGAAGGATATTGAGCGTGATCCGCTGGAAAGATGCAGACTCCAGAGGCGTATACTTAGGGACGCTGATGGAGTTCATTTCGACTTGATTTATCTGTATTCAGTGAAGAACAGAATCAGCGGAATTCCAACGAAATGCGTTTCTTTGTACGTACTGACTTTCAACACGATTGGGTATTTCGTTGGAGTGTTGCATGTGGTGGCGTGCTTCGTTCCGAGTCGTACGTTTGTTGGTTTTCTGCGAATAGAAAGGTATTTTATATTAGAAAAGAGTGACTTCTGCGGAAACCAACTGGAGACCCATAGGATTTAGGAATAGCAACAGACGGTGGCGCCGTCAGCGAGCGTATTTCCATTCGCAGACTGTCTTCATGAAACACCAGCATTAATTGAACCGATACTCAGCGACATCATACACGGGAAAAGCCACAAGCCCACGTACCCTTCTTGCGCCCCTCCTCCGTCCGCATCTCCGGCGATGTACGGCGGAGGGGCGGCGGGAAAATGAGCCAATTTCCCCCTCCGCGTTCTTCCAGGCGTAGTTCAAGCTGATCGGGAGACGCACCTGCCATCGAACTGGCTCAACCGCAGATCGCCTCAGGCTTCCATAAGACTGGATCCATCTGCAGCTGAACTCAGGACGCGAACAAGAATGGGAGATTGGGACGAGAGTCCAGACAGAGTACAGAAGTCAGGGATTGACGCAAGGGCTCGCTCGCGGCTCGCTGCCAGTGCGCGCGCGCACAGATCCCCAGAAAAACGACGTTCTAGCCTGCAAACGGTACCGCCGCTGCGCCTATTTTTGAGTGCATGAAGGATGGATGATGACATTATTATCGACGAGTCCTTCAGATTTTGCGGGGAAGGCCTGCTCCAGACCTTAAGGCAACTAAATGGGCGTTGTCTTTGTCGGAGAGTGTTGCCGTTGACGAATCCAGATTTAGTGGGATTCAACTAAATGCGCCGTGTAAGCACGTTCTAAGCAGATGATAGTTACTTGAAGAGGCGATTGAAAAGGTCGAGACCGCCAGTTTTTTTTTGAATTCGGAGAGCCTTGCGTGGCCAATGGAATTTGAACGGAATTAATGGCAAGCCATTCCGCGTGGCTGAACATACGATTAGATAATATGTTCTGGACTCAAATTTCATTGGTTTGCGCGTGCGTATCGCGGTTGTCTCATCCCAACCCACCAACACATCTGTCGAGTGGACCTAGAGCTTCGCCAACGTACAATCTCCTAGCTGAGCTGAAGACCTCCATCCGAACTTGGTTCACGTCCTGCATCTAGAGCTCTAATTCAACAAGATCTTCACCTACGCACGCCTGATTGGATCCTAGATCGCGCTCCGAGTCTTCCTTCAAGCTCGCATTGCAATGAATCTACAAGTCTTCTGGGCGCAATTTCGTAGGCAGCTGCAGTGATAGGCAGTGATGCATGATGCGAACGTCGCGAGCTGCTGATCTGGATGGACATCCCGTAGTCCAAATAGGCAGCGCAATCGCTGTCACCGCCAGCCTGCCAGCGGCACTCGACGCGCACACGTGGAAAAGTCGTCTCTTTGTCCCCGGGGGCGTTTTCACGAGCCTCGTTCAACCGCTTTTTGTTCCTCCGTGAAGGTCAAACCCGTGGTAGTCATCTCAGACGTTATCTTTTCTCGAGAGTCCTGGATATGATCCAGCTATCTTGGTAGCTTGGTGTGCACCGGCGCTAACCCGCCCCTCTTGGCGTCCGTCTTGATCTCGTTCTTCAGCTCGCAACTGTCTGCTTGATTCCCCTCTTCGAGCTACTCCAACGCCTTGTGTTCATTAGGCGGGTAATTAATATGTCGCGCAAACGTACTGAGAACCCACCGGCGTTGAATCTCTCGCGAATCTGGGGGTGTGCGAGGGGCCTTCTCTGTAAGATCCACTGGTTACTATACTGGGCGTTGAGTGGGTTAGGAGTGTGCGCAATGTATCTGAAGATTCAAGCTTGGGATCTCTGGGTTTGCGTTCTCTGTTGGCTCGTGAACTGCATAGTGCTAGCAACGTCTCTACTCATGCAGGAGACAGACCTCTTGGTTCGTCTTGTTTGAATCGATCGAACTTCACAGACTTCACAATGCATAGATGCTTGCTCACATCAACCTCAAGAGCTTGAACGAGCTGCCCCTATACATGCATTTGATAACTTGCATTCAATATCCAGCGCTCAGCCTTGATCTCGTGTCCTATTATGTTAACTCGGTTCTCGTTGCAAAGCCTCGAACTGTTCCTCTACGCGTAACTACGCAAAACATGGGCCGCCGTCAATCAAACGACAAACGACAATGTCGTTTCATCAAGCTTTCTTGGGGCGTTCATACCTGCCTGAAAGACTCGGGCTGTTCCTCTGAAGGTTCGTTGTTGTAATCTCTGGATGCGCATCTTAAACTGCTTTGAAGACCATGCAGAGTCAAGGAGTTTATTCTATGTCTCTCGCGACATTCAAATTGATTCTTGAATGTGCTTCGAGCAATCTTCAACACGCACTTGCTTTTTGGATCTGGGCTGTAGAATTATCATCCAAACTTCGTATCTGTCGTAATCTCACAAGGTACGAGCTGGTTCTCATTTTAGTGACTTCACCAAAACTTTAGGTCTGTGGCGTAGTCTTTGAGCCTAGATCAGAATTTGTGAAGTGGTCCAAGCATTGTAACATTTAGTACAGTATACGTAGCAGGTATATATGTTGATCAGATCCCACCCACAATTCTCTTTCTTTATAGGAGAAATTGAAATAGTCTACCCTCTCCTTGCAGCTGATGGTGTTTTCTTTTTCAGAAATACCAGAACTCCCTTATCGTCTTCGCGCATCAGCTAAATATAGACACCATGAGAAATGATGAACAAATAAATGTAAACGCGTCCATGCGCGTGGTCTGTTTAATTCCCACGGGACTACGCCTTGTTTCCGACCACTTGACCTCCGCTAGTTTTAATCCACACCGTAATTCATGCCAACATCGGCGCGCAAGAGTAGTCTCGGTGGTGCCCGTCGGGGTCCACAGAAGGCGCATATTCCATATCGAGGAGACAATCCGGAAGTCGGGAAGAAGACAGGCATCGCAGTTCAACATATCGAGCGCAAGTCGGATGGGTTTGAGCCGTTTGAGGAACTCCTCCAACAGGCGGATGGGCGGACGCCGCCACCGAGACCGAAAGGGAGGAAAAAGAGCCTGGCGACGATGGACCGATATGAAGACGATTACGATGACGAGGACGGCGAGATGAGCATGCAACTGGACAGTGCGTTTCCGAGGTTTAAGGTTCTATTCTTATCGGAATGTTAACAAACAGTTCTACGCGACTTAGGTCCTGTGCATCATCTAGCTAACATGCGTCCACCTACCACGCCCACCACTACAGGCCGTCGAAGATCCTCCATTCGCCCGGTGGCACGCACCTCCGAGGTGGATTTTGACAAAATCCCGTCTCCGCGCCCGCTCCAGTCCATGCAGCGGATGAACAGGAACGCGGGTGCTGGTCCTTCCGGTCTCTCGCATTCTGCGCGTGCGCGCGATCCCGACCCCGAACCCAGTTCGGACTCTCCGAACGAGGAGGCGGGTGACAACTACGATGACTTCAACATGGACGATAATGGATTTGACGACTACCCCCAGGAACAACTGCGGACTCCCAAGACTCCCACACAGTCGTCTTCACATGCAAATCATAGCTTTGGGCTGATTGACGAAGAAGACGAGGAGGAGGAGGAGGAAGAGGAGGAACAACCGGAGTCTGAGCCACCACAGGAGACACGGTCCAAGCAGAAAAAACAAAAGCCACCAGCCCGAGAGCCGTCGCAGGAAAGCCAAGAAGAGGAATTCGAGAACGAAATTGCGCAGGGACTCGAAGATGTTGGACTCGGGCAAGAGAGCAGCGAGGAGGAAGACCAAGCAGACACGCCCCGACCCAAGAAAGCCAAAATCACCCCGGAACACCCCGAAAAGCAAGCAAAGAAACCTACAGCGCGCAGCAAAACAGCGAGCCGGGGGAAGAAGGAGAACCGGCCGCAGCGGGAGGGCATTCGGCGGAGCCAGCGCGAGCGGTTCGCGCCGCTGGAGTACTGGCGTGGGGAGAGGTTGGTGTATGGACGCAGCGCAAACTCTGGGCCCATCCTCGTGCCACAGATCAGGGAGATCGTGCGCATACCGAAGGAACATACGCTGCCGCTTGGGGCGAAGAGGAAAAGGTCGTCGACAAGGCCACGCAGTCGGAGTAAGGCAGTGGAGGCGGAGGAGGATGAGATCCCACCTGCGCTTCCTGTGGTCAACCCGGAAGAGGGATGGGACGATGACACGCAAGAAGAATGTACGGTTATGCACTATGCGACTAAAGAGGAGGTCGACCGTCGTATGCGCTTTCTTTCTTTCTTTTTTTGCTTTTCTGGCTTCTCTAACGATATTTTGCTCAGGAATTGCGTGGACAGCAAAGATGTTCGTGCCTAGAACGGCGGCAGATAGTGGTTGGGCATTTGACAAGATTTTTAGTGATGACGAGTTCATCGCAGCTGGTCAACTCGTTATTCCACCCGGCGGTCGCAAGCCGAGTAAATCGTCTAAAGACAATACATATGTTAGTTTTTTGCTATCATTTTCGAAGAAAACCGAACTGATTTTCAATCTTCTGTTTGTTCAGGTATTCTTTGTAATAGAAGGCGCCGTGAACTTTAAGATCCACAAAACCTCTATGATTATGGCCACCGGAGGCATGTTCATGGTTCCCAGAGGCAAGTCGTTCTTGCTGCCCTGCCCTATCCACTGAGAACCCAGTCACTTATCCAGCTATCTAGGAAATTTTTATCTCATTGAGAACATTTCCAACCGCGATGCCAAACTCTTCTTCACGCAGGCCCGCAAAGTGATGATGGACGACGCTGAACGGGCAGCAAGGATGGAGCATATCGCGGAGACGCAGCGGCGGAATTTGATTAATGGTATGCGGTCGTCGTCTGCAGGCGCACCGCCGATAGGGGTGAAAACTGGGCCCCCGATAGGTGCACGGGCGAGATCGTTGGCAGTGCCTTCGACTACGTCGCGGTATTGATAAATTATTCTGTTCTGTGCAATGGTTTACTTCTCAACAATGGGTCTGAATGCCTACTCTTCTGTATTATTCGAATTGGATAATATGTATGTCGTGTATCTTTATCCCTTTCTTCTCTCTCTCTGTTTCTGCTTTGCATTGTATTTTATCATCATCACTCAATGAGTCCTACCGAAAATTTTTGAGTGGGCCTGCAATTGACTCTGGGATTCTCTTCTGTATCCAGATAAGACCTCCACTTTGCGTTTCATTACCCATAGGCTGGTTTTTAGTTGGAAGAGTAATTTGCCGTTGAAATGAACGCTCTTTCAATTTAACGCTCAGGCTACACTGAGACAAGCGTCACAGCGAAGAACGTTGCTAGTAGTAGCCACGGAAGAGACGATGAGAGTGCTGTTAACGGTGCTCAAGCGCTCATGCCTGTGTTAGTGAGTGGGAAGTATACGTGTTGTCAATATAGGCTGTGAATACAATAGATTTTCTAGAAATGAGAGGTGAGTGATATGTAAATCGCCGAAAGAAACTTTAGACGCACAATATAAGATAAAATACATAAATATGGGGGGATTCCAGTATCATGATGCCAAAGTGATGACGCCTGAGCCTAAACACCAATCGCCATCCCATAAAGCCGCTACTTGACCAGGTGTTACAGCATGTTGAGGTTGTTCGCACTCTATAACCAAGTCGTCATCCCCAGCCCTACATATATGCTGTGAGCGAAGGAAACAATACAACGTAAAGGAACCAACATACCCACGAACAACACATGAGACTGGCTTCATGCGATACCGGTGCTGGAGGTCCAGGCGGACTCCTTCCGGGGTATCGATCCCTGCAGGAGGAGCGTCTTTCCAAATCCATGCAAAGTCGCGTACACGAAGCGTATGAGAATATAGGGATTCGTGAGTACTGTTAACGAAGAATTAGTGTGGAACGGATGCCATCTTATGGGATGTTTCTCACCTTCCAGGAACCAGGTATATCGTGTTGTTTTCTATATCCTTTCCTGCAACAAACAGTCTTTGCCTCATGCCTGGGACTCGAGCATTTTGACCAAGAGTAAAGTTCCAGATCCCTGAATGCTCTCCGACAACCTTTCCCGTCAGTTTGTTGACAAATGGGCCAGGATTTGGCGTAATATACGAAGCTAATGAAACACTATCGTCAGCATGACGCTTGTGTAACGAAGGAACAACTTACAGAGGAAGCCATTGAATTTAGATTTCTTCCCTACAAAGCATATACCGACACTGTCGCGCCGCTCTGCGGTGGGGAGTTTATGTTGTTTTGCTAGTTCTCTGACTTCTGGCTTCGTAAGGTGTCCAAGAGGGAAGAGGGTGCGGCGAAGAGCGGCTTCTGATATCGCGGACATGAAATATGTTTGGTCTTTGTTATCATCTGTGGGTCGAAGGAGTTTGGGACGAGGGTTGTCCAGAGAATCCGACCATGATTTTGAGGCGTAATGTCCTGAAACCAGATATCGTTATAGGGTGAACAGGGGTGTAGTGGAGGTTATTCATTTACCCGTTGCAAACCATGCATTTTGGTACGTCGTTGCCTGTTGAGGCAGTCGTTCTAAAAGGGCGCCAAACTTGATCTCTCTGAGAAGATATAACATATGAAGTTTGCCACGAAAATGAACTCACTTGTTGCACCAGACGTCAGGATTTGGAGAGAGGCCAGATTCCCAGTCGCGCAATGATGGCTCGAATACACGGTTCCAATATTGTTGCGATAGATCAACCTAATTCTGAAGTCATTAAAAAGGAGATTTGATAGAGATATTTCAGCAAAGCGTACCAATTCACATGGCAGATCAAGTTGTTTGCAAACACGTTGAACGTCTTCCCAATCCTTTTCCCATTCACAGCCTTTATCGTTCGCGAATTCATCCCTCGTATCCCAATTCCGCATGTAAACTGCAGACACGTCATAGTCCTAGGGAACGCCGACAAATTAGCAAGGTGCATTGAAGAGTTCGCCGACTGCTTACTTTTTGTGCCAACAGCAAAGCAGTCACTGAGGAATCTACACCGCCCGACATTCCGACAACAACTGAACCTCCGGTTAGGTTAGGTCCTGTAGAAAAATATATTCTGCTCACCTTTCTCGCCTTTCTTAGGCACTGTTCCCGGCGCATGAGACGCAAACCTTCGAGTGAGATGTGCTTGGATAGCGCGACGAGCGCAGTTTCGAGAAAGCCTTATCATGACGGTGGAAGAAGAGTTGCAGTTATGTGCATGATATACGAGTAGCTGACGATGTCAGACGGTGAATAAAATCTTGTGGATGCAGTCGCATTGGAAGGAGGTGATTGGCGGAAATTTAGGTCCGGTACATCACGGATAGCCGGTCCGGCTACCGGACTCTAAGTATACTACGACTTAACTCGGAACTTGAACATCTTTCAATCTATCTGTTCAAACTTCAATGCTGTTCAAAGTGTGTGTGTGCACACCCTTTCTACTGCAAAAAAATTTTCTGTCTATTGCTTCCATCTACTAATTGGACGCTACAACAACGATTCTACCACACAAGTAGGTAAGTATTGTTCTTTCCCCGCATCTCGACTTTTGGTTGACTTGTTCTCAACTTGTTCTCTAGATTACGTTGATAGGAACCATGAATGAGTATTTAAGTGGTTAAAATCTGAACGTTGAACGTTTGAACCTCCATCTTTTAAACCCCCATCTTCAAATTCCCGATTTTTGTTCGGGCAATCTGCAATCATGTCAGGCGTCGACAACATACTATCTCTAACCGCCTCCCAGAACAGCAAGATCACCAAAGTGAACATCTACAGCGGGCGTGCAGAGATCACCCGATGCTTCGAATTCTCTATCAAGAAAGGGGAGAACCAGGTCGTGGTCATTGGTCTTCCTGGCTCGCCCCAACAGGACTCTGTCAGGTAGTCGACATGTCCCTTACAATATTACGGCCCCATGCATACTGACACGGTAAACAGAGTTGAAGGTCGCGGAAAGGCTTCCATCCACGACGTTGCCATATCCAGAACACCCTTCGACGTGAACGTTAACGGCCCCCCAGCGTCTGAAGCCTGGAAATCACTGGACAGGCAGTGCAAGGAGACGAAGAGCGCAATCCAGAGCATCCAAGAGGCGCGCGCTGCACTGAACACTTACCTGGGGACAGTCAAAGCAAACGAAGTCGAACCAGACAAGTTCAAAGCCATTGTGAATCACCACGAGACTCTCGCTCGGAAATTTGACGTTCGGATTCTCGATCTCGAGCAAGAGCTTTCGGAGTTGACGGTGCAGGCTGGTGTGGAGGAGACGAATGCGGCCGAAAACTTTCAACTTCAGACATGGCAAGTCAGTGTTAATCTTTGGGCTGAAAGTGACGAAAAGGTGGAATTGCGGATTCAATATGGCAAGTACTATATTGCTTGCTATTGCGTACTCTCATTCATAAATTAATAGTGGTCTCCAACGCTGACTGGTCAGCGAGTTACGATGTTCGCGCTGATACGCAAGGGTTAGCAAAGAACATCACTATCCTCTACAAGGCAGTCATCATTCAGAACACGGGCGAGGTAAGCGTTTCGACCCTAGACAAGTTACCGTCTCTCACTTCAACATTTTAGTCCTGGGAAGGCGTTCCTCTAACATTGGAAACGACGAATCCGACATTCGGATTGAGCTCACCTGAACTTCCACCCTGGAATGTTGGTATCTCCTTCTCCCCCATACAATATTATGTAGGAATGGGTTATCGTTCCTCAGTAATGTCAATAATGACAGAATATGCGATGCCCCCTGCAGTCATGGTGGCTGAAGACCAAGTTGGTAGGAGGTCACGCTCCAGTTCGCGATCTGGTAGTCCGTACAGCCGGCGATCTCGCTCGCCGCCCTCCGTTCGTGCCCAACAGCCAAAAATGGTGTATCCACAAATCCTCGCATCGGACAAGGGCGATGTCGCTGCTACGTTTGAAGTCCCTGGCTATATCAGCATTCCGAGTGATGGGCTCAAGCACAACGTTACGATATCGAAGTTTGAGTTCGATGCTGCTCTGTTGTGGTATACGATCCCGAAGGTCGATGCGAATATATATATCAAGGTTTTTTTGTCTGCATTGTCTTGCCCTTCAACTCAGCCTGATAATTGGATGATAGGCGAAGATCAAGAATGCGTCGGAATTCAGGTTCATCCCTGGACCTTCAAATGTCTACGTTGATGGTACCTTCATCGCGACTACTTCCATGCCCCCAGTTAGCCCCGAAGAAACATTCGACTGCCCCCTAGGGTACGTGGCTTCCCTAAAATTCAACCAAATATATTGTCTAATGTCGCATGTTTGCAGATTGGATCCTTCAATCCGTGTCACCTATCATCCTCAAGACATAACGGCGACAAAAACAGGTTTCGTGAGGAAATCTAGCAGGACCACCTACACCCAGCACATCACACTGCTCAACACCAAGTCGACGCCCATCGAGAGCATCAGAGTCGTTGATTATATACCCATTTCCAAAGACAAACGTGTCAAGATCAAGCTCTTCAGCCCAGCCCTCTCTCTGCCTGGTCCCAACGGTTTAAAACGCAAAGATTCGACAGCTACGGATGACGGCGATGGCGGCAATAGCTCGAAAGGTATCAAGATTGGCAGCAGCAAGAAGCAAAAGATTATGCGAGTGCTGTTGCCGAACCAGAGTGTGAAAGGTGTCGTAGCTCAGTGGGACGGCCTTAATGACCCAGATGTCGATCAGCAGACGGTTGGGAAGAATGGGCGGGTGAATTGGATTGTGTCTTTGGGCGCTCAAGAGAGCGTGGCGCTTTCCTTGAAGTACGAAATATCTATTCCAGAAAAGGCGTACGTGTGGTAAGAATTGACGAGATAACCTGTTGTACTCTTGTATATTGAATATAGACTCGGAGTTGATGACCAGGGGCGCGTCTATCCGAAAATCCTTCCTCGTTTGTTGACTGCACTACTATAGTCTATCTTGTCACCAACGATCGTTCTTGCACGCGATCCGATAGTCCAAACCAAACGGCCAACTAAATCCTAGAGAAGATAAATTCCTGATTACCTTTACATAAATCTAAGCCTAAGAAGGTCGTCAGAATCGTCACCGAAGGATAAAACGTGGAATGTCCAATTGTGCATGGAAAATAATCTGACATTGGTTTCGTTACTTGTGTAGATCAGAAAATGTAATTTTTGTATTTCTATTCTTCTTAGGATCAAATCTTGTCGCATTTACCTACATAGATTGTGGTCCAATATTGAATGATTGCGCAGTTTCTATTTACGGAGAGTACTCGTATTTAAGCGCCCGTCAGACCGTGGGAACGGGCATGCGCAGCTCAACGTCGACGAACTCGTTCGACTCTGATAAGAGCACCGCATCCTTACAATCCTCTTTGATTAACATCAGCACGACTGACGCCGCGTCCCCCTGTAATCTTTCGTCGATCTATCGAGCCAAATGTCGCCTCCTCCAAAATCACGTCAAGATCTGGCCTTAGATAATCAGGCCCTCTATCGAAGGCTACAGCTCTCGACTCGAGAAAGCACCAAAACTCAGCTGGAGCTTGAAAAATCAAAGCTATCCCTTGCGCAGTCTACAAAAGACAACAAGGCTCTGAAGAAGCTAGTACAGGCACAGGACGAAGAAATACGAACGATGAAGGGTGTGTTGCAGCAGGCTAAACGAGAAA
The DNA here is from genome assembly GCA_009935795.1 of Pholiota adiposa. Lineage (NCBI taxonomy): Eukaryota > Fungi > Basidiomycota > Agaricomycetes > Agaricales > Strophariaceae > Pholiota > Pholiota adiposa. Next base: position 189,330 of record QEYC01000168.1, on the reverse strand, counting down.
AGCTATCGCTTCTGAAAACCCTCGACACTGGATCGGATTTAGTCACGGAGCTGGAGAGACGCAACTCTAAATTGAAGGGGGATCTTCGTACGGCAGACGTGGAAAGGAAAGACCTACGCGCGGATCTCTTAGACACGCAACGTTGTCTGAAGAGGGCAAGGTCGGAACTCTCAAGTAAAACGACCCAATTTCAAGATGCCGGTAACACAATTAGTACTTTGCGAAACTCGCTTCGAGCTAGTCGCCTCAACAACGACGGTCTGAAAGCTCGGAATATTTCCTTGAAGAAGAAGAAACAAGATGAACTGGAGGAAGCAATAGGAAAGAATGCCGCTTTTCAAATCATCGACACGATATTGGAAACGGAGAGGGAGAGATATCATGCAGCTTGGGAAACTAAATACAAGTTGCTTCTCGAATCCAAATCGTCCGACCTCAGAGAAGTGGAAGCTCGACTGGCGTCGTTACAGAAGGAACGCGAAACGTGGAGAGGTCGTATGGACACGATGACGCACAAAGTCTTTGCAGCGGAACGACGGGTACGTATGGGGCCCCTGTTTTTTTCCGTGTTATAGTAGCGTGAGGCGTGATGGGGCGTGATGGGGCGTGAGAGGGGCGTGAGAGGGGCGTGAGAGGGGCGTGAAGTAGCGTGACAGGTGCGTGAAGTAGCGTGCATGTAGCGTGAAGTAGCGTGCGGGATCATAGTCAATATATAACTTATATTTCAAAGGATATATCACCTCTCCGACAGTCTGAACAGTACTAGGCATGTCAATCCTGGACCAGCGCAGTATTTTTCGACCTTCAACGACATTGTTTATTGATTGAACCTCTGATTAATAATAATAAACCTTGTAAGTACACAGACTTACTTAAAGCACTATTGAGACTAGTAAGATAGCCGTATTCCCAACAAAAAAATGCTGGGTTAGTTTCTCGAAGTGGAACAACATGCATAAAATTTATTTCTTGTAGTATTTCGCCAAGATTCTTAAGATACCATGCAAAGGTTTAAACATAGCCGATCTCTCGATCACAAATTTGAACCCATATACGGTAATCTCCACTGTTTATGGCAATTAATCTATAAACTGAACAGTGTTGCTATACTTCTCGAGCAGTAGGTTCATTCACAGATGCGTGTATGTACTAAAGTTGAAAGCGCAGATATTTAGTGGGGGCGTGAGGGAGCATGAAGGTAGCGTGAGGGAGCGTGAGGGTAGCGTGAAGTAGCGTGAAGTAGCGTGAGAGCGTGAGGGTAGCGTGAGGGCGTGAGCGTGAGGATGAGTGGTAGCGTGAGTGGTAGCGTGAAGTAGCGTGAAGTAGCGTGAAGTAGCGTGCGGGATGTAGGACAAAGTACCATATGTGCCCGGAAATTTTTCAACTTATTCCATAGAGCGGCAGGCGTTGCTTGACACTTGTCCATTGGCCGATACCTGCTTGGGGGACATGTTTTGGGACTCGCCGGTTAGTTTGCCCTTGTTTGGCTGCACCTTCTCAGGTAGCAAATGTCCATGTTTTCGAGATACGACGGCATAATGGATGCAATTAATGGTATCAGCTAGTAGCAAATAAATTATAGTATTATTTGACAAGTTTCTTTGAACGCTCGAGGCCATGCGAGATCGTGAGATGTGGCTCAGTAAACAGGATGTCACAGGGATAACGTGACATGTAACCCAATCGCACTTAACGTGTAAGTGCTCGAGACAACGCCAATTTCTTTTGGAAATGCATGAAGTCGGAATGTAATTAATGTATTTACATTGTGTATATCGAAATATAAAGCAGGAAGGCTTATTAAGCCCAGAATTGACTAGCCACGTATCATATTGTGGCCTATGTCACTCAATTTACCGAAATAGAAGCAAAAATTGAACTAGTTCGAGGGACTATAGACGTAGAAAGCACCGTAGAATACAACTGATGCTAATTTACAGACACCTGGAAGCACAGGGCCTCCATTTTGCACTGTTGACTAAAGAGCGTGAAGTAGCGGGAAGTAGCGTGAGGTAGCGTGAGGAGCGTGTCACGCCCCAAAACAGTACACGGAAAAATCTTGTGGCCCGTACGTATGTCGGGCCATGCAGTACCGGAATCAACAAAGACTGAAGATATTGGGGGTGCCTCTGAATTGACAATGCCTCCAATTAAACGGCCAACGAATTTCGTTCAACCTGCCAATTTCAGTACTGAACTTGTGGATGCTGTGACGGCGCTCAATGACTTAATCCTCACTGCGACAACGGATATTAGCCCTATATTTCTGTCGTCTCCTTCTCCTTTGTGGTTCGGAAATTCCGAGCGCGCTAAGGCCGTTTTGGGGGAGTGGGTGGCCGCTCTCTTGCCCAAGGACGGATGGAAGAAGCCAGAAATCCTTCGGTCCATCATCCAAATATTCTTTGTCGATTGGTGTCGTGCTATTATTGAGGCTTGGTACCCCAGTAAACAGTCTATCACAGAGTTATTCCTAGCCGGATTGTTGTCATCCAAGCTACCATCGAATGGTTGGTTCGCCATTATTATCCTTATCTGTTAAACACTCATTCAACAGTTACATATTTTATAGAAGTCATCAAATTCCAAGCTATTCAATTCCCTTCGACCGACTTCTCACCGGATATCGGGGCATGGGCGACCCATATCCTCAACGACCTGCTCCAGATTATCCCAGCTCCCAATATGACAGCCGAACACCATTGTGAGGTTCTCGTTGCGATCACATCTCTGGCTCAGCGCGCGTATGATATCAGACAGGCTTTGGCCGAGCACGATATATGTGGAAATATCCAGTTGCTGATCCCTCCGTCGGATATTCCATTTCAATCGGACTTTGAGTCGATGACCAGGGAGAATAATGCACTACTGGGGGACCGGGAGAAGTCCAGCGACTTAGGCGATGTTGCGGGCTGTACAGGGATTGGTTTGCAGAGCGCATCTATCCGAAAATCCGACGATGGCGCCTCGTTTGTTGACCGCACCACTATCTTGTCACCGACCATCATCCTTGCACGCGATCTGATCTTACAGTCCAAACATAACGATCAGCTAAATTCTGGAGAAGATGAATCCCTGGTCGCCTTTGAATCTAAACCTAAGATGGTCGTCAGAATCGTCACTGAAGGATAAAGCGTGGAACGTCCAATTGTGCATGAATAATTGGTTTCATTGAATAATTCTGTAGTTCAGAAAATGGATTCTTTGTACTTCTATTCTTTTCAGGATAAAATCTAGTTCGTGAAGGCTTTTGTCTCATTTATGAACTGTATCTGATTGTGGTCCTGTATTTAAGCGCCCATGAATCCGTGTGAACATCAGCGGCGGGGTTTAAATTCCGAACGCGACGAACTTTACAACGGAGCAAAACCTCCCAGAACCCTCGTTGCCGGACAATGGCATCTGGCGTTGCCGATTGATACCGACACGAGTGAATTCGCACTTCTCTCAAGCTTCTCTATCTATGATAACATCCTCGAGTTGACCTCAGGTCGACTCCACTTATGCCGCCCCCAGCTGCTGGCATACATCGTGTCCTGAGCGGGCTATTCTCCTCGAAGAAGTCTCGCAAATCATTCGCCCTAGTCGATGATCATGAGCTACCAGGACGCCAATCGATTGCACAAGTGGTCTCGGGCACGCTAAACTTGAAGGACGACGTATCTCTCAATTCAAGCACTCTGAATCGTTCTAGGGACCTGGAGTATGTCGCTGGATCGTATTCGCCTGTCCACATTCCTAGTGCATTTGAACCGGCGGATGGTGGAATGATTGACGAGCACAGTGAGTTGATTTACGAGTTATTTCTCTGGATAATCGCCTGAACACCTTAACGCAAAGAACTCCATCGACAAACATCTTCAGCCTCGGCTCGACTGCCTGCTATCGAACACACTTCCTCCTCTATTCCTCCACAACCTAAAACTCGCGAACCATCTCAAGATCCAACCACGGATAATCCGTGTGAGAACTTGCAATCCTCGACTCAAGAAACCGGCAGTACAAAACTTGAAACGGCGCTTGGCCTAGCCAAGGCAGAGCTTCTACAGACGACGGGAGAAAAGCGTGCTTTAGAGCAACGTGTACGCCGCCAGGATGAAGAAATCCAAAACCTCAAGAGTCGCTCTCAGGACGCGGAACGAGCGCACCAATCTCTCCAGTCAGACTTCGAAGCGCAATCGCCCAAAATCGTTGCGCTTACGCAGACGAATTCCAAATTGGAGGGAGATATCGAGGTCGTAAAAGGGGAAAAGAGGTCTCTCCAGGAGATCGTCGACGACGCAAAACGCCAGCTCACAACCAAAACGACGCAACTCGAAGAGTCCATCCGGAATTCCAACAAACTGGAGGAGTTACTTCATACTCAACGTCTAGCCAACGAAGCTTTGAAAACCCGGCTTAAGCAACTAGAATTCCGGGTCTCCCTTCTCACAACGCAGAAAGACGACGCAGAGGAACAGGCGACCAAACATCGCACCCACGCCGAGGCCCTCCAGAGGCAACTGCAATCCACCCAAGACCAATGCCTGTGCCACGAAAGCGAAGCCGCCGACCTCCGGTCTCTCCTCAAATCCCGGGACGCCGACCTCATTTCCTCGCAAACCCAGATCCACGAGCTCGAAGCCACGATCTGCCTCAAGGACTTTGAACTCTCCCAATCTGCTTCGTTGGCGCAGCAGAAAGACGACGCGGAGAGACAGATGAGGGTGTACCGAAGCTACGCTGAGATGCTCCGCAAGGAATCCGAGGCGGAGAGGGAGCGCGCGGAGCAAGCGGAGAAAGAGGCGACGAGGTATCGCGAGTACGCGCAGGGCCTCGTCGAACAGTCCCAAGTGAACTTGGATAAGTTCCGGGCGGCGGAGGCCGAGTCTGTGGAACTGCTGTCCTTGTTGGAGACGATGGCGTCCGATTTTGCGGATGCGAAGACTCAGCTCGCGGCGGTGCAGGAGGAGCGAGAGTCCTGGCAAGGCCGTATGGATGCGATGGCGTCCGAGTTTGCGGATGCGAAGACTCAGCTTGAAGCGGTGCAGGAGGAGCGAGAGATCTGGCAAGGCCGCATGGATGTGATGGTGTCCGAGTTTGCGGATGCGAAGACTCAGCTCGCATCCTTACAGGCGGAGCGAGAGACCTGGCGAGGCCGCGTGGATGCACTGGCGTCCGATTTTGCCGATGCGAAGACTCAGCTCGCCTCAGTGAAGGAGGAGCGAGTAACCTGGCAAGGACGCATGGACGCGATGATGCACAGGGTCATCGCGTCGGAACGGCGCGTGCGCATGCTTTACTATGGCGCACAGTCGCTGGATACGCCCTGTGCGGGGAACGCCAATGCCAACTTGAATGCCAACGAGAAAGTTCGACGCGTGCGGAATTTCGTGAGACCTGATAATCCCAGTGCGGAAATTATGGAGGCCGTCCTGATGCTGAACGTCGCGATCCTCGCCGCCGCGAAGGACATCACGCCTGTGCTCTGCGCGTCTGGGTCAAGGGGCGCTTGGGCTGGCAATTCGAGGCGCGCCGAGGCGGTGTTTGGAGAATGGGTTGCTTCTCTGCTGCGCGGTGACAGAAATTGGTATCGGACACAGCTGCTCGAACCTGTCGTCCAAATGTTTTTGGTAGACTGGTGTCGTGCGATTATCGAGGCGTGGTATCCCAAGCAGCAGTCTTTTGCGGAGCTGTTCATCACCGGGCTGTCGTCTTGTAATTATAGTAAGTCCCTCATTTAACATTTTTATCAAGTTCATACTACTGACCCTCCGTTGCATTGCAGATTTCGCAGGCGCCATTCAATTCCAAGCCATACAAACTTCCCCGAACACAAGCTCTCCCAACTTCGGCTCATGGGCCACCCAAATCCTAGACGACCTCCTCGATATCATACCCGCTCCCAAAATGAAGCCCAGAGACCGCGAACACATCCTCCTCCCATCCCTCATGTCTCTCGCGCAGTACGCGTACGATATCAGAGTCGCCCTCGCCGAGGAGGATATCTGTGGGAATCTGCAATTGCTGGTTCCGCCCTCGGATATTCAGTTCCACGCGGACTCGCCGAATTGGGTGGCTGGTACAAGCAATTTGGAGATCAGGAAGGGGGCGCCTGAGGAGAAGGGGGATGTGGTGGGGTGTACGGGTCTTGGGTTGCAGAGGGTGTCCGTGAGGAGATCGGAGGCGGGGGCCTCGTTTGTCGCTTTTGAGACTATCTTGGCGCCGAATGTCATCCTTGCAAGTGATCTGACTTCATAGCCAAACTAAGCCGATTCATGGGCGACTCTGCATCAAGATTTCTAGCCAAGGCGCTGAACCAAAAATCAAAGTTGACGTTTATGTCCGACCTACGATGCACTGCAGGGTGGTAACTGCTACCAATACAGTAATTCGGATGTTTGTGAGTCTTTTCTTTCATGATGTTCATTTACTTTGTATTTATATTCGTTTGCTAAATATCAACTAACTCACTTGTATTTTAACATTGTAACTTTATGTCTACATTGCTGTCGTTGTTACTGTACCGAATACCCGGTTCATTGGAATTTGTCCTATAGATAGATTGGTGTGCATACTTGTATGCTGTGAAAGACGTATTTGTTCGGGGATAAAGCTACATTTTAGGAATATAAAGAACAAATATCTAACATTTCTTGCATAGAGAAGTCTGCTGGTTTGTTTTGCTTTTTCATATGGTAGCCTTATGTTTTCGCAGAACAATTACTGTTAGGCGCCCATGAATCCGTGGGAATTCGTGTAGCGGGGTCCCAACGTGACTTTGAATTTCGGTCGTGAGCGTGTCAATCTTGTTGTTATCCTTTCAGAACTGCCTCATTGCTCAATGGCATCTGTCAATGACTCACCTACTTGGCCGCTGACCCACAGACTCGGAAACCCTCTGTGACTGATATCACAAGTAGGGTGGTCTTGTAATCGTCAAGTTTGCTTTCTGCGTCCATGATAACAGGTTCTCGTTAACCACTCGAGTCTAAATGCCACCTTCGGGCTTACACCGCGCTCTGAGCGGATTCTTCTCGTCTCAAAAGCCTCGAAGCTCTGAATTAGCCAGCGCCCATGACGGTGAACTTCCGGGGCTTCCATCGATCGCGCAGGTCTTCTCGCAATCACCGCAGGATGGGGTATCTCTCAGTCCATCAAGGAGCCGGTCTGATATGACGCTGGAGAACGGAAATGGAAATGGAGACGGGACACCTCTATCACCAGAATCAGATGAGAAGCATGAATCCAATGCGCAAAGTCAGTTGGTTTACAAAGTTTCCTCTCAGAAATTGTCTAACATCACAAAAGAGCAACACGCAAGACAAGTATCTTCGGCCTCCATCCCGCTTGAAGGCAGAGAATCTATTTTCCCCACAACTCGTCGTGTTGCTTCTGAATCTACACCGCCGACATCGTACCAGACCCCACCTCAGAGCCCAACATTCTTAACGAACCAAGAAACAAGCAGCATCCAAGCAGCGCTCGATCAAACCAAGGCCGACCTTCTACGAACGACGACGGAAAAACACGCTCTGAAACAACAAGTCCACCGCCAGGACGAAGAGAACCAGAAACTCAGAGACCAGTTACGAGAGGTCGAACAAGGACACCAATCGCGCCTGACAGAACTCGGGCAGGAGGCGGCGGCGATCATCGAGCTGAACACGGTCAACGCTAAGCTGAAGGACGAGTTGCATGCGGCAAACTTGGACGCGAAGCGGTGCCAGCAAGAGCTCAAAGATGCAAACCTGCAGCTAGAAAAGACAGCATCAGACCTCAAAGACACAACCACGAAACTGGAAGCGGTCACCAAAGATCACAATCTCCTAACCGAATCGCTGCAGGTGAATCGTTCGGCAACCGACGTTCTGAAAACCCGCCTCAAGGACTCCGAGTCCACCATCAAATCCCTGGCGAAGCGCAAATCCGAAGCGGACGAACAAACGGCAAAATACCGCAACTTCGCCGTGGCCCTATACAAGGAATTTCAACCCGAGCGAGACCGACACCTTGACTCTGAAGCCCAGACGACCAGACTCAAATCCCTCCTCGAATCCAAAACCACCGCACTTTCTCGAGTGGAAGCGGAGCTGGCGGCGTTGAAGAGGGAACAAGAAACATGGCGGGGTCGGATGGACGCGATGGTGCATAGGATCTTCACGTCGGAACGGCGCATACGCATGCTGAACCACGCCGCCCAAACGTTGAAGACCCAACGCATAGGGGAGGGCCCTACGATAAAACGCGGTCGGAATACCACACCCGAGCAACCGAGCGCCGAAATCGTAGACGCGGTGAAGGCGCTCAACAATGCAATCCTCCGCGCGGCGACGGAGTTCACTGCCGTATTCCTTTCCTCTACCTCCCAAACCTGGACCGGGAACGCTGAGCGCGCCCAGGTAGTATTCGGGGAGTGGGTCGCTTCTCTCCTGCGCAAAGAGGGCTGGAACCGTCCTTACCTCCTCCAATCCATCATCATGATGTTTTTGGTCGACTGGTGTCGCGCGATCATCGAAGCGTGGTACCCAAGACAGCAATCATTTGAAGAATTGTTTCTTACCGGGTTGGCAGCGCAGAAGGTGCCAAAGCCATCATCTAAATCTAACAGTCCGTTGCTCGTTTAACTTGATGCCTATTATCCGCGGATGCTTTTTTCTAACGCATTACTTATTTGTGTCCCGCAGATCCTGGAGCCGCAGATATCAAGGAGCCGATCAAATTGCAGGCTATTGAGATCACCGCGAGCGACTCTTCCTCCTCTTCCTCGCCGGATTTCGGAGCATGGGCTGCGCATATTTTGAAGGACCTCCTCCTGATTATACCCGCTCCCAACATCACGAGTGACAAACACCACAAGGACGATTTTCTACGAACGATCAAGGCTCTGACGCGCCGCTCGTATGACCTCAGACAGGCGCTGGCCGAGGAGGATATATGCGGGAACGTCCAGCTGCTCGTTCCCCCATCCGATATCCAGTTCCAAAAGGAGTCGATGACTAGGGAGTATACCATACACCTGGGCATCTCGAGGAAGGCGCCCGACGACCCAGGGGATATCGCAGGCTGCACGGGTATCGGTCTGCGAAGGATAGTCATCCAGAAATCGGACGCTGGGATCTCGTCTATTGCTTATTCTACTGTTTTGGCACCGAGCATTGTGCTGGCGCGCGATCTTGTTCCGAAAGCAAGTTCAAAGCCTGTGGAGAAGAAGACGGCGAGTGTGGTTCAGAATGGTCAGCGGAGCGTGGAGAAGACTCTGAAGAAGGGCGAGAGGAGACCAACTCTGACTGAGGTTGATGAGAATTTTCTTGAAGGGATGGTGGAGACGATGCAGATTTTGAGTCTTGTCAATGCGAAGGATGCGACACAATAGGAACTTTCTACTGTTCGTGTACGATTATTGCGGAGATTTTGTGTGTATTTATCGGCACGTTTTTGGTTGTTAGTTTACTATTTCGCTTTGCTCGCCTCGCAGGCGACTGCCTAGATTCCTTGTATTTTTCATGCTGTAACTTCATGTACATTTTTTATTTTTGCTATCATCCTCTACCAATGCTGTTGTAGAATAGATGCTGTGTACAACTGAATGTCGTTCGCTACCTTGACAATTAATCCTCCAACGATCCTCCTTTTATTATCTGCGTGGCTGTGTCGCGAGCCCATCCTCAGATCCGACTTGTGCAGCACCATCAAAACCACGGATTATTCAATTCAGCGCACCGCACCAGGGTTCCGGCAATGTGTCATTGATGCCATGCCATGCGTAGCGAGGCCAGTGTAGCGTCGCCTGGCGTCGCGTTTCCCAAGGCAGTCATTCTACCTTTTCCTTGTATGTCCAAACTATGTTCAAAGGCGGTCTCCTACGATCATTTCGATCTTCCAACTCCTCCTCAAATATCACACCCTTCGACGGCCCGACAGGACGAATGCCCGCAGATGACACTGCCAACGAGTCCAAGAGATCTTTTGGCACTGTCCTAGAGGTACCGGAATCCGAGGACGTCTTTGGGCAGGATGATGCGATCTCAATAGCGGAGAGCTCGTCGTCGAGAGGCGCTCCCTCCATCTTGTCGAGCAGGCGAGAATCGTTACCTCCAACTTACGCTGAACTCGACGACCTCAATGGCAGGAGATCGCGACCTCTTTCGACGTTTACGCAGGCGTCTTCGTCTTCATCATCTACACAGGCGTCTTCCTCTTCGTCATCGTCGTCATCATCAGCTCTGGATCCCGAAGATGCCGCAGAGCAGAGACGGAGGCGCTCACGGAGGCGCCAGGGGGACACTTTTGGGGGGCTTGGAGGGCTGCAGTCCATCTCTGAAGCCAATGCCAGCTCTTCGAATCTTTCTGTGCACTCATCGTCCTCATTCTCGTCGTCATTTACTCCCAGTCTCTTTGGGATAAATTCTTCGTATGCGAAAAAAATGGAGGAAACGGGGAGGCTGAGGCGCTTGCAGTCTCAACAAACCGTAGCGCCTGCACCAGCGCCAGCGCCAGTACCCCCAAGCGATATAAAACGACCGATTACGCCAGAATCCGCCGTTCCAAGTCTCCCCTCATCTGTGGCTGGTCCCAGCCGTCCCAGAGCACGACCCGAATCCGAATTCCTCCCGCCATACACCTCGCCTACCGGCGCTACTTTTGAAGTTCCATCCACTATAGAGCCCGAACCTGAACCTGAATCCGAATCTGTACACGACTGCGAACCTCAAACACCCTCAAACCCTCCAATACCCGAAGAAACACCCCCAGAGGACCAATCCCAATCCAATCTACAAACGCGCCTGGACCAAGCCCTCCGCGAGCTCGAAGAAGCGAAAGCCTCTGCTCGTCGAATAGCCGTGGAAAGGGAGGAGGAAACGGCCGCGCTGCTCTCGCGGGTGGAGGACGGCGAAAGATCGACCGAGCGACTTAAGCGAGAGTTGGAGACAAAGACGCGGACGCTAGCAGAGACCCGCAGCGAGCTCGCCCAGACGCGCGCGAACCTCAGTGCGCTGATGCAGGAGAAGCGGGGGTGGAAAGACAAGTTCGACGTGATGCACCATAAAGTGCAGAAGGCGGAACGCCAGATGCGGTGTCTCGATCACATTACGCGCGCCAAGTTGGATGCGAGGCAGGCGGCGCAGAACTACTCGATACGGCGGACGAAGCAGATCATGTCGATGGATCTCAAGCCGAGCGCGGAGGTCATTGAGGCAGTGGAAGTGTTGAACGAGGAGATTCTCCAGCTCGCGAACCTATTTGTCGAATATCTGCAACGCACGACGATGACGGCGAGTGACGATAATGTCCAGCGAGCGAAGATGGTTCTGGGAGACGGTATGACGGCGATGATGGTGGCACAGGCTGAGGACCAACGTAGCGAGCCCCGATTACTCCTCATGCAGGTCGCGCTGGAGGTGTTCATGACCTTTTGGTGTTCGTCGATTATCGACGGATATTACCCAAAGCAAGAGTCGTTTGCGGACCTCTTGCTCGAGATGTCATCGCAGTCGTTCGTCAACGCCTCCCGCAGGGGACATGGTAAGCCAGCCTTCTAGAGTATATGCAGAATGAATAAGTTGCTGATGGTGGGATGAATATTCCAGTACCGCGCATCGAGTGTGGCAAGCCAATCCAAGTCATCCAAGTGCACTCCTCAACCAGCATGTCCAACAAGTTCTCAGACTGGGTGAACGACATCATCGACGACCTAGAGACAATCCTCCTCGTAGGCGGACTGAGAGTCCCATCGCAACGCCCAAGCATGTTCGCTGGCAAATTTCTTGGCCTTGTCAAACTGTCCTACGACCTCCGCGCAGCGCTGGCCGAGCGAGATTTATGTGGCGGGCTGGATTTGTACGTGGTCGCGCCTGATACGCCGTTCCAAGCGAAGTGGATGGATGAAGGCCATGAAGCGCAGACGCTGGTGTCCGAACTGGATGTCGAACCTATCGCCGGCACGAGTGGTTTGGGATTGTGCCGCGACACGAGCAACGGGAAGTACTACGAAAATGGACGCGTCGATTCAAGATTTAGGATGGTCTTGAAGCCGAAAGTAGTCCTTCTGCGTGTGTTGCACGAGAATCCGTGATTCTTTTTTTTTTCTGTACTATTTTGGTTGTATACCTCTCCGAGCTCGTTAGAGGCCTTGTGTTATATCGTTTGCCCACGTACTCCTTTCATTTTCGCATATTATCATGTATATCAACAATTCACCTACACTTGCATTTTCCCCTCATTGTTAGCTAGTAATTTATCGCAATATGGCATTGTCCCGTTTGGATGTGTTGGAAGGTATCGATCGACATAAGATGACACTATTAAAATACAGTAGGGTTTTGAGAGCCACCTCGATGCCATGAAACGGCAAGAAATTAAATATAACATTTGTATTGAGGGCTGGAAGCGCCTTTCCATCCAACTAGTGCGAGCAGAGTCAGGAACGAAGTTGTAGAATCTCAATGAAAGACATCTTACCACAATGCCAACAATCGAGCAGATGTTCAGGATCACTGATAAAGCGACTGTAAGCAATGAGACACAGTGCGAATGATATCACGCACTATTTCTCCTTGATAGCCAGTAGACGTGGGTAGTGTTTACCCCAGAACGCATCTGATAGCCAGCATTAGTCAGTTGACGAGATCTATAATTCGGATTTCCTACCTTGCCAATTGGGCTCGCGAACATCGGATTCATTCTAAAGATCAGTTGTGAGCTTCATCTTACAAAGTCGGGCGTAAAATTACACTCACGACATATGCACCAGAATCTGGAGTAATCTCGCGCAAGAAATTAACAGCCTTTGTTGAAGCCTCGAACGCCTTCTCCCTATCTTCCAATGTTGAATCCCAGAACCAGCTGTTGACGAGCATGACCTGGAGATACCATTGAGCATGCCTCAAAAAAATCTCGAGAAAAATAGAGTACCTGGTAAAGCACTTTTCTCCAGACAGGATTTACACTTGTATCTGATCCATCTGTGCCCTTGAAGCCGTAAGGCGTCGTGATGTGCAGCTGGTTGAAGGCAGAATTGGCGAAAGCTGACAACAGAGCATCAAGTAGTTCTTTGCGACTCTCAGCTGTCTCATGATTCTTGGCAGGAATCAGTCGAGACGAAAGGACGATCGGCAGTCCAACAGGCTGTGAAGAGAGGTCAAATCGATGAGCATGTATGCGCAATTGTCAAAAACTAACATCTTGAGAACCGAGAGTTCCAGCTACCCATCCTTCGAACCAGGTATTGTAGGTAGGAATGTCGGTAACAGTAGACATTCCTCCCAAACTTGTTGAGAGGTCGACCAGGGTCTTCATAGATTCTACAGCAGATTTTTTATCGACGCGTTTGGCTGGCGTTATGAGGACAAGGTTTCCGAGGGAAGGCTAAAGGTGTACATGTTAGACGGACGTGATATCAAAGGAAATATTTGACGAACTGTAAGGTATCCTCCCCAGCCATTCTCAGCGAAGCTGGTGACGTTGGCCAAGAATACTTCCATGATGGACTTAAGGTTGTCGTTATCGATTGGCCAGTTGATATTTGCCCTAATAAATGGTGTGTTAGTGTTGAGCTCGGCAATACGATCGGAGGACAGTACAGTCTGTATGGTTCTTTTGGCGACACCAGCATCGTAGCTTCAAGAACGACGCCGAAAGTACCTCCGCCTCCACCGCGAAGCGCAAAGAATAGATCTTCATTCTGGCAGGCATTGACTGTGCGGTAAACGCCGTCTGGAGTGACAATTTTATATTGCAGCTAGGTGATCGGTAAATTAGCATGAATATCTTCGAAAGCAATTGAATCAAAATCCACCGTCCTGTCGGCTCCCATTCCATAATTTGGGCTCAAGGGCGAGTGTCCACCTCCCTATAAAATAATGAGACACGAACAGGAATTCAGTCACATAGTAGGACATACCTGTCCCCATCCACCAGCAGCACCAACAGATTGGTCAGACCCTCCAACAAATTGCAGGTCGTGTTCAACCGTAAATTTCTGAATGTCGTGGAATTGGGTACCAGCCTAAGTCAGGCTATTAGCAAATGGAATTTTGATATATTATTCCGTTGTACGCACTCCGAAAGTCAGAGCGGATTGTCCCTCTACGTTGCAACCTTCTGGGACAAAATTGGTGTCGTGGTTGATCTAAAATGATTACAGAAATTGTAGGACTGAGTTTGAGAAGAAGTATAGAGCTTCAGCGCACGTATTTTATGTTGTGCATCTACGAAGGAGTATGTCAGATATATAACAAACTGATGAATAGGCAAATCTTACCCATAGCGACAGAGTATCAGGACCTGAGCTACGTCCTTTAAAATCGTGCTATATATAGCAAAGAAATAAGCTTCGCAACTCTCCTTCCTTGATGAGATCATACCCCAGTGTTTTTAATCGTAAGAGTGACGTTCTCCTTTTTGCTGAACTCGTACGCTGCGAGAATGTCCTCCTTGTTCCTCACATCAATCTGAGAAGCATATATCAGCGACAACCTCCAGTGTCCACTTCAATAATCAAAGCACACACATAGAATGGAGCGACGCTGCCTTGCTTGCATTCTTGCGAAGGCGCAAAAGCTGCCGGGTTTGAAGGTTCCAGCCAGTCCAGATGACAGTTGTCCCCTGTAGCCATGCACATCTCAAATTGGGTCTATCAAGAAACATAAAAGATTCAACACAAGCGCAGCACATCAGAAAGCGAAGACCACTCACGCATGCAAAGCCTCCGAACTGATAGGAGCGTGGCACTACGATAGTCGCGGTCGCGTGGTCGTTGAAGTCAGCCAACGAAGGTAAAGAAAACGGACCTACTTACGATGAGCATCAAAGTATTCCTTCTGCGTCACCTTACACGCCTCATCGTCCACCGTCATCGACTCCCCATTGTACGTCGAAAAGCACGCCTTCGCATACGGCTCGCCGCGATACAGCCGTCCAGCCACCGTCGCATTCAGTGCGTCCCAATCCGGAGTAGCGATCGAACCCCCCAGCGGGCTGCACAGCGGAGCCTGGACGAAGTCGAGCGAGGAGAAGGTGTACGTGCTGTACCCAGAGGGCGTTGGTGGGAGAGCCATTGGGGACTCGGGAGGGGGTGGGGGCGGAGCGGTCTTCGAAGTACCACCCATAGTAGAGCACGCCAAATATATATCGCAGGAGGCCCCAGAGTGCTCGTGGAATCGCGAAATGACTGCAGGCCTCAGGTAGCCATATGATCAGATTCCATTTGGCGGCGCGATCTCAGGAAAGGCCAATATGGGAGATGATTGCTCCTTTGAACTTGATCAGCGGGTCCGAAGAGATTCTTCGACGGACGCGTGGTGTGTCCGGAAGCTCGAAAGCTTTGATAGGATTGACAATGAATCAATGAAATCAATGCTAATGGGAAGCAAAAAATATTGTAGATAAGAACGATAATTTGGATGAAAAGCGGTAGGATATACCCACGGCGCGAGACGGTGCGATACTTGGAAATTAGATCTAGAACCATATAAACGTGGATGAAGAAGCACTGAGGATTTGAAGTGTCAATGTTGGACGAGCCAATCATGCCATAAAGATCGCCAGTTTCGGAGGTTTCCCAGGGTAAAACGCGCAAATCGCAGTTGTGACAGACCCATGTATTTTCGTACCTTGGCCCAAGGTAAAGCAATGTAGCACAAACATGAACGATATCATGCGAGCAAGAACTTCGATGAGGCTGCAGTCTATGGGCCTAGGATAAAATTGAATACAAAGGACAAAATGATCAATGGAAACAATGAGAAAATGGCTTACAGGAAACTAGCTAGCGTTATGTTTTCAGTTTTGAGTCTTTTGACTCTGTCCAGGATAACTTCTACCCCAAGTCAGATATCTACCCGGAAATTAGACCATCTAGAGCGGTAGTATGGGCTGCGACTTTTCACAGAAAACATTGTCGAGGGCTTGAGGTGGCGTCGGGGCTTTTATAATTTTCGGAGCCTATGATGCAACAGAGAAACTTGCTGTATCTGCGATATATTCATACCATTAGGTCAAAGAGAGAAATTGGGGAAAGTGACTGACGTACCCGTGTTAGACGTTGTGCTGCCGGAGCAGCTACACTTGGCACGAACTCGAGTAGGCGGTCTGATTGATACGGCGCTTCTTTACTGTCTATTCGCCATGCTTGGGCATAGCCAAGGCTCCCAACAGCCTCACAAAACACGATAATTCACGCGAAAACTTAGCCTTGAATTGAAATCTCTAGAGTATGCATCAGCCTAAATGCCGCAGTCATACAATCTACTAATAACGAGGAACATATAAGCCATGACACCAAAACATGAAGAAAAGAGACATACCTATGTGATTGAAGAACCATCTCAAATAAAATGCATCGTCAACAGTTCTGGACTAGTCACAAGATCCTCTGAACCTCGACGTAGTAGCCTCACGAAGGGCGCAAAGCAGGCGGCAGACATTCCGTTAAGCATCTTGATTATCTGAGAATAAAGGATTCAAGTGTCATGTTCATTTCAAGGGCATTCGCATAATGTTCGTCCTGAAGTGGGCGTAGCAAGATGTTTGTGACATGAAGGTGAAGAC
The DNA here is from genome assembly GCA_009935795.1 of Pholiota adiposa. Taxonomy (NCBI): domain Eukaryota; kingdom Fungi; phylum Basidiomycota; class Agaricomycetes; order Agaricales; family Strophariaceae; genus Pholiota; species Pholiota adiposa. Next base: position 172,803 of record QEYC01000168.1, on the reverse strand, counting down.
GAACTTGGACTCTGGAAGTCGCGTTGTCGGGACTTGAATATTTGATGATAATTACATAAGCGACAACTTTGGCGCTCAAGCCTCCGAGCTCCAATAATGGCCCGGGAGCTAGATCAGATAAGACGGTAAATTTAAACTTTAATCCTGATTTACGAATTCACAGGCATTTTTTCGACGCTCAGGAGCCATATAGTATAAGTACTGTGAGTCAATGTATAGAGTATCCGGCGGACGAACACTTCAGTGGCGCCTCGCCAACGACTCGGATCGTCAAAGTCTGACAGGCTTCTGGCTGGCGTACTTTCGGCGCGATGGCATTTTCTAGGATGAGGAAGGTGTCCGTTGTAGGGCGCCCTAAGGTATTTGGCAATGAATTTGCTCAGGTGTTATGTAGAGATGTCATAATATGGCGCGGCAGAAGTGCGGGCAAGAGTTGCGCATGGGCGTTCGAAGGGCCCAGTATGTCATCAGCAGAGATTTTTTGGAGATTTTCCCCAGAAGATTTAGACTATGACATAAATACAACATTCTACAATTTTCCTAGGTAATTATTAGGTGCAGAATAGGGAGGATGTACGCTACGCTACTGAGCTCGCGCGTCTGACACGGAAACTTGGACAGAATCCAATTTATCCAGGCAGTCGAAAACTGTCCCTAAGGCGATGAGACCAAAGCTTTGAGCTCCGAACTCATTCCTGCGGCAAAGGCTGAGATCCCAGGCGCCCCAACAGTCCTCGAGGCTTTGTAGCACCTCGGGGACTGAATCATTGCTGATGTCCCCCAGTAAACTTCTTTGTACATCTCGTACCAGTGTACCGGCATGCAGACGCATTCTATACATACGCTCATTCCTCCACCGTTTTTGAGAACATTTGGCGAGAATGGAGCCAACCACCACCTCAGCTTCCAGGAGCCGGACCCCAGGAGCATCTGAGAGTGTGTGAGTGACGCAAATATACCTCAGTTCGTCGACATATTGTCTGAATATCTTCAACAGTTTGGAAGAATGATTCTCCACAAACGAAGAAGAGCCAAGATGGGGTTGCACGGAAGAAAGTAAGGCGATGGATATAGGATCTGAAAGTCTCTGAGGTGATAAATCTTTGGTAGGACTGGGCGAGGGATCATCGTCCAGCTTAATGGCACGAAACAAATATCCGAGTGCTCTGTTGGACTCGTAATAGTCTGTCTGTCGAGGGGATACTACTTCCGCTGCATGCCAATCTGGCTTGCACCTTATGAGAGTCCTTGGTAGCTGATCGCTGTCGATATCCAGAGGGGTTCCCTGTTTGGGGTAATCTACAGCCTATTATAGGAGAAGGATTGCAAAAAGTTCCATAAGATAGACATAATTTGGGGGAACTAACCTGTGAGCACAGTTCTGCAAGGCGTTTGCAATCTGGGTCGCGCATTCCCAACTACGAAATTAGAAAGCTGTCAGTAGGATGCAAAATCACAGATTTACCGAATCCCACCTTAGACTGGTCTGATAAAAGGCGTCAAGGAATTTTGTTAAAAGAGCGCGCATTAGTTTGCGGCAAAACTTACCAGCTATGATGAGCAGCCTGTCAGATAGAAGGCCCTGATTCAATATCATATTGTTAGAGTCAACTTCCGTTTGAAACTGGTGCTACGTACCAGTAAATCTGAATGGATATATTCAACGATGAAGTCACATATATCTTCGACGGTACTGTCCCTTTTCAGATTTTTAGTAGGAAGTGCTTCATAGGCGGCAGCCGCCTCTATCGAAACCGGTAGAATGGAGTCGTTGCATATTACTGAAAAAAGATCTCTGAAGCGCAAGGATGAGAAAATGATTAGAAAGCAAAGTATAGCGACTCACCCATCAACATCTCCACCACCAAGACACGAAGCCAATGACCGAGGTCCTAGGGTTGGTGAATATTAATTACTGACATTAGATTGGATATTGATGCGTACCAACAGATGGCATTACCACCACGTTTTTAAGGTTAGCAAACAGGCAGGGCCTGTCGGCAGGAGGTTTTCCAATTGCACGCACGCGTTGAACTAAAGCATGTCATCAATTCATTACCTTCAAAAAAATGAAGGTTGTTGCAGATACCGTCACCCAGATGAGCTACCGGACTCCTTGATATGCTGACATTTCCATAAAGCCAGATTGGGTCCTCACCAGGCTTTTGTATGCAAGCTGAGTAAACACGGTGAGTTCGTGTCGGATGTCATATTTAACAAGATCTTACCGTAAATTTCGCCCACTCTCAAGCAATACACATTCTCATAGCCAGGTTGGCCGATATAAGCAGGGCCTTCATCTGCCGCACCTACAAGAAGGTAACTGTCGGGAACTGGAATGCGAGCACCGTGTTTGATATCTCGCAGAATATCTGACATTGTAATCTGGCGGATTTGTCGGAGAAAAGAATTGTCAACGCCAATGGTTCTTCCATTAGAGGTCAAATCCATGTTATACCGATCCCGCAATCGCCCTAAGATTTCCCGAAGTCTATAGGATGACCCAAGATGGTGATCTGCCAAAACTTTGCAGAACTGTGAGATAGAATCGTCGATTGTCTTTGCATCTGCGACAGCTTTATTTTGTAGCTTTTCGAATGCGTCCCTTTTTACGCCAACATCTTCCAATAACATGACAAGAGGGCTATTATTCTGTTCAGAATGAAGATCGCAACTTTTTGCATAAAAACACCTACCGGTTCAAATAACATGCATTAGGTTTTTCGAAAGCTTGTGCAATTTCGAGAGGCGCAATGTCTTTGTCTGCTTCCTTGGCTTTGAACTTTCCCATTGAAGGTCGAAGCACCATTTGAATTCCATCTTTGCGTTTATCAAGGGCCGGATTGACCACCACAACTCCTTTGTAACCTAAGAACCGAATTTGATACTGTGCACAAAATTCACTGTTAATTGAAGAATCTAGAACGAAGAAAAATACCACGTCACTGCAGAGGGTTGAATCAGATTCCTAGGATTGAATTTCATTTCGCACAGCTTCGCCCAGATCCTGTTCCCAAGAGCTTCCGATATCGCTCCAACGCCATCTGTGAATAGATAAGGCTCTTGTCCGAGATCAGGTACCTCCATCCATTCACTTCTGCGAATATCCACAGACGGATCAGTGGCCGTAAAGGCCTGAGCCAACCGGGCAGCGAATTTTGAAGGACATTGCAGAAGTTCAGTGCCTTTGAAGTCGCCAAGGTCATCGCGAATTGATGCTGCATTGATATGACATCTCTTTCCGGGACGGTGATCTGAGAAGGGATTCACGAACCAAACAGCATGATCGCGTAAAGCAGAGCTAGAATATGCCAGAAATTCAAAGGTACGTCCAGCAAGAGAAAACCCATCTTTGAGAATGCTGCCAACTCGATCGACAAGGAATGGGGTGCCGTCGACTGCCCGTTCCCAACGATATTGCAAGCGGTCTTCATCCCTAAAATCTACACGGATGAAATGATCCTCGAAGCCATGGTATTGCCTTATAACACGGTTAGACTGAGACGGGTAAGGACCTTCTAAGATCATGCGTGTGGGGGTAAATGTGACATGATAACATCGGAATGCATTGCCTGCCAGTGGATCGGGGGGAACAAATTTCTCTTGGACAGATTCAAAACATCGCATAAGGCTTTCTCCGTTTGAGCGGACCTGTAAAGCTTCGTTATAGCGCCGCAGTAATTCGCCTACAAACAAAAAATCCTTTTTATGTGTCAGTGCGCTGATTTGAGGGAGTAGTTCGTCCAAATCGCCGGTGTGTAGAAGTCCGTTGTGCAACAATGATTCGAGTTGAAAAGCAATAGGCCAGTCGAATTTTCCCAGAGTCTTGTGGAGTTCATAGAGACGTTTAGGATGAAAGAATCCTTGTCGTACTGCTTCGATTTGAGAGAAAACCGGATTGCATTGGATTATCATGCTTTTGGCTATACCAGCCACCTCGCACATCCCGATGAAGTTACCAATCACGTCACTTTGAGCGTCGTTGTAGAGGACCACGCGCAGATGTGGACAATAGGGTGCCACAATGGCATGACCTTCATGTATGGAGCCTACCCTCTGCTTGTATTTTCGGTTATCCCGTTGCTGGTCTCCGTACATTGGGCGATGAAATTGGATGAGTTCCATCGATACTGGGGTGAGGGTATCGAAACAGATATCTGAGGAGACGTATGAGCGCTTTACAAAGGATAAGAAAAGAGATATACTGACAAGGCTTTCCGTCGTAACCTACGCCAATTTTTTGAATACTCGAAAAACGAATGATTAGGATGTAACCACTATGTTCGGTCAATTCGCTTCCCAGCTAAATCAAAGGGTTTGAGCATGCGGATTAACTGGAAAATATTTCATTGAAAGGCACCGTTATACGAATGAGTTTGTGATCGTAGTCAAATGCTAAAGAAGCACTGCTGTCTTTGACGTATTCACGTTCAAATTCCACGGAAAACGCCCGAGGAGAAAGGCGCTCTTTGTCTGTGGCTGGGTATCTAGGCTGGTAAAAGATGCCAAATTGCACCGCATCGACACGAAATTTGGTTTCTAATGCTCGAAGTTTGTTCTGCCGCTCTTCTTCAAGGTCCGGATTGATGTAAGGTGTCTTGCTCAAGGTTTCAACGAGACCAGGTGGAGGAGGTTTGTTTTGTTTGTAGAACTTGAGCTTCCTCCCCTTGACTCTGATGGGATCTCTAGCAATGTAGGCGAAGAATTTCCTCGCCGTTTCTTCTGACGGAAGGGTTAGAAGACCGGTTCCGTCATTACGGACGCCTCCAGCTGGATTATCATTGAGCTTGACGCGAAAGTTGAGAAGCCTCCCTTCAACCTCCACAGGACCGAAATCTTCAGAATGGAGCACACCAGCGATTGCGCGAGTGACCTCCCAGTTATTAACGTCTTTGGGGATGAACTTGATGACTATGTCCATGGATGTGCCACTGGGTGATGATGGTGGTAATGAGACGAGGAGTCGTGAGTGGCGTCTAATCGATTGCGTCCAAATAAACATCCAAGCAAAGCCGTTAACAATCAATCTATTTTTGAAATCTTTCCGTACCACTTGGTAGGGTGCGGGAATTCCGCTCAGCAGAAGAACCAGTGTCCGAGCCCTTCTTCGTCCTTACCATGATGTCCAATAATACAGAGTCCACTTAAGCGTCTGTCCTGCTCTCTATCACTGTGAGCAATGTTTACCTGTATTATTAAACCCCTAAAATCAAAAGAAAGTATTTGCGCAAAGTACGTGCACGCCGCTTGTCTAGAACGAAGCTGACTCTTTACATTCCTCCTTCATCTAGTATGCATGGCTTCCAGACGTGTTTCGCATCAAATGCAGCGTACATTGATCGTCTCTATGTTGGTCAGTGTCAATCTTCGCCACTGATCAAAGAAACTAAGAACTTACAATCCTGCCATTGTCGAGCACCATCTAACCACTTGAGTCAATTTTCCCTACAAGTTGAAAGAAATATAGACTTACAATCTTATTTGCATCCATAATCGCTTGGAGCCTATGAGCAATTTGTGATGACTGTAACGTCTCGGCCAATCTCTGTCCTCAAGAGTCCGTTGTATGACAGCGTCAGTCTTGTAGTCTAAGAGTAGGTTGCACGAGGATCTTCGTTGTGCAGATATTCGAGAACTAGATGTACCAACGGGAAATGTAGCTAAAATTTTTGAGATAGAACCCTTAGATGAGCAAACGACATTACTAGAAAGAAGCAAATGTATAAGCACCTTCATCAAGAATGAGAATTTCACTTCCATGGACGATAGCTCGTGCGAGGGCGATAAACTGCCTTTGGCCAACTAAACTGATAGATTATCTTCCGCCTCCAGCAATTTGAGCATCTAATGTTGGTGGAGCATCTTGTTGCAGAGAACAGACCCGACAATCGGAGCGCATTATTCAACGTAGCATCGTCATGTTGGTTGAAAGGATCTAAATTCTGGCGGAGAGTTCCTAAAACAACTTTCAGTATAATCGTTCAATAGGACAAATTGGTCTTGGGAAGACTAACCACGTAGGAGTTCAGGTTTATTTGACGTCTATCCTAAAACCGACCCAACGGTCCAGGTTCCAAGAAATGCGAGCTGTGCGTGAATAATGGTAATCCGCTTGTGCAATTCGTCCTTGAATGGTTGCTGTGAGGCATAAGCTTGAATAGAAACTGCATTACTATCAGTATTAGCTTTATATAGGACTACAAAATCTAGGATATTTACCGAGGCCGTGCATTGCAACGCTAAAGGGGGAAAGCATAGGGAGCGAGCATAACTGCCAGAAAAATATTAATGTCAAGATCATCAAACTCAGAAATACGTTAACGTTACCTCATTTCGCGCTTCATTCTCAAATACACATTTCCTGTCAATATTCCCATTGCCCCAATTGCGACTCCAGGAAGCAGGAATACTAGTGTTATAATGGCAATGACAAAAAGTTTCGTCAGGGCACCGACAATCTGGACAATGATCCACATCGAAGCTTGAGCGATTGGCCTTCCAAAGATAGACTCAATCAACTTGAAAGGAGTAAATCGCGAAGCTCTGACTGCTCGATAGTTATAATAATACAAGTTGGTTATAGTGAATAGACCACTTTGCGCGCTGACTATTGCCGTCAGAGTGGAGAGACAACTAATGTGACAATGTTTACTCAGCTAAGCTTCGGACATGAGTAGACAAGCGCACTTACAAAAACAAAGAGTCCTCCGACGGGTCGTGTATCTCGTATTGCGTGCCCCAGATTCCAAGAAAACACATCTCCACAATCCCCGTCATTATGACGGCAAAGAGAAGTACAGGGTAATCTCCGCCAAATCTTGAGAGAAGCAAGCACATGGATTTCCAAGTAATATGTCCTTCTGCAAGTTCTTCGGCCAGAACGAGTTTTCCATCGTTTGGCACCTCTGGCAGACTTCAACTGAAGATTGCTTGTCATCTTTTTTTAGGGTTTCTTTGTCATGTTCTATTTCTGCAGCAAGGATCGGATTGACAGAGCATGCGGTACTTATACAAGTATCTGTTCCTTGACTCCGAACACGTCCGTCAAGGTCAATTGAAACAACAATTTGAGCGAACAGGCCCTAAAAGAGCTACATTATGCGACTATCCTGCATGAGCTGGTTCGACTATGTGAGATTGAGATTAGCCAACTCACCACCAATGATATTGACCTGCCCTTGACAAGATCTCCACAGAGGCATTGCTCAACGATCCAAGATGGTCTTTGTGAAGAATATGGCGTTAGCGCTATCAGCGGCTAAGACAAATTTGACCTACATATGAACGTCAAGTGCGGCAAGGACAACGTCGAGTGAAATGATTTCCGTCTAAGAGTAGATTACTCTTGCGAGAGTTACACGAGCCGATAAATTTGTCAAATATTTTCTTGCCCATCGCCCATTTTTGTACCTTCCGTCCACCGCTGACACAGAGAATGTTTGAGGCATGCCCGAAATATTAGGGAAGCACATCAGATTAACTTACCTGAGCTCTTTCCCCAACTTCAATTTAATTGTCAGCCTCAAATAACTTGTTGTCGGCAGTTAAGGCACATTGTTGGATCACTAGCGCATGCTGTTCTTCATCGCATGGTTTCCCAAACAAAATATTATCGCGTATAGTCGCATTCTGTACCCATGACTCTTGTACCGCATATGCTACGCCATGATCACGAGGGAGGTTGAACCATGAATCACCACTCGAGGGGATGAAATGCATCTCGCCTACATCTCTGGATGAGGAGGAAAACGAGATGACTGATACGCATGGTGACTCACTCAATAATGCCATTAACGTAGAAGCCTTTCCTGAACACTAGGAATTTAAATATCAAGATTGATTCCGTTGCACGCCAAAAGACTTACGTTGGGCCATTTATCAGATTAACACCACCTCGCTTGAACAGTAATTCGTCTTCTACTTGAAGTTTGAATTTTCGGCATGACGGTGTCAAAGTGCCATCTTCGTCATCCGCAGACCATATAAAAGTTGCATTCCTAAATCCAAGCTGTTGGGAATAACCGTCAGCTGTGGAAGTTGAAAGAAAAGAAGCATCTTGCTCATGTTACCTCGCAAATGAAATGTCGCAGCATGGTTGGTATTGATTTATCCTTCATTAGTTCTGCAAACGGTTGCGATGCTGTTGAGAGTGTATTTATGACCGATATGTGAAGCCGTTCGTCGTCATACCATTGGTGTGTCGAGAATGAGACAAAAATGAATCAACACGCTGACAGTTGGAGGCTGTTGGGAAAAATTAGCACCATCTGGCAGCCAGTATGGTTGCCCTTATCGAATTGTGCAGTCGGCAGTGCAGCAGGTATCGAAGAGCTGATTCAGCTGTACTTTCCCACGGAGCCGTGTTTATCAACGCCTCGCTGTGACACCTCCTCCTGAACCTCCCGTCACTGCTCGTCACGATATTGTCACTGTCCACCCCCGCAAAGCGTTCGCGCAGGTCACACTAGCATCACGCCCAGTCGCGCATACACTCCTGCAAGACTGCAGGCGTCGAGAGAGATATCAGGAGAAAATAGAATACAGGGAGAAGATATCCCTTTGCCACCCACCATGGACGGCAGCATGCACGGCGAGTCACCCAGCATCTCTCGCAGGCGCCCAAGAGAAAGCGAGACCGAGAGTCAGAAGATTAAGCGGGAGAAGGCAGCGGAGAGGCAGCGCAGAAAGCGGGAGCGGGATCGCAGGAATGCTGGTATGGGCATCACTGCCTTTTCTTCAGGAGAGGAAAACCAACTCCATGCAGTAGCTCTCCAGCAACAGCAGCAGCAACAGCAACAGCAACAACAGGCCGCAGCAGCCGCCCAGCAGATGCAGCAACAGCCGCCGCCGACGCCACAACAACAGCAATCGCAGCCCGAATACGTTGCCCAGGACCTCACCCCAGAAGAAGTCCAACGACGAGATCGGGTCCGTGCGGCCGCCCGTGAAAGGCAGCGCAAACACCGGCAGCTCGTGAAGCAGCGGCGAATGCGTGACCTCGGCCTCGATATGGGCAACGAGATTATACCAGGCATCGAGGAGGTCCACTATCGTGCCGCCGCAGACGGTCAGTATCATCCTGTAATGCCTCCTGAATTGCAACAGATCCCGCCGCCGCATCCAACGATGCCACACCACGAACCACCTTTTCCTCAAGGCGCACCTTTGGGTGGGCAAACTTTCGCATCGACTCTTCTACTCTCCTTTTCATGTGCTCCTCTATTGAAACAACACCTCCTTCGGACACTTGGTATGTCAAACGAAGAATTAGCATCGTTGGAGCCAATCATCGCCGAGGCATGGGACCGATGGGATCACCAGGTATGCAGTCATCCGATTAATTGTTCGTGAATGAAACTCGCTTTCTTACGTTGTTCCACAAGCGCCGCGTACATTATGCCGAGCAAGTGGCGAAGAATGGTGGCCAACCTCCAGGCCTCCCACCGCCGTATGGAGTAGATATGTCACAGCATGACCCGCAAGCCCAACCTTCACATCCGTTCCCTCATCCCAGTGGACCCGGCCCGGCAGATCCAACTCAAACGGCTGCCGCCAACGACTTTCGCGCCCGATTCCACCGCTCCATCATAGCCCCTACGCCTTTCAGAACCAGCTACGGCGAGAGCCAAACGTCCACGACGACACCGTCCAGTGGCTCGGGCTCAGCTCCAACCGACTCGATCGATCCACACCTCGCCAACAACGGAAACGGCTTAACAAATTCGTCAACCAAAAGTGAATAGGAGCATTTATTTCGTTCGATGATTAGCCTATCAACTTATTGTTTCAATAGGTTGAAAGGCGCGCTTTATCATTACTTTGAGGGTTTAATTGGCTATTTTACTCCCTACGAACACACAAATCAGCAATAGATGATCGATTGTTAGGCTCTCATCGAAGCTCGTCGGTCTTTAATCTCTCGTTACCTCAGTTTGGATTAATCCCTGGTGTTCTGTTCTTTTTCTCGATTCTTATTCTGCCTTTGCCGCGCCTTTTTCACTGCTCTCCGTTCATAGTTAGTCGGCGTATAATTCATTCTTGACTGTTGTCATTGTTTCCGTTGTCCTCACTTATTCCTCTCATGGTTCATTTGTACTCATTGTTTTACATATCATTATCGCCATCGTAGTGTACATGCTAAATTGATCGACATAATCCACTCTGCTTTTCTGCAATGACTAAACAAGTGCTGGGTGCCACAAAAAATTAAATCTTCTGATGTCCTGGTCCGACTTTTGGAGGATCTTTAGAATATTGTCGTCTATGATGATATTCAGTCCGAAGTCGGCCAACTCCTCAAATTGCTCCTTGGTTGGAAGCTCTGAGCGCCTGTGCACCACATTGCTGCGTACATCCGAAAATTGAATAGTTTTGATTGGCAAACCCAGTTCCGCGCGCTCCACAATGACCTCCTTTAGGCTGTCTAATGGGGTGATAGGCTGGACAAACAGATGAGAAAGTCGCGGTAACAGTGTGAATGGAGAGGGTGCGGCCGCTAGGGAAGAATTGTAGCGGCTCATTATGGGTTCAATCTGGCTGGGACAGTGAGGTGTGTAGAACGAATCCCGGGCTGCAAATAGCATGCCCCTTTCCGCTCTGTAACAGGCGAACCGGAGGGTAGTCACTGATTGGAAAGGGGACAGTGCAGCGAGAAGGCAATCATTGGTTGGGATTATTGGGGAGGCTCTAGTCCTTATGATATACAGAGAGAGCTGTTCTGTTTGGGCAATACCATGCGGAAGTAGTGTAGAAAGTAACTGTGACATCGTATCTGACGTTTCTGTGGGGGGCAATGGGAGTGGATAAATTTGATACTCGATGGAGAATGTCGTGCGTCCACCGTTATCAGTTTGTTCCTTCATGATTCTTATGCCGCTGTCGGCGAACGAGACGTGCCATGGCGATGGCTTCAACGTCGGGAGGAATGCGTCAATATGCCATTTTATGGTACTCGACAGGGTAGTAAATTCGGGGCTGGAGTATTGAATTCCAGTGACAATGATGTCGAAAGTACACAAAGATGGAAATTGCAGAGCTGGGAAGAGGATGATCACATCAAAATGGTGCACATGAAGGCGGAGATGAGCGAGTGACGGGAGAGAGACGGGTCCTCCAGTGTTGTGGGACGGATGTGTCTTGGGCATGAATCCTTCGAAACTCCAAGAGACGAGGGATTGGCACGTCTTTATGATCGTTAGCCATTGCAGTGCGGATGGAGCGGCGGCACCTGGTGCAATACTGGAAACATCGAGGGTGGTGAGCTGACGGTATAGCGGGGAGCCGATTGCCAGGCTGGAATTCAAACACTTCAGGTGTCTTAGTTCGGGGCACGCTATTCCGAGCCTTTCTGGATCCCATGTAAAGTAGTTATGTGGGTCCGTCATTTCCCTCTTGTCCCCCATTATAAGAGTCGTCAGAGAAGGTGCTATCGTGCCGAGAAAGGAGTTCCAAGTATCCTGAAAGTCACGTAGTTTGCAACCAAGGCCAGAATAAAACGTAAGGCTCTGGATTTGCTCGACGCGCTGCGACAGCAATTTGATATTCGCCGTTGGCGCAACGGACAGTGGGCGTCGTCTGAATTCGTATTCTCCTGCCTTCTTTTCGTGCAGCCAAATGCCCACCGACAATTTGGAGTCGAATCCACAACGTCGCAGGAGCTCCTCGGTCCATTCTACGCCCTGCCGGAAATCGAGCCAGGAGAAGCATGAAGCCCATAACAAGGGAGCTGACAAGGCGAGGTTCCTCCAAGCATGGCAGACTTGGCTGCAATATCGGAAATTCTGGGAGGCGTCGTCATAACGTTCCTCTTCAGATGGCCCAGTTAACGAGATGATGTCCAATACAAGCTCGGCAGAAAGTGTGGCTATCGGGAGCGATGCGTTGTGCTCGCGCAAGCTCTTAATTTCATCCAAGGACAATTCGTCTGTTGTTTCCATAGTGTGAAACAGAAGACTACCTTCTCCGACTAGTAAAAGAGGTCAATTGCGCTCTAGGCGAGGAAGCCATAACTTGAGCATGCGAACTCGAAATTGCTCACCTTCGAACGCAAAGCTTTCGCACGAAATGAAATCAAGGATCAAGTCGAATTTACGCCGTGAATGTCGGTCGTTTTCGCGCCAGGATCAAATCGCAGCGCTCTTCCTGATGAGATTCATATAATCAGTCCGTTTGCATAGGCGACGTTGTTGACGGCGTCGTGAACCAGCGTGAACTCGGGAGAGTCAGAGCGGAAAAATTGGTCATTTCAAGGGTGGTCTAGAAGCCAATCTGTGCACTCTTTTACCCAGGGATTTTGACCAAAATCTTAGAAAAAGTCGCTGATAGCGCTCCATTTATGTCAATTTCTCGGCCCACCTTGGCGGTCATCTCCGGTTCAGTCCTTTAGGCGCGCGAGACCTGTCTCAATTTGGCTCTTCTGGTCACGTGCTCTCAAACGGTCGTCAAAACGGTCGGTGCGGCCCGAGACCTCCCTTGGTATGAGGAATCTGCCGTCAGAGAAAAATTGGTCATTTCAAGGGTGGTCTAGAAGCCAATCTGTGCACTCTTTTACCCAGGGATTTTGACCAAAATCTTAGAAAAAGTCGCTGATAGCGCTCCATTTATGTCAATTTCTCGGCCCACCTTGGCGGTCATCTCCGGTTCAGTCCTTTAGGCGCGCGAGACCTGTCTCAATTTGGCTCTTCTGGTCACGTGCTCTCAAACGGTCGTCAAAACGGTCGGTGCGGCCCGAGACCTCCCTTGGTATGAGGAATCTGCCGTCAGAGAAAAATTGGTCATTTCAAGGGTGGTCTAGAAGCCAATCTGTGCACTCTTTACCAGGATTTTGACACAAAATCTTAGAAAAAGTCGCTGATAGCGCTCCATTTATGTCAATTTCTCGGCCCACCTTGGCGGTCATCTCCGGTTCAGTCCTTTAGGCGCGCGAGACCTGTCTCAATTTGGCTCTTCTGGTCACGTGCTCTCAAACGGTCGTCAAAACGGTCGGTGCGGCCCGAGACCTCCCTTGGTATGAGGAATCTGCCGTCAGAGCGCGGCACCGAAATCAGGTGACATTCCGGAGACGATGATGTGATAAAATAAAAGTCGCCGAACCTCTTTTACACACCAATATACTACTGAAGTATATCCCAGATACCACTTCCGCTCTTCGCACTCCCAACCTACCAAGAACATGTCTACCGAAGTCGCTACCCAAAACCGCGCGCCGGCAGCTGGGAAAAGAGGAAACCCGAACAAGCCTCGGACTGGCAATCGGGGAGGATCTAATCGCAGTGGGCGCCAAGCTGCGAGTGGCACCAAAGACAAGGAGGCGAAGGGCGCTGCGAACGGAGAGACTGTCGTAGAGGCGAAGGCGGACGCATCGTCCGCTGTTACTGCCCAGCTGAGCGCGGTCGCTCTGTCGGATTCTGGAGAGGAGGTATGCTGGATCTGCGCAGAGCCCGTCAAATACTATTCCGTATCGGAATGCAATCATCGAACCTGCCATGTCTGCGCGCTGCGACTGCGAGCGCTGTATAAAAAGACACAATGCACGTTCTGTAAGGCAGGTCGTCATTGCTCATTTCTATGGCCGTGTACTTGACGACGTTTATGGCTCTGTAGGATCCCCAAACCCATGTTATATTCACCAGGTCCCCCGACGCTCCATACGAATCCTACACTCCAGAGTCTATCCCATTCAAAGATGCTAGACTGGCCATATCTTTCGAGACCCAGGAGATGATGGAAGACACCATGATTCTCCTGCGATTCAATTGTCCTGATTCCGAATGCGACTATATCGGAAACGGCTGGGGTGATCTGAGGCTGCATGTACGTGGAACGCATGGAAAGCTCATGTGGTAAGTCAACGCATATTCTCTGAACAGCTTATCTGAGCGCCCGTATATATAGCGACTTGTGTATTCGACACAAGAAAGTGTTTTCTCATGAGCATGCTTTATATACACCTGCTCAGCTTGCTGCTCATCTGCCATCGACTAATTTCAATCAACGAGCAGGTAAAGGAGCGACCAAGGAAAATCATAATCCTGTAGGAGGCGTGCATCCCTTGTGTCATTTCTGTCGAGAGTGTTTCTTCAGCGATGATGAATTGTACGCCCACATGCGCGAGAAGCACGAAGAGTGCTTCATCTGCAAACGAAACGAAGTTAGGGATCAATATTTCCAAAACTATGAGAGCCTCGTAAGTCCATTCATTTAGGCGCTCTGCAGAAATTAAATCTTATATTTCATTCAAGGAACGCCACTTCAACACAGCCCACCACCCATGCACCCAACCAGACTGCCAGGCCCAAAAATTCGTTGTCTTCAACACTCCGCTCGATCTCAAAGCACATCTCGTAGAAGTGCACGGCGGGGATATGAGTTCTCGAGACAAAAAAGACGCCCGACGGATCGAGACCGATTTCGTTTTCGAGGAAGTCGGTTATGGGGGCCGACACGGACGCGGAGGCGGCCGCGATAGAGACCGGGACCGGGATAGGGAGCGCAATCGTGAACCTCCACCACACCAGCCTGCGCCGCCTCCTCAGCAGCAGCAGGTGCAGGCTTCGACTTCGGCTGCTGCTCTGCGTCCACCAGGAGGACCGGGAGGACGAAGGAGGGAAGGCTTTGGAGGAGCGCTGACTTCAGATTCTGGACCCGCAGCGGCAGCGTCGTCTACCATCAACGCCCGTGGGACGCGTCCTCCTTCTCCTCAGCCAGCGACTGACGTAGATCCAGAAGTCGCCCAGTGCGTAGAGCTTTCTCTTTCATTCTCATTTTTTAAATATTGATGTTGAATATTTTTCAGGAGGCACGCTGCATTCCTCGCGCGCCTTCAATCTCTGGCGCCCAATCCTACGGCTGCTGTCCCTGCTGTTAAGTCCGCGACGCGCAGCTACAGGAACTCAGAATCAAGCGCCCGTGATCTGATCCAGATCATCTGGAATGTCATGGACCGCAACTTGGAATCGACTGCAAGCATCGTTAACACGTTTATTGATCTTGTGGACGAGGAAGAGAAGAAGCAAGACCTACTTGGTTCTTGGAAAGGGTTTGCTATTGAGGTATGTCTTCCTGAATTATTTACCTGGCTTGACTAGACAAATAATATTTTGTAGCAACGCCGCCAATTCCCCGACCTCACACCATCCGCCATCGGCTCAGGCTACGCAGGCATCACATCCGGTCGCGTTCTCAATGCAAAGCACTCCACGGCCACTCGGTCCTCCCAAACGCAGCAGGTATGGAGCAGAGTCGAGATGGCCGCGAGCTCTTCTTCAACTCCTGCGCTCCCACCACCACGCCCGGCCGTAGAGCGCTTCCCCACCTTGGGCCGTGCTTCTCCTGCACCCCAACAGCAGCAGCATTCGCAGTCGCAGGCTGCTGTGCAGAACTTTCGCGGTGCCGGCCAGCGCAACACCCCCTGGTCAGGGAGCTCCGCCACTCCAACCACCCTGCGCTCGCAAGCCTCCATGCCCACCCCCTCCGCTGCCTCCTCCACCACAGCAAGTGGGAAGGCCCAGGGCGGTGGCGGCGGAAAGAAGCAGACCCCGCCGAAGCTGTCGAGCTCGCTCTTCCCCGAGCTGCCGTCGTCGAGCAACGCCCGGGAGAAGCTGCAGGTGAGCGGGAACGTGTCGCTGAAGAACATCCTGGGTAGCACCGGCCCGCCGGCGGTGGCGGCGTGGAATGCGGGTGGGGGCAATGGGAGCGGGGGACCGTCGCTGGCGTCTGGGCCTGAGGCAGATACGGAGGCTGCCGCGGATGCGGCGCCTGCACCGGCTGGGAAGGGAAAGAAGGGCAAGGGGAAGCAGAAACAGACTCTGTTCACTTTGGGTTCTTTCCCGACGTAAGGTTTGCGCGGTTAGCAGATTATTCGCTGTCCTGCGGTGTATGGCTACATTTAGAAGGGAGTAGACGTTGACTCTAGAATGTTATAGGATTCTATCTACCTCCATCTTAACTTTTTGTTGAGTAACCATCCTCGACTCCCCGAGGCTTGATCTGTGTCAATGTCGGTTTATATGACTTTTTACACATATTGATATTCCAAATTTCAATTGATAATTTCAGAGCTCTTTCTGGTGGACCTTAGCGAACACCTGAGGCAATAAAATTAAAGTTCAAACGGATCGAAAATTGAAATTAAATCATCGAATGAAGTTCAACTGTTCAATGGACTGACATTAAGCATTTATGATTTAGCCAAGCCCAAGGTCATGAAGAAAAGGGAAAAAAAGATGACAAGAGTGGGACTTGAACCCACGCCACATTACTGTGATGAGAATGCGCTGTTGCCTACTCAAAGTAGGAAGCTAAGCTTGAGTCACACGCCTTAACCGCTCGGCCATCTTGCCGTTAAATTCCTTTCAAGATTGTTATACAGATCTAGTAAACTCTAAATATTTCCTTCGAAGTCCCTCGCCAAACAAAGGCCTTGTTCTTTTGTTCTCTTGTTCGTCCATGATGATTTCTCTGACAAGATCCAATGATTAGCAGCGGTCACAAAATTCCCAGAAATGCAGAAAAGCTTGACGTCAATTATCCTGTAGCACTATGCCCGGCGATAAGTCAGAGTAATTCACAATACCAATCCTCGGATGTCACATTTGCTGCGATGCGGCGCAGCCAGTTGACAGTCTATGGATAGGCAAAGGTACGTGGCACGCTCGATCTCTGAATGCTGGCTTCTTTGACTCATTCGAACTTCTTCTAAGTATAATGCGTAGCTCTTATATGTGTCCATACCATGGATTCCGAGGCATGAGCGACATAATGCCGCCAGATCTGGACGCGACGCAGGGACTGAGCGTCGACAATTTCATATCAACGGAGGCGCTCGAGCCCATTCATGCGCACGAGCAGCAGGCTAGCGTTGCTCTTTTAGCACCGGAGCTGCAGTGGCCCTCACAGGCAGCCTCGAGGCCGGCATATCCACGCGTCGTCGCGTCACAATCACCACCTGTGGACGATCTGCGGGCCTTGCGAGCCACCGTTCCCTTGTTCTTTTAAAATCGCAGCCTCGCGGGTAGTCGCCACCTTCACACCCCCTTCTCTTTTTTGTGCCTCTTTACCACTCACACCCACTCACAAAAGGCTGTGTTGCGTTCCCGCCCGCTGGACGCGCCCGCTCCTCCACTCCACTCCACAGCCAATCCCGACACAGACATACATACCAAAGATGGCCATGTCTCACTTGCAGTCTTTGGTTGCTATCACCCACGTTCGGTCTACAAGCGCCGCACCCACGCCGACCAGCGGTGTCCATCATTATCATCTGCCCCTCGTTATCATCGCCGAGAAAATGTTTTCTCCCCGAGGTACATCTAAAAGGTGAGCCGTGTCTCCTTTAACACACCCCTCTATCGTTTATCTAATTCACATCCTCAACCCTCGCCTTGCACCAGAAAACACCCATTATCCTTGCTGTCTACCCCAAGCTCGGCTACGAGCAGCAAAGTGGCGTTAGCGCCTGAAACACCCAGCGCAGAGCCCTCTCCGGCCGCCCCGAAACTACGTCGCATCGTGCGTAGGAAACTGTGTATGGATGCCTCTGATGATACCAATACGACCGCGGTTCCACCCACTCAGGTCGACGGCAATATAATGGCCGCAGACTCGTCGGACGTCGACACCAACTCTGCCGCCACGGATTCCGACGACGACGTCACCCTCGTCGGTGCGGATCTTCTCAACTGGGGCACGCTCTGGCCCAAAGCACTGGCAAATGCGACCATGGACATGAAAGAGGAGGAGAAACCCAAGGATGCAGAGCATCAAGTGCGTATTTTTGCGTCTTACTGTACCAACGAAATTATCTATGACGCTGTGTGCTCATCCCATTCCACCCCTTCTTTCTTTGCACAGCTCCAATACACGCTCTCGCGGAAGATCCTGCAGCACATCTCTGACAGTGATTCTGAATTCAGTGACGACTCCCATCCCCATCCCAATTCCAATCCGGATCACAAACCCGTCAACGACCACGACGATGACGAATTGAATTCGCAGATCGCAGATTCTGATGACCCCGAAACATCTGATCCCCCTACGCCTGCGCCTGCGCATTATCATTATGGTCTACGGAACGTGCCCTACGACCCGGAGTTCGAAATCGAGGTCGAGGAGCGGACGATTGTCTACTTTACCCAACTCACCCCGCCGCCCTGGCATCGCCTCCGCCGAGCGAAGGACGCACTCGTCTTCGAGCAGGTTTTGCCTGCTCGCTCTTCGCAGTAGTGAATTGAATCGCCTACCCACCCAGCCACCCTAAAAACGCTCACCCTTTCTTGGTTACTTACTTATCTTTTCTTTCTGGCTTCAATCTGAACAGTGATATAAATGGACAAAAGGTTGTCTTGGATTCATTGGTTATATGTACTGTATGTTGTACTATTATTTTTTTCGTTCTATCTGCTCCATCTCTATTCTACTCGATCCCAGATAGATAATTATATCAACTATTCATGTAGCACTTAATGTATTCCTCGCAATGTACTATACCTACCAATCCAGTTGTCCTAGCATCCTCATTAGCTAAGCATACATACCGAAAATCAATCGTATCATCCCTGTAATATATCGAATCTTGCCCTCTTCGCGAATGGCACAGAATGAGTTATAAAAAAGCAGCAGTAGAAATTTCGATGATTCTCACTCTCACTAGAGCTAACATACAGACAACAGAAACTCGAGCAGCAATGTCCTGTTTTTGAGAAAGGACATCGCGCGGTAAGTGCAAAGGCAACCATCCATCAACCATAAACACTGAGGACACAGTCAGTCAGCCACGTCTCTGCCTCATCCACGGGCCTGCGGCTGAACGGGAGGCGTTCCATTCCCGCTCCCACCTCCACGCCCACCTCCACCACGACGAGGTCGACCACCTCTCCTACCATAACCGCCCCATCCACCAACGTATCCTCCAGGACCCAACAGCCCCACACCACCGGGCTCGCCGAATGTCGCCACGTTCTTCTCTCGTTCCTCCTCTCGCCTGTTTCGGCCCGCGCCGCCCTGTCCGCCTCCGCCTCGCCGACCGCGATACCCGCCCTGGTTTCCAACGTTGGTCTGCTGTGGGCCTCCTGACGAGAGCGAGTCGAAGAACGACTTCTGGGGGTTGTACGCTGGTGCAGTGTCCTTCTCCGCCGTTCCCGCAGCGGACTCCGAGCCTGATGTTGTATCTCCGTCCTCTGTGCTTTCCTTCGTCGCAGCCGCAGGCGAGTGCGCTGCCTTGTCGAACTTGGCATTACTGCTCTCGAAATCAAAGTCCGTCTTAGGAACCGTGAGCTGTGTCTCTCCGTGACGTCCTCCGTGGCCGCGGCGGCCGCCTCGAGGACCGTAGGTGGGCGCTCCGCCTCCGCCGACGCGCAAGTCGCCTAGAGCACGCTCGACGGTTTCGAGAGATGCGGCGGCGGAGTGGAGAGGGTTGGGACGGCGGCTGTTAGGAGCAGGTCCACGGTTACTGGCTTGTGGCTGAGGGGGGTTTGAAGGCTGTTGCTGTTGCTGGACGGCTTGAGCTGGTTGCTGAGGGTAGGGTTGAGAGGGGATGGTGGAAGGAGCTGGAGCGACACCACCTGGAGCTGCCACACCAGCAGGATATGGAGGGTATGCGGCTTTAGGAATTGGTGCAGAAGCCTACAGGTGGAAGAACGTATGTCAGTATACTGCGTTCATCGCAAACAAAGCCAGAACAAAGTCAGAAGGAAGGCAACGGAAAGATCCACATGGGGTTTTTGCGCTCTCGGGTATGTTTGTAATTTTTACATCCGTAATACTTCATCATGTGGTGAGAGAAAACAAAGGGTGAGAGGCTCAGACGTACCCCAAGGACAGCAGGATCATCATGCACACTGGGACCCGGAGTTGTTGTTGGCTCGTCTACCGCAAGATCCTTGACTTCAGAGGCTCGGAAGATGATGTACGCATATGGATCCTGCACCGGTGCAATAAACTGGTTTGGAGGCCTACATCGTCGTTGAGAATGAGTTCCGAGCATAGAAACGGAAACATGAATGGCTTACCGCCGCGATTCAGTTCCCATGGAGTACACTGGTCAAATGTCAATATATGCAGCGCATACTACTACAAAGCAAAGTGAAGCTCACCATTAGAAAGTTGGATAGTGGAAGCCTGGGGATCGATGCCCGCCAGGATGCCTCTGTAACGGACATCCGAATGCGAAATGAGGGATATCGGTTTCCTATAAAATTCAGGTCAGTTAGAGCTTGTAACATACAGTACTATGTTTCCCGAGGCTAGAGTACGTACCCGATGAAGCTGAGCGCCATTAGGGAGAGTAGATATTGGGATAAAGAAGGAAGGAGTCAAACGCGTGTTGACGTGTTTCCGCTCAATCAATTCAAACTCCGATTGCCCAAAAGTGTCGATCGCCGCAAGATCACCGTCACTTCTTAAGTGCTTTCAGCAACACAAAGGACTTGGAGAAAAGGCCCAGAAAGAGGGGGAAGGTGCGGATAATATATACAATTTTTTGTAGGTCAAAACTTTGAACTTCGTATGTGCAGGTCCGTTAGGTATATAATCGTTACATGTAAAAATAAAAATAACCTTGAAATAACCCCATCAAGTTGTTCGGAAACGAAGGAGAAAACAACTTGAACGCAGCCCAAAAGTCTGTAGGCTATTAATTTTACGTTAGCAGCTTACAGTAGGTGGTGTACTAAGATTTGGATACGGGCCTGGCACTTGTATGGAGAGCTCGAGACTACTTGAGTCCGCTAGGGTGTCCATGCGAATGTCGAATTCCTGTTCGTAAGGTTCGTAGTACGACTCTCCAAGGTTTAAAATGAGTCGCGAGCCAATTATGGCCGATAAAACGACAGGCAAAAGCAAAGTTGTATGCGCTGTAGCATGCTAATACCAAGAAAGCAAATATGCATGTGAGATGGGAGAATCGATTAAAAGCGAGTAATATTGATACCTACCCGCAACTTTGGACCGGAGAATGTCAGAAGAAAGACGATCAGGTTTAGAATACAAGACAAAGCAAAGCTTTGTCCACATTGAACGTCAGAAGGAAGAACAACTAACATGATTTAAAGACTCACATGAAGGGGAAGACTATGCTATCCCGGAGAAGTATATACAACAAAGGCGTCTTGCGATTAGAGTTGCCGTAATTTGTGAACATTTCCTGTCTTCCAACCTCCCGGTAGTATCCGATTCCGAGCGCCAAAGCAAGGGTGCATATCAGGAGTTCGAAAAACACCACTGGAATCCAAACGGCGAATATCCACGGAGGGTACTTTTCTTTTTCGCAGAAACCAGGTGGATCGTGAATAAAGATATCTGCAACAAATAATTTGAGCTGAAATCTTGCTTAATTGCGCGATAGGTGTACCTGCGTCAGTAATCAACGTCCCATAATACCACGCCACAACCTGAATAATTGTGAACGCAATGAATTCAAGCACGTAGCCAATGATAAGGATTTTGAAGATCTTTCTGTCGTGGGTGTACATGCTCGAAATACGGTATACCATGATGCCTTTGTAAGTATAACGCGCTGAGCAAATAATTAGGGAAAATGCACGAATTTGAACATACCATGCATTGCAAAGAACGTCACGAAACACAAAAACGTACTAACGGCATTGAAAGTGTTGCCTGCGGCCCAAGTGTTCCTTTCAGTACCAGTGAGGCTTGTCTGAATGGCAGAATCAACGTACAGCTAGAATCACACAAAGATCATATCAGGAATGCCTTTTTGTTGAAGTACTTCGAACTCACTATGTTCTCTGAGGTCGATAGGAAGCCGTTGGGAGGAATGAAGGAACCAATGTAAGTCGAGATCCGGGTAACATATCAAAATGTGGATGCTGACCTGCGCAGATTGTCCTTTCAGATGCTTCACAAAAACTAAACAGTTTCTTTCAGCCAATAAAATATCTTAGAAGCGATTGAGGACGCACATATGGAATTGTAGCTGTGGGAAGCACAATATTAAATCTCGAAGAACCAATAGCATCGAGAAAGAAGCTCGTACATCTGCCATCCGAGACCAGCGTATCGATTCTAATATTCGGAGTGTCAGGAAGAATTTGTGCGGAAGAAGACCCGACGCTTACAAGAAAAAATAAGCCTTGAGGCATCTGCCATTTGGGTCGGTTCTAAAATCCCAAGGGCAATGGAATAACTAAATGGAGGTTTCCGAGGTATTCAAGTAGATACTTTCCCAAATGACCTCGATCTGCGAAGCAAGATTCCTGGTGAGCACCACCCATTGCCATTAGTAAGTCATCGACAAGTTACTAACCTCGACAGCAAGTGTGGTCACTACCATGCGTAGGACAACTCAGCAAGATGTTCCATCCGACTGAAAGCCAAGAAAAGACGTACAGTAATCGTATACCATACAGGTAGCTCCTGCAACTGATAGAGAAAACAAAAGAAACCATTAGTAGTACTTCACTTGGATGCTGACAGAGTTGAACTTGCGTGCAACGTATGTGAGCACCAAATCGCCAGAGAAAAATCGCTGATTGACCTCATCAGCCATTCTCGTTCGACTTTGCGTTTGGAGCTCTTAACCCAGCGTCGATGGTCAGAGCAAATGCAACTCGAATAGCGACAGACTCCAGAGTGCCTCCGATAAGAAAGATATGCAGAGTGAGACGTGACGGTGGTTGGAATTCAACAATTGGAGGCTATGGCAGATGGCAGCCTCGGACACACCAGACCGCGACCCTTCATATGCAGAGTAAAGCACCAGGAACGCTCGAAAAGCGAACCTATTGCTTATACAAGCACCTTACGTTGAAGTATGTAATTGTTGTCAGATACCAGCGCCAAAATAGCACAGGAGAAGCTGGCGAACTAGGTCAGTGGGTTTGGCTTGTTCGGTAAGAAATTAAAAAAATCCGAGATAACGAAGTTATTGAAGAGAAACCTGATAAAATAGATAGCGTCAGGCGGGGCTCCTGAATCATTTTGGATGGATGCCATGGGACTTGCCAATGGTATGTAAAGACAAGTGCAATTAAACACGGAACTTTAAAATTTCCTGCAGCTGAAGCGCTGAAGCTGAAGCTTGAAGCTCCGACTAAAAAATGATAACGGCTCCGACGGAATGGAAACTTTGTGGAAACTGCAATGTTTTCGACGTCAACCATGTTGGGTGGTTCCTCCGTTTATTGAATTTTATTGACTCCAATGGTCCTCGCCGGCGATTCAAGATGGCGTACAAATCTATGGATCCGAATGATAACGTGGGAAGGATGCAACTATGTAGGTGCCAACCTCAGCCAGGTCCAGGGTTTTCTTCTCAAGTCCTCCGAACCCCTGTTCATCGGCTCATGTGGGCACTCGCTGCCGAGCTCAGTCTCCCTGTCTGCGCCAATTCAAGAAAGAAAGATTGGCTGTGTCGGTAGCTACAGAATTTAGAGTTAACTGGAACAATTCAACAAGTATCCAGTCCTTCGGGCATGTTTACGACACCATCTAGACGCGCTATTGCGTTTCCACTACGGTTGCATCCCCAGTGCGGACATACAGATTCATAATGATTTATATCCATAATTTTAAGCACATTACTCATAAAAAAAGTTTAAGCCAGAATGTAATTTAGTCAAGGTCGTCAGAAAGCTCGCGCGCCATCAGTTCGAGCTCATCGTCAGGGAGCTCTCGCGCTTCTGGGGCAGGAGCATCTTGTGCAGGAGCGGCGGCGTCATGTCCATGCCTGAAGTGCGCCATTTTGTGTGCCCAGTTGCGGACGTGTCTACCACCGAAGCGGGGCTCACGAGCCATAAGGTCGACTTTGTCGTCGGCGAGCTCGCGGGCCTCTGGAGCCGGAGCATCTTGGGCAGGAGCGGCGGCACCGTGTCCATGCCTGAAGTGGGGGAATTTGTGTGCCCAGTTGCGGATATGCCTGCCCCCGAAGCGAGGCTCACGTGCTACGAGCTCGGATTCGTCTTCAACGAGCTCGCGGCTGTAGTGTCTTCCATGCCCTCCTCCGCCATGTCCTCCTGCACCGCGGGGCTCGCGCGCCACGAGCTCAGATTCATCTTCAGCGAGGTCGCGGCGGTAGTATCTTCCATGCCCTCCGTGTCCTCCTCCGTGACCACCTGCCCCGCGGGGCTCGCGTGTCGCAAGGTCGAGCTCGTCATCAAATTCACGGCGCTGGGGCCTGGTAATGAAAGGCAGACATATTAATCAAGAATAATTCAAACTATTGCCCGTATGTTACTTACTGTTCAAGGCTAGGAGCGGAATGCCTGTGGAAAGGCACATGCACACTGTATTGTTGATTGATCAGTCAAAGGGAGGTGCTCCTGGTCGGTATATAACTTACACAGGTCCGTGGCCGCGGAACCCACCCAACAAGGGACTGTGGAATCCACCCCCTGCGGGGTGGAGATGCAGATGGGGGAAAGCGCGAGCACTCAATTCGGCATCTTCGCCGTCCAACTCACGCCTCTGTTGGTCCTGGCTATAAAAGGTTGGGAGGAAAATATGAGCATCCCCTTAGGTCATTTGAAAATTTCCTTAAAAACACGCACAAAGCTTCAGCGATGTGAACACCGTGGCGAAAACCATGGGCGGCATGGTGGGCAGCCTTCTTTACACCGTGGTGGTGGCCAATCTTGCGGGCAATTTTGATAGCGCTCCCGAACCCGAGGGGCTCGCGTTCTTGACTAGTATAAAGCATAGGTGTCAGCAACGAGTAGAGGTCTGATAATATAAAGAGGACATATACAGCTCAACCGCATCGGCGCCAACGGGCAATGCAAGGGTTGGTGCAACAACGGCGGCGAGGACGATGAGAGCAGCAGATGTTTTAATTTGGACCATGATTGCGTTGAGATCGTTAACTTGAAAACTTGACTTTGAACTTGATTTTTTTTTGTTGAGAGAGAGAGAGAGTTGAGTTGCGATCAACGCTGTATGTGCTATGGAGTTGTTGGGTGAGACCAGCTGAAGAAACGAGGAAGCATAGCAGGTCGCTTTTATATGTCCAGAAGGCTCTTACCCCACGTCATGAGCCACCGAAATAGTACAGAAGCATAGATAGATGGCTACGTTGCATCCGCACTTCCATGCATGTAGTAGGAGATGTTATAAAATTGCACGCCGATTACCGTTTGGGTGAAAGCGAAACATATCCGCTCATCTGGCAACAGTCTTGGGGTGACAATTCAAGAATAGAGACGCCTAGATGGACGTCACCCTGATACGTAGAGAACGGAATGTCATTGCACGTTCCCAAATCTTGCGTTGGCGTCGCATAGTTGCTAATTCTGTGAGCAGGAATGCGTTTGAGGGTGCATAACATGGTAACTCACCCATACAGCGACACACGATAACCAGCCTCTGCAAGTAACGAAAGTTACTCGGTGAACCGGTGATGGATGATCATTTCCTTTTTGGGCAAGCTGCAGATTCTCGGATTGATGAAAGTCGTAGTCCGCATATTTTTAGCCGTATCGTCTGGTTCAAAGCAGTGCAAGTAAAAGGTACAACAATCTTTAGTATTACACGTATCGCAACGCAAGAAAATCAAGAAGAAAGCAAAATCCACACCCCAGCCTAATCATCTCCGGAAGCCTTGTTCTTGTTCTTGCTTCCCTTCGGCCTTCCTCGCGGTCTCTTCGGTAAACCTTCAGGTTGACTAATACTCGCAGTAGCGGGTCGTTTGTTCACCGTAGCCGTTGTGGTCCCAGAGCCACTTCGAGACGGACCTGCACCCGACGCTGATTGACTCTCGTTGCCGCTTATGCGACGCTCGTTGAGGTATCTAGTGACGGATTCAATCAGCATAATGGAATCATTCAAACGCAGCAACTGACTGTGATGTTTTCTCTTCCAGCGTGCTCTGAAGACTTGGCAAAGGTGGTTGACCTAGTTCCTGCCGAAGGCGATCAACATCTGCCTTTGCAACAGCGTAGTCGTTTTCTGTCAGCTGGGTGATTTTTGCGCGCGTTTCTCGACATCTGGAACACAAGAATAAGTGTCTGAATACCTTCATAACAAGAAGGATACTCACTCTTTCTCCAGTGACGACTCCATGATGTCCACCTATACAAGGATATCAGATATGCATACTTAACAGCACAAGACATCAGAAGCAATCCAGTGAACAGGCATCGTGGCTGTTCCTATACGAATACATGGTATGGACTTCATTTGGATATAGCCAGTACCTGTTCACGAATCTACGAATCGTATTCCCTTGACAATTCTAGAGACGACCGCTTTTTCCTCTTGAAAGTGTGCATAAGAAGCAGGTATCACAGCTGTGTCTAAAAGAAAGGCAGACAGCTGTGACACCCGCTCCTATTGCACTACTTCCTAGTGAAATATATAGCAATCGATCCTCGCAATGGCGTGGTGAATCGATGACCTCTGGGAGAAAGATTTACCTTATCGCGATCCTCGTTCACCTGTTGATAACATATTAGAACAACTTCTCGAACGGCGAGCAAAATGACACACTTCACGGAGACAATTCAATAGCCGCGTTCGTTCGCTTTCTAGTCTAAAGATCAAAATTCAAGATCGCGCGACGCTTCCTTGATACAAGGCGGATATACTTGTTTTTCTGTTCTCGAAGATCCTGGATAGCCTTGCCTTTCTGTTCGAGCGAGGCATGTGCAGATAATATGTGAGCTGTGTGTAATTGCAATGTCAGTGCATGCTTTCTGGAATAAGTTCGTCATTTTGCGAATGAGACGGCGATGTGATAAGAAAGCACACACTTCAATTCAGCTGTCTTCGCAAGATGAACCAGGTCTTTCGTCCAATCTCCTTTAGCGACTAATGGTGTGCTGGATGCGCTTGCTTGGGCCGACGTTTCTGCTAGCGATTGCTGCTGCTGCTGCAGTAGTTGTTGCTGCTGCAGTTGTTGCATAGGTGCCTGTTGTGGTTGTCGTTGGGTGTCTTTAGGAGCGACATGGGTGACTGGAATTTGTTGTTGAAGATGTGGATTTGGATTGTAGTGGACATATTGCGTTTGTTGAGGATGATGATGTTGAATATGTTGCGACATTTTTGTGAGGTCCTTGGGGTCTTGCTACTTTTTTATTTTCTGTTGGCAGAAGTGGCAGAAGGGTGGTTGTTGTTCTTTATTTACGACTTTCCACTTATGGGATTTCTGAAGCCACCAGCAAACCTAATTTGAACTTATCCCAATCTGATCTGCCTAAATCTTGCTAATCCCTGTCCGATGATACACTTAAACAGAAGTTGGCCATGTGAAGCCAGGAGAACGAGCGGAAGACCTTGTGGAGAATATCTGGCAGAATGGTATGCCTCTGTCAATGACTGTCATACGGATAAGATAAAAATCCTAACATCAAAATGATAGTATTACCGCTCAATGTTCGACGTCTAGGAATCAATGCAGACCCTGCTGCGAGGCAGCTATTTAATCTGGGGATGCCCTCCAAGTGCGCTTTTTTACACATACGAGGTCCAGTTCTCTGCGGTCGCAGCATACCTCTATCAAGTGGTTCATTCGACGCGTTAAATTTCGGTTCGAAAGTGAGAAATTTTGATTGTATACCACGATTTATCTACTTGAACAAGCTTTGCCTTCTTCACAATCCAGAGGCTGCCGGAAAATTTAGGCTTCCTTCATGGGGACAACGGTCGAATCGCTCTCAGACGAAATTAAGCGTCGACGAGACCACAATTCCTCAGTACCTGTAGGGAATCCTTCCCCAGACCTTTTATTGAAGATAATCTGGCTTGTTGGACCGTCCGAAGGGGAACTCTACAATGACGCTTCCCAGAACTTCCGGTATTGCAGCCAAGTCTGCCATAATTGGCGCAACTTCACCTTGTCGGACCCTTTGTTATGGAGGTCATCCATCTCCTGGCTCGACTTCCGACAGGGCGTGGAATGGACCCTCGAACTCCTTCACCGTTCCGGACCTAAATCTAACTTATCGGTCGGTATTTGGTTGCGCAATACCCCAGAATCTGCCGATTCGATGGAGACCAGCTTGACGAACATAGAATTGCTATCGCAGTGTCTGCCGCAAATCAAAAATCTCAAATTTTATTTCGACGACGGATGCGAGTTGCAGGTATTCCAGGAAACGTGGTACTCCTTTTGTGCACTCTCAGCTCCCAACCTCTCGTCTCTGACTTTGGGGGATAAGAGGCGCTACCCGGACGACATCAATTACTTCACATGGAATCCAGAAGTTTTTGGAGGACTCGGAACGGCGTGTCCCAACCTAAAGCACTTGCACCTTATTAATTGCACATTAAACGTGAAGTCTCCATTGTATCGCCAACTCACCACCCTCCATGTTTCCAACATCTCAGCTGGTGCGCATGCGCCAACCGCTCTGGAATGGCTTACAGCTATAAAGACGTGCAAATCTCTCGTCTCTTGGAGTTATGAAGGCTACATTCCCGAATCCAAGCCTATCTCATACCGTGCCTCCGAAGAAACGGTTTCTCTTCCGTCGCTTGCCCATCTCCAGCTTCATCTAAGTTATCTCAACGCAATAACTCTTCTTTCCGCTTTCCGATTTCCCTCATTGCGCACCTTCGACGTTGTGGTATTCGGCATTCTGCCCACAAGCACTGAATTTCAAATTCTCTCGGATATCATGCGGCGCTACATTGATGGATTCCTTCCGACATTAGAACCATCCTTATGGCATGTGTCGTTCGTCGATGATTCCGGGATTAGGTTAGCAAAGGACCAAAAAGACAGCAGCGGACGTACAACATTCTCCATCCAGTATTCACTTGGTCCAATTGGCTTGTTGCACCTCATAAAAATGCCCTTCGCAATATCGACGCTGCTTTCGACACTCATTCCTTATGGTATAGCCGAAACGGAGCAGCTAACACTGTACATCATACAGGCGAAGAAACCTCCATTAATTCCACCACTTGATCGCCTCGTAGCAGCTTTATCTCCTTTCCAATCAGTGACCACCCTCCGGTTCGCCTGTTATAAAGCCGAAAAAGCCGTCCTGTTCTCGGCCAGGGATTCTTTTTTTACACCCCACTGTCCCAGCGAAATTGACGAACAAATCAACCGCTACAACTCTTTCTTGACGACACCATCCCCTCTCACTCTCTTGCCACGACTATCTCATTTATATGTACAACCTATCACTCCGTTGGACACCCTGAAGGAAATTATTGTCCAGCGCATGGTGTTGGATTCACCAATAAAGACGATCCAGTTTTCCGACCTGCGTGGCGATGTGGTTCATAAACGATCCGACCTACCAAGCAAGGAGGAGTTCGAAGAGTTGAACGATTTCGGTCTTAACGTTATTATAGACGATGACATTCTGGAAATACTCAAGGACTAAATGTAACTGTCGAAGCAGAAATATGAAGTTAACAAATTGAAGCACCATCCGAGTTCCCGTGAGTCGAAGAATAAAAGGTAGAATATTTTGTGCAAAAATGCTTTGCTGTGGCTACACAAGACAACTAGACGAGGCACTCAATGTCAGACCACAGGCGAATTGGTGACCCTTGGCTATATCCTACAAAGTAAATAGAATATACCCCAGTGCTATGTAGTGCAAACATTTCATGAGTAAGTAAAGTTGGATTGTATTGTACGAAAATGGTTTCTTGGTATCAACTACACTAAACAACATAGCACACAAGCCGCTCTACACTAGAGTAAGTAGCAAAAGCACTCCCATCCTTGCCGGCTCTGAGCCAGAGAAAAAGATGAAGAAACTCCGACCCCAAAGTCGTCATCAACATTGTCAATCATCGCATAAGCATAAGCAAAAGCAGACTCCCATAATACGCGTAGAATAAAAAGAAACCTCATATCCTCCTATAAAACAACAAATAAGCACACCGCGAGTCGTCTCGCTCCGACGCGCCAAAGACGTCCTCGGGCCTAACGTCCGAGACGAGGTCGTCATCGATGCGAACCCAGCCCTCTCGTGGTTTGGCGGTAGGGCTGACGCTGGGGTATCGGTTGGGGTGGAGAACGTCCAGTGTATAGTGGCCACCTGATGCTGAGAGGCCGTGGTGGTAGAGAGCTATGGCGACAGATACAATAGATGAGCAACGATGACGGAGAGCAGCAGAAAATCCACGTACCTCCAAAGAGCTTATACCGCGCAGGCTGCGCCTTCCTCGCAGCAGGGACCATAACATCTATCGCACATATGATCAGCCTTCAAACTGCACATCCTAATAAAAAATCAACTCACCAGCCCCAATCTCCAACTCAGGTTCAAACCTAATCTGCTTTCCCACTTTCACGGCACCGCCCTGCGCAGGATCGTAAAAGAAGCGCTTGATGTGCAGCACCAGAATCGGGGGTAGCGCCTCGATCAGCTCCTGCCGTTGCCCGTCGATGGTGACGCCCGATTTGCCTGGCGGCGAGACCTGCACGGGTTGTGGGTGTGAGATGTAGGAGAGCGCATCTTGGATGGTGTGAATTTGTTCTCGCTGTTAGATTACGAGTGTCAGCAATATTAATGACGATGAGGAGAGGAGGGAAGGTGATGGGAGAAAACGAAAACGAACCTGGATATCAAGTCTCAGCGAGCGCCAATCCTCTATAACGACCGAGTCTTTTTGGCCCGGCGCACGTAGGGTCGCCCTGAACTTCCCCCCGAATATCCTCGTTATCGGGGATTCCGTAGCCTTGGTCTACCGAACCAACCCAAAATCAGCAATCGACCCCCTCAATGCGTAAGAAGGCAACTCACAGTACGTGTAATAACCGAACGATTCCTCTTGCCCACCTCCAGCCAGCCGTCTTCCTCGGGTGGGGCGGCCTCCTCCACCTCCTCCACTGCGTGCGCCGAGGCGCCTTTAGTAGTTTTTGGAGGGTTGACGCTGTGTAAAATCGTGAGCAGCTCCTCTTCAAGGGTGTCGAGGTAGAACCCGAAGAATTCCTCTGCATCCTCTTGGTGGCCGCCCTAGAAAACGTAAACAGGTTAGCATCAGTCGCAGTATAAACAATGACGACGCAGAAGAACAGAGAACAACCTACCCGCATATTATCAAACCGCTTCTTCTCCTTCATTGCGTCATAAATATACGTAGGCAAGAACGAATCGCCATCCCAATCGTCCGCCTCCTCCTGCTCATCCTTTACCTCGCGCTCCTTGCCCTTCCCACCGCGGGCGCCGCTGCTCCCGTTCGCGCCAGTGCGGTTGACAACTTCCAGGCGCGATTTGTCTTTGCGCTTCTTGTCCTCCACGAACTCGCGCAGGAACTCGATGGTCGCGTCAACGAGGGGTGTCGCGCTGCTTGGCGCCTTCGTGGCGTCAGCCTTGCTATTAGGTGTACCACTGGCAGCGGCGGAAGAAGTAGAAGTAGAGGTGGAAGAGGAGCCAACAACAGGCCCAACGAGCACCTTGCCCAGCTCCACAAACAGCTTGTGGAAAGGCGGGCAATAAACCAGCACCTGCAACACCGAATTCGCAAAGCACATATTGCCACTATTCACCAACCCCCTCGGCCTAATCCTCATTGCAGCACCACTTGCACCACTTGCCACACCCGCAGCAGCAGCAGCAGCGAACCCAACAGACGCCGTAGGCGGGCCGGTCGTGAGGAGCGCGACCAGCTCAGATTTTTTGGTCGGCGACACCGCGACCGCTGGCCCATTCGGGGTAGAGGGCATGGCGGGCACGGAGAAGCCGACGACGGAGGAGGTGGGGAGCGCGTTGCGTACTGCGCCACCGGGGCTGGACGAAGGCGAGGAGGTGGGCCGGAGGAGGGAGGCCCAAGATTTTTTGGCCGGTGGGGCGCTGACAGACGGAGTGGAAGGGGCGGGCACGGCAATGATGGGGTTGGCGAGCATCTCGGGTTGGGTGGAGGCAGCAGGCGATGAGGGCGTAGGAGCGGTAACGGTGACGCTTGTCGTCGACGTTGAGGAAGATGCTGAGGTCGATGGGGCGGTTTCTGCTATTGCGGTTAGTTCCTTTTCCTCGGTTGCAGGCACAGGTGCAGATGTTAATGATGAGGGCTGCGCGTCAGCTTCAGAGACAATACCAACAGCCGCGGCTGTCGACGCAGCAGCAACTGCGTCAGCCTCCACTACCTGCGTTGGAATCTTTTTCAATTCCTTCGTCAGTGCGCCTGATATCGACACCGAAGTATGCGAAGATGCCGGCGATCCAGGGACAATGGGCGTGTCAGCATTTTCCGTAACCGAAGAGGAGGGAACCGAAGAGTTCGTCTGGGATGTCCACGCAACAGCGCCAACCTCATCGGACGACTGAAACGACAGCTCCGCGGCAGATGACGACACAGACGGCCGCACCTGAGAAAAGTTAATCTCCGCTGAAGGCAGCGTTTTGTAGACGGTAGGTATAGGCGAGGATGGCGCAGAGGGCGGTGGAGTTCTGAGATCGAGGGCCTGCTGGACGACATCAGGAGGCGGTCGCGCTCTCGGAGAGATAATAATGCTGGGCGCGTGCGATGGGTCTTGAGGACGACGAGACCATATCGCCCATTTTGCAACAGGGTTTACGGCGCTTTTATCTGGAGAAGGCGATGCCGGTCGGGACGAGGAGACCGTGTCCATTGTTGAAATGGTGCCCATTTGCGAGTAGGAGGAGGTTTGCGGTAATGAGGTTTGTTCCAGAGTGGCTGGGGCAGCAGCGACGGGTGGAGGCGTTGATGGAGTAGCGACTTCGAACGTCCCATCGAGGACAGAAGTCTCTTCCGATTTTTCGGTAAGTTCAAGCTGTGCAGGTGCCTCACCGGCATGTAAAGGAGTAGAAATAGTCTGCGCAGATGCTGGGGGCGGTTCGTAGTGCGACTGGGGGATGTTTTGGGGTGGCGGCATGGACACCTGTTTTGGCAGAGGCGAAATAGGCTGCTGCTGCTGCTGCTGCCATGAAGGGGTAAAAACGGGCGCGGTAGGCGATGGGTATGGATAGGAAGGAGTAAAAAGCTGGTTGTATTTTGCGGTTTGGGGGGAGTACATGTGCTGTGGCGAGACGCTGAGGGCCGGGTTGACATGGGAGTGGGCAAAATGAGGCTGCTGAGGCTGCTGGTAGTGGTGATAGTGGTGTGTCCCTCTTGAACTGTAGCCGCCGAGGTTGTTCGCCCCGCGGTGATTCCCTCGAGGTGGGCCTGGCTGGTGGTGGTATTGCGCTGGGTGGTGGGAGTTCATGTTGGGCGGCGGCGGTGGTGCTGGATATGGGTAGTAGTTTGGTCGTGGCCCCGGACTGTGCGTCCCATAGACGTGGTGGGGAGGTGGGGACTGCTGGTAGTATGAAGAAGGTCCGGGGCCTGGGTGAGGAGGGTAAACGGGATGGCCTGTCATGGGAGTACGAAGAACCGAATGTTCCTTCAATTAGCTTTCTGCAAGAAAACCTGTCTAAGTGTTCTGTCCCGTTCAGATAGATGATATGTAAACAAAACTCACCAGGAGGAGCGGCAAAATCAAGCCCGACCGAGAAGTGGTTGGTGTGTAATAGAGCCGCGTAATAGCCTGTTTCGAGCCCGTCAAACGTGGTTTCTGCCCTTTATACTGTCTGGAGTACGCGCTGAGGTCGCTGGAGACTTGTCGCGGTGGGGAAGGTGACCTATGGTGGAGGTTAGTGGAAGAGGGGCAAATGTCAAGATTTTTCTCAACAACTGCAAACAGCATCATCTTTCCCAACTATCATCATCACTGAATCAGGTCTTTCGCTTGCCCATTAATATTGCGCGTGTCATTCCAGTTGAAACATATGAGATTCTCAAGTTCTGCGACAATTTC
Organism: Pholiota adiposa; assembly: GCA_009935795.1. Lineage (NCBI taxonomy): Eukaryota > Fungi > Basidiomycota > Agaricomycetes > Agaricales > Strophariaceae > Pholiota > Pholiota adiposa. The sequence goes on along the minus strand of QEYC01000168.1, from coordinate 139,130 downwards.
GACGAACAGAGTTTATAGCTCGAGAATGGCTCCAAGGGAAACAAACCTCTATCGCAATGAGCTCACAAGATCGCGTGCTCTGTGCATTTAGCGTGCGTGCAATCCTCTATGTACACCTGTCTCTTTGAATATGACTTCGGGAAATACATTAGCGAGTTTGCGTAAAGCACTCGAACGCTAGGGGAGATAAGACGCGGAGCACGCTACCTGGTGTACCCGTTAAGACGTCGTTGACTTGCACAGATAAGGGCGTCCAAGGATTTGTGAGTCAGACCGCTCTATTCGAAGTCTAGTCATGCCCTGACCGAGAAAATAGCATTTGCGTAATACTTGTATCTGGCAAGTCTTCTCGTGCGAAGTTCGAACAAGCACTTCCTCTTATGTTTTCTGTATCTTCCACCGGTGCCGTAGAGCACCATGATGGTGACCTTGAAGCATATGTTCTGAGAAGGCCGCCCCGATCCGCAGACAAGTCGGGGAGAAGACAAAGAAAAGACTAATTTACAAAGGCCGGCGCATACTATGTACCGCCCAACACATTACCAATGCACGTTTCTAAATTTACGATGCGTATGTTTTTCTAATTTCTACTGTCCACGTAACACTCAATATCAAAGTAACACAGCTAGTAGGTTCTCCCATATCGCTATCGGAAGCCTTCCTTCGCCGACACACCCAAGTCCATTTATCAAGAGCAACAGCATCTCTGAATGAATTCCGAGTGTGTCGAAATCACTTTGATCTAATTCATCACCAATATCTGTTCAGCGCCGTCACAAATTTAACACCTCTGAAAGTGAAATCTTCAAGGTAAGTTGTCATATTGAATGCATTCTCACAAGTCAATCAGGCATTAAACGTCAATCAGAAATCAAGCGCGGTATTTTAGCGTCCATCAGCGTCGAGCATTCTTTCTCTCTGCCAAATTTGACTCCTTGAATGACTTGGAGCTCGTGTCGAAGCTGTGCATCACAGGTCAGGACTTATTTTCACAAATTTCTTACTCTCTTGACAATGGAGACTCAGGAGCATTGACACATTCATGATGCTCTCCAGTTAGGAAATGTAATCCTTCCGCTGATTGACAAAGCTCGACAGGACTTAAAAGTTGATGCCAGAAACGCATATAGCCACTTTTTGGCGCATATATCCACCTTCTGAGCGCATATCTTCACTGTTCGGCGCATCTATCTATCTGTGGATAACATATCACTCTTGGCTTGCTGACGCTCTGTGTTGCTGATATGATAACTAACGCCACACATATTGTTGTAGGTAGGAACTGAATGCATCTTCGCCTGGCCGAGATTTCTTCTATACAAGGCGCTTCTACACAAGTATGAGGGCAAACAACCTGCCTATGAACTGAACTCTACCCCTATGACATCTATGGCATGTCATTGGAGAGCAGCACCTGATCTTAATTCTACTTGCCTTCATCTAAATCTTCAACTACAGATAATAACCCATTTCCCTGCCATTTTTTATGATGTGAAGGCTGTCATACTTTACCTAATCCTGGAGTGAAGCGTATCCTTCGAATCCTTATTATGCAAATCAATGGGCAAGCTGAAGGCCAACTTCGCTCGAGAGGAACCAACACTGTGAGAGTAGCTTAGGTTGAAATTCAACCAACGGTAGGGTGAATTTCAACTTTCATCCACTTTTAGTATGAAATCTTGGTTGAATTGATTCAACCAACATATTAGGTTGATTCCTCAACCTATTCATTCAACCAAATGTATGCTGAATATAGGTGACAATTTTCAGCACATTTTTTCGGCTTAATTTCAGCCTGCTTTTAGGTTGCTATTCAATATATAAATTTAGGCTGATTTTATATTATAACCTATTTAATCGACCAAAAGTATGCTCAAAATGAGTCTAAATTTTTTTACTGAAGTTCAGCCTAATTATTGGATGACTTCCCGTAGGAATCTGAAAGGTTTCCAGACTTTCAGACTTTCAGACGAATTTCAAGCTCCGCATCTGAAATACTTTTTCAGATTCCGTAGCCACGGCATTCTAGATTCCGACAGATTCCGGACATATCCTCCAGTGTTCTCAGTGACTGCTCAGTGTAGTTAGATTCCCTCTATATTGTGAATCACTAATAATGCCATTACCTTCCAATGCCTTTCAATATGATTACAGACAAAAACCATAATTTATTACGGCGGAAAATAGCGGATACGTACTCTAGAGACGTTAAGATTGCATAACAGATTGAAAGTAACAAGTGTGACATGTATTACCATATCCGGACTGTGGAGTAACCAAAGGGAGGTTGGGGCAAGTCTGAAAGGAAGTCTGAAATCTGTAGAGGGGTAGGGAGGCCTCTACAGACTCGAATATCTGAAAGGCGGAAATTAAGGTTTGAAAAATGGCTGAGATCCAATCTAGGCCGGATTTGGACCCGGCAACTCGGCTAAAGTGATCTGAAAGCTTCAGACGTCTTTCAGATTCCTACGGGAAGTCATCCATTGTTACAATTGTTACAATGTGACATCTATCTACGTCTACGAGAGACTAAGGCCGGTAAAAACTGACCACGATAGACCGTTTGGGTATGTAAATGTATGTAGAGGCGATAATAGAAAACAAATATGGTTCAATGAGAGTTGAGGAAAGGTGTCATGGAAGGAGTGAAAGTCAGGTATATCAAAACCCTTGAAAAGCAGGCAGACTGGTACGAAGACATTAGCGACGTGGACAGTCGTTCAACACAGCCATCCGTTTTTGGAAATCTCCAAATATCCTGCCTGCAAGTCGTATGGAGGATGTGTGCCAGTCTGCCGAAATGTGTGATTTTAGGCGTAGTTTTTGTATCGCCGTCATTGTTGGGTCTTTGATGAAGTTATCGATACTCGGGATTTGACCTAGATAATAGAGCGATACATGTAAAGGCCATACGAGTTCATCATCCATAAAGAGTGACTTAGCTGCTCGTATGAGGTTCTCCTTTGTCGGCCCTCTTATCTCCATCGTCTCTACTTTCAGCTCAGTCTTCCGCACCACCTCGTCGTTCGCCTCGTTTCTCCACGTTTCGTATTGGGAGCAGTCGAGAAATATGTGTCTCGGGGATTCCGTCGCGTCGCACCCGAGTCTGCATCTGTCGTCGTCAATGAGGTTTCGTTTCTTGAGAATATCGGCCGTTGCGAGCTGTCCAGATCGTGCATATAGCTGTATCGCAGCGGAGTGAGCGGATGTCGCTTTGGTGTAGGGATATTCAGGCGGCGAGTTGGTATCGTGCGCCCAGGTGAGCATTCGTTGGTTATGTGCATGTTGTAATGTCGTCTTCGTTAAGCCATCTATACGCATTCCGACATATTGAGCGATGCTGGACTCTATCCACCCATCCGTTGGATGGTAAAACGTGAAATCGTTCATATGAAATGTCGGCGGCGGAGATTCTGGGAGATCCATGAAGCATTTCTGGGACGACGATGCGAGATGGTCGGCTTCCGCATTCATTCGCGCTTCTATCGATGCATCATTCGAATGGCCCGGCGTGTATGTGATGTTGATGTCGTCACCAAAGCGCTTGCTGATTGTCGAGAGGATCCATCGATAATAAGATCTGCCGTTCATAAATCGTAGTCGCGGAATCTGAGATACATTGGTTTGATCGTCGTTGATGAGTCTAACTGAGTTCAGATGATCAGTGAGTATTTGGTTCATTGTTCGAGATTCTAGTGGTTGTTCTGCCAGAAGGAGTGCAATTATCAGTCCCAGTTGTTCTCCATGAAGAATTGAAACGTTACGGCCAGGCACTCTCATCACTAATGAAGAGGTTCCTGTAGCAGCTGCTGTGACAGTTTTTGGATCCAGTATTCCAGCTGAGGCGGGCAGCATCGATCCGTCGGTGGCCCACGTCTTTCCATCAGTATAGGACGACGGAAGTAGTTTGCTTGCACCTGCGAAGCCCTGTATATGTTGTTCTGCTCTTCGTTCCCGGATGTCTCGCTGGATTGCTAGATCAGGCATTCCATGCGTCACGTCGTCCATACGCAGGTGGTTGTATATCATATCGGCAAGTTTTGTCCAGTTTGTCTTCGCAGCCTGAGTCCATCGTTTGTCAATATTGCACCGTTTGACGTTGACCTTGATATTGCCGTCACGATCGATGACCCAATTGCCTATATCCCTCAGATGGGAGATGTCTTTCTTTTTGAGACATAGTAACGTCTTTCCGTTGACCATCCTGCTTTCATGCGGAATCTTGTGATTGCATATATTGACGATATGGGAAATGGAGACATCACCTTGGACTATTTCCGACTGATCTGTGCGCTTCAGCGACATTGAGAGATTTGCCATCACCCTTTGTGCGATTATCCATCCTGCTGGTATGTTTTTCATCTGTCGTTCGTAGCTCCTCTTCAGGCCTTCTCCGTCGATGGGGTTTTCGCATCCAGCCTTCTCGCATGTCCAGTCAGCAAGTGTGATGAGCGCCATGTCTCGGTATGCTGGGATGTGATGGTTTAGGTCTCGATGAAGTCCTTCGATGGCAAGGCATGCATTGATTCTCGAGATGGATGGGAAGCCAAAGCCGTGAAGGGAGATAGGGAGGATGGCAATATCAGTCGATGGTTGGAAAGGGAAACCTAAGGTCTCGTGGACCTTGCGCATGATCAGTTTGTCCAGCTTTGTCGCATCTGTTGATAGAATAGGTTGGAGCGAGAGCAGGGCTCTGCATTTAGATACTATATTTTGTGCTACAAGCTTCCGTATGATGGTAATCGGGAGGCGACCTATAACTGTTGGGAATTGAAAATCATTAATAAATTGCTTCAGTTCATTGAACCGAGCCGTCGGATTGTCAATCTTTGCCCGTAAGAAATCCATATCGTCTTTGACCATTGTCACCGTGTGTTTTGTTACAACCATTGGGTCTTCTCCTTGTCCTGTTGATACTGAATCAAATGTCACTGTGTCAGTATACGTCTTTCCTTGTTCTGGCGCAAGGATGTATGCATTTGACTTTGTCCAGTTCGTCATCCATCCATACGCATATTGAAATCGCTCCATGATCAGCATATTGCTCCGCAATGATTCTATAGACCTTGAGAAGATGTACGAGTCATCAGTGGCTTCAACCATCGCAGTGAGAATATGAAGGTCTGCATCACCGGTATGTGGATCTTTACGCTCTTTGCCTGATGAGGTGATTATCAGGGCATCATTGTCAGTTTCAAGGACATCACAAAGATAGTAGTGGCCCATGCTTGTTGTAAATGTGGATTTGAGAGGTGATATGGGGCCTCCTTGTTTGCTGACACCAGATACTATTATTGGCGTAGTTGCGCCATACGCTGTTTGAATAAAGCACTTAACTTCGTGTTGCGCTGCGCGGTCAAGGTCAATTATTTGTGACGGAAGGCCATAGGCACGTATCGCATCGTAAAATCCATCGGGGGAGAGATAATCAAACCCTTTCATCTGGTCTCTTTTGATTGCGTAGACCGGCTTTTTGTGTCGGGTAGCCCAGCATTTGACCCCAGCTAGATAGCTCATGAGATCGCGTGTCTGTACACCAGGCTGCGCTGCAACTTGTGTATCTGGTAGTATGTGCTTTTCAGCAGCATATTTGATGAGGCACTGGTTCAGCCATGTCATTGGTGAGTTTGCGAGGAAATTAGAGAAACATAGGCCTCTCCAGTTCCGAAGATCTGTGCGGAGGCCCTTTTTATGTATGGTTGTCAGCCACATATTTTTGATATCTCCTGGAAAGCACGAGTTCATGACTTCGTAGTTATGCAGATCAAGTATGAGCGAGAGCGCATCATCAGACAATGCTTTGAGCGTCCACTTTTCCCATCTATCTGGCCCGGGGGATGGTGTATGATTTCCTCGTCGCATCAACGCTCGAAAATCAGCAAGCGTCGCCTTCTTTGGCCATTGAAACTTGTCATTTAAGACCCGCTGTTTTACTTCCACCACTGATTTTGTGACAAGCCATGGTTTAGGAAGATTTGGAATTCTGGTATGATCATAGAGCCTGGTGAAATATTCGCGCGTTGTAGCTTTGACCCCTTCAGGGTCGCACACAAGCTTATCAGAGTCATCCAGATCATTTATCGCAAACGGAAGAGGAATATAGTTTGATGACTGTATCATCTTTTTGGTCGAGCCATTTAAACCCATAAAAATTTGGCGTTTGTCTGACTGCTTGGCTCGTAACATGATCTCTTTTGCTCTCTCAGCATAGAGAGATTTGTGCAACCGTCGCCTCTCGTGATTGAGATATTTGAGAAAGGACTCATGCACATTTGACGCTGACTCGTTGTATGTTTTCCAACTCTGTGCATGATGCTTTACCGCCTTGAGCGATACATGATGAGTCCGATTTGACTTCTCAAATATGATAACACCACCAATCGTTCGAACCTGACACATGACTTTTTGAATCGCACCATTCGTAATAAGCTCCTTGGGTGGCTTGAAAGGTTTCCGAGTTCCAAACACTTTTGCCGCCATCGTCGTGATAATCTCTGTCAGATCATCATATTGCTGTATAAATGATACCTCATCAGTAATCTGTCTGACATCAATTGACTTAGCTTTAATCATAGCATCAACAGATTCTTGGAAAATTTGAAACTTCTCCTTCTCGGTTTTGAGAGGGATCTTGATCCTTGGCTTACTAGACTGCTTTCTGACGAAATCCTGTGAAATATCGTAAGTGGTAGCATTTGTCAGAGGTTGAAAGTTATAGTTAATTCGCGCCATTATTCCTCGATGGTCTGTGGAAGGAATCCAGCTATCATATCTGTTGATGACAAAAATCTCGGAATCAGCGAGATTTAGAGATGAAGAAACCACTCGATCTATTATGTTGCCTTCCGCTGATCGCCCTGTATGGGTGCTTCTACATGTCCAGTCATGGAGGCGAGTTCGATCTTCATTATCGCTCCATAAATCGTGACCATTTGCCGCATTGAGGAATTGGAGATATTGCCTTCGGGCTTCTTGTCCGCCTGTACTTCTTTCGAATGGAGCAACAGTCGCGTTCAAATCACCTGCAATTGTCCATGATGAGTTAGTTGTGCTGCACAAATTAGCCATGTCATTCCAGAAAGGCCGTGTTCCATCATCAATTCCAGGGTTCCATGGCGCATATGCGCCTATCATCCGATGCTGAGAATAGTTTCCACTTGTGTTTGGAAGAACAACATCAAGCGCAATTACTCTCCCCTTGAGGGATGTTTGACTGAGCATGACTCGCTGTACAATCTGAACATCCTTTCGAATTCCCATTACTATACCCCATTTGAATATATGGTGGTTTTCAGCACGTTCACCGGGCTCCTCATAGATATCATACTCGAGAAAGGGTAATGATTTGCTCAGCTTAGATTGAGTTTTTGTCTCTCCAATAACAAAAACGTGAGGTTTGAGTGCTCTGATGGCATTATTGACATGACTGAGCTTGACCGGTTGTACAAGGCCATTAGCGTTGAGCGCATATATTGAGAATGTTGAAGTCGAGGTCGATGCCAGCGCCATGGGAAGAAGACTCATCACAACGATAAGAAATCCAACAATAAAACACAGCTTCATATTTTCGGGAATTTTCGGGGATCTACAAGGGGCATTGTAACTATGACGGTATCCTTTCAAGTCCCTCAGTTTGTCAAGGACTCCATGGAATGTGCAATGGGTGCGTCGGCGACCAGGTTTTGCATTCATCATGGAGACTGAGATCCCGTCATGAGTCACGATTAATTTGTTCACATTTCCAGACATATAAGGACGTACCGATGACATGTCGGCATCCTCCTGAGGCTCAGAGTCTTGCGCATGAGTGTTCAGGGTGTCAATGCGTCGTTTCTTTGTTGCGCTATTATCATGATCATTAGTACCGGGCTCCGGAGATCCAGACTGACGATGATGAATTGGCGTAGCTGGGGCTGCTGCTTGCTGCAAGAGTCCAGGCGGAGCCGGCAATGTCGAGGTTGTAGCGTGGGGAACAGGCATCACTGGTGCTTGAGTTAGCTGGGGAATCGGAGAGTTGACAATGGCCATGAAGTCGTTTGATGCATTCTGGATTGTGTTTTGCAATTTTGTCTTCTCGGTTGTCATCGAATCGAGGAGTCGTTGCATGTTGCCCTTCTTCATCGGGTCGTTCTCGAGAAGGATACGCATTTCGAGATTGAGCATACTGACCGAGGTGTCGGTGATGTTACGCGAAAGCATAAGCTCGCGTGACTGCGCAATAATGGCTCGTTGGGTGAGGCAGACACGATTTTCAAGGCCGGAGAGTGCGTGAGTGACGGTGTTGAGAGAAGTTGTGACAGCGGTGAGCTGAAGCTGAGTCACTTGATGTTGTTGCTGATTCTTCTGTTCCATATCGTCGAGGCGGCGCGTGAGAGTCAGGAGGTTTTTGTTCATTGAGTCAGCTCCTTTGGCGAAATCTTCTCGGAGGTTGCCAAGTACCATATAAGCTGAATCTGTGTTGACTTTGTAGAGCATTTGGGGGGGTTGTAAGTTGTAGCGGGCAAAAGCAGTTTGGAAGGCGGCTTGAGAGCTGGGGCTCAGAACTCTCGCAGTATCAGCCCAAGTGGTCATGTGGAATACGTAGGCTTGGCTTTCATTTTTGGGGGTGCGAACGCCTGCAAGCATCGACTGTCCATCGGTTTGAAACTCTTCGAGCACCCATTGTTCGATAAGATTGCCGAGGCCTTCGTATTCAGCTAGCCCTCCGACAACGACAGTTCGAAGGGGTTTTCATTGGGATCTGTCTTCCAGCCATTACACGAACTGGATGTTCAAAGCCTTTGATTGTGATTTGTCCGCGCTCATTGATAGCGTCGACATCCAGTGGTTTTGCGAAATTGAGAGTAACGCCACCTTTGTTGAAGTATGAACTACACACCATGTAATTGTGACTTTTAGCCCACTGTAAAAGCTTCTCCTTCGCGGCCTCCTGTTCGCTCGTATTGAGGAAGTCGGGGAAACGGACCCACATCCGTTGTCTTGACCATATTTGCTGGCATCCATGATACATCCCATTCGAGATTGAAGGCTGCGAGGCTCTGCCTCCATTGTTGCAAAAGATCAGTGCGTGGTTCTGTTTCGGTCGAGCCAGAGAGGTAGTTGGGGTCAATATGAACGTAGCAGGTGGTTGTCCAATCAGGACGTGTTGAGAACGCTTCACTATGACTGGAGCCAGGGTAGGGTCGTTTGTTTTTAATTTAAGGATCGTCTCGTTCATTCAGCTGTATCGGGTCCGAGTTTTTCTTGTTTGCGCCCACACCGCCGGATGATGAGGCTTGCACCAGAAGCGAGGGTGACATCTTTAATTGACATGTGCTCATGATCATCCTGGGCTTGAACGACGTCTTGCGTAGTGGGAGTTCGTGGGGAGAAGGGAGGGATGACTGGCTTGGAACGCAAGCGTGTAGGGGTGGTTGGGTTCGCAGGCTTGTCAAAATTGTCCATCGTGTGAGGGAGGCTGTCAGGCTCGATTTGATAGATATGGCTTTTGTGGCTCAAGTTCGGCACCGATTTTCGTGAAAATTTAACGAGTAAGTTGAGAATTCGAAGAGGTGTGTTTTACGGGTTTAACGAGGGAGATCGCGAGGTGGATTGTCTGAGAAAACTCAAAGTTCGATATGTATGGGCTGTGCGTGGTGGTGGTTGTTGTTGTTGTTGTTGTTGTTGTTGTTGATTCTCAACGGAGACATCTGCCTGTTTTTCTCCAAATTCTTTTAAGTTCAATTTCGCACGACTCGCATGAGACGGACCGGTCACTCGGAGAATGCCGGTCAATTCGAACCATCGTTGCTGCGGTACGTTCAACCGCTCTCTTCGTTCACCTCACCCATCAGAGAATCGTGGAAATGATGGTATGTGGTTATAGCTCCGACAATTGGGTGGCAGTGCGGCAGCATGTTGTAAGGCCAGATAAGCCATTGCACAGAGCCGTCTATCCGATACACAGATTATAGATCTAATACCAGCATTCTACCAGTCTATATGCTTGTATTAATATTGTCTGAAAATTGTCTGACGATATATTCTTCTTACCAGAGTGGTTTAAGGCTTACATGCGCTTACAATTGGGTTGTCATTATTAGTTCATAACTGCGATTCATTACGTTTCTGGCACCACTATTATTTCAGCTGTATAACAATGTTATCATGCTGGCAAGCTAAGTGCATTTTCGTATCATATTTGTATTGACGTTGTAATAACATTGCGAGGAATTTAAGCCTTCAGGGGAATAATCATTAGCGGACAGTCGGACTCAGCTGGGGATGCGTCAAGGTTTGTCATTGATGACTGACTTCACTCAGACTTGTTCTGATAGGTATGGTTTACTCTGGTGTAAGAAGAAAAAAAATTAAAACATGGTTACCGACGACCGTCTGTCGCTGTCGCTGCGAGATTGCAAATGTTTCGTTTTGCAGAGTTCATAAAACCTCCCCTAACCTGATCACACCATCACACCATCACATGCTCGAACGGTTTTTAGACCTTTCGACGCGCGTCGCCGTAATCTCATCCCTCTTCCCTTCCCTCCCACCATCTTTCCCCCCTCCCCTCCATCTCTGCACCTCACCATGTCTTGTCCCAGGTATTTTAACCTTCTTATTGATCATCTTTATCATTTGTAACTGTTCTCATAGGATCATGACATCTTCCCTCTTCCCTTGTACGTCGAACCTGCATTGATTGCTGAAAAAATTGGTACTGACAGAGTTTGATAGCCTCAACCATCCAGTTCATGGAATGCAGGCTTCGGAAAGTCTCAAGGTACTCCTTTTGCTCTCAATTCCGTTGATTTTGATCACTAACCTACCTCCAGACAGATCAAGGGAGGAACCGGGATCCACCAGGTAAGCCCCCGAGTCACTTCTCTCCTATCAAACCCACCCTCACTCGACAGCATGTACCCTTACCAACCCTCATCATTTACGACTGCCGCTGTGGGCATGATTGCCTTGCATCTGCGCACTCCGTGTCTGATCCTTGCCACCGCGGGGATGTGTTGCTACACTTCCGCAAGGTACGTCTCCAGTCATCCCTCTTATGTAACTCAAGCATCCTCGCCCAACATCTCATCTTCGCTGCCGGACAATTTTTTTCATCATGTACGTACCCTCGCCTCTTCCCGCATTCATGATCGCGGCTGTGTGCATGCCCGCCATGCAGCCACCCACCGCAGTCCCTGTCGCCGCGGGGACTTATTGTAGCTTCCCTCTTACCTACTTTGTATTACCTCTGCATTTGATATCATAGCTCGTGAATATATTGCTTTTTCTGAAAATTTCCCTTGGTCCATGGTTGAATTGTACTGCATTATAAATTACATTCTATCCGACAAGATATTGTAAGATCTTTCTCCTATGACAACAGCACTACAATGTGTTGCCAATATTGCAGCTCAGACGAAGTGCTCGCCAATCTGGCAGCTCCAGATAATGTGTCCATCAATCTGGCAGCAGAATTTCAGCTGGTTTTAAAAGTCACACGTACAGTCATAATACCCCTATAATGGGTGCTATCATATTATACCAATATGATACCGCATCGGGGATATTATACCGCTTATACCATCTTATCTGGGATTATCGGTCTGTCCCAAACTCTCTGATGCCATCCCTCAGGCTGCCGTCTCAGTACGGTCCCAGCGGCCTCGAATATTTCCAGTATTCGAGGCCGCACCACCTTCTAGACTAGGGAAGACCCGAGTAAGCGGGAGATCCGCCAGGTGCGCCCCATAGCCAACCCAGTACATCCCCCCATTGACCTAGGCCCCCTCCCTTGCAGCGTGGCAGCGCCTTTGCGCCCTCTCCGCTACAGATTGGCAGACCATAGGTGGTTTCCACCCAACACAGCGCCCAAAGAGCCGCGCTGCGCATCACCCTCACTGTCCGTCCCGCGCTCCCTCCGCGCCCCATTGCGACGGCGTCAATGATGCCAATGCATATGTTTGGAAGACACCAACCATCGACCCGCAGATGTGGTCCCATCCGCAGGTCGATGGTTGGTGCCTTCCACTGATGACAGGCTGGTGCCGTGCATGGGGGTGTGGGTATGATACACGCTCCTTCCACGCCGCATCCCCTCGCGAGCCCGTGCCCTGATTGGCAATGCCCACCCCGCCAACCATGTGCACCCTCACCACGCCAACAATGCCAATGCACATGTTCAGGAGGTACATCGGCGAATTGGAATACGGCGAAGGGATGATGCGGTTAATTCCGCCGTCGCCGGTTGGCTTTCAGCTACACGGTAAGTGGCCTCGAATATATCTTGTACTCAGAGCACAGCACAGGAATCCCAGCAGGTGGGCATCAGGTGAGGGCAACAAGGATGAGGGTGGCGAGATGTAGAAGTCGATTAGCGCGGGATGCCATGATGTATTTAGAATTAGTGTTAATATATGAGTATTTTATGTGCTACACATTGAAAGCTGAGTAGTATTAGAGGGATAGGTATACCATAGAATATGTGGTGATGTTCAAAATTTCAGTAGGCATAAAATGGCATACAAGGCTGAGACTACCATATATTGCAATGTATGTGTACTGTCTAGGTGCCAAATGATCTGATATCTCATAGGCTGAAATTTGAACTTCTTGGTTGTTTTTCGACCTAAAGTAAGCAACCTAAATGGTATTGATTCCCAACCTACGCTCGCTAAGAATCATCCTAGAACATCATTAAAATCAATATAATGTTGGTCGATGTGTTAGGTTGAAAACCAACCTAACCGAGCCTCACAGTGCAATTTTGAACAATATGGCCGAAATTGTTCGGTGTGTCGAGAAGTTGTTTTGGGAGGGGGGCTCTAGTCAATTGTCGATATTTATTCTTTCCTTGACTGGCAAGCATTTCGGACTTAGAGACGATTCGCATCATGTACTCGCCGATGAATTTACTTCAGTAATAACTACTATATCAGATTGTCTTCAAATTCCTCTTGTCCCTCTAATTATGTAGCACGCATCCCCTATTGGCACGTAGGCTACCCATAACCTTCCGCAGACCAGCTGCCAGCCCCAAACTTAGTGATTCGAGCAGAAGATCACCATCCTTAACTTAGACACGAAAGTCACTGGGTAACGGAGCACTATATGTCTTGTCAAAGACGACTTTGTGATGACTTCTAAATTTGCAGCCTCTCGCCAAGTAGAAGTTTGTGTAAGGCTCTTCTCCTATTAGTTAGGTACGCCCTAATCTTTAAGTCGTTCATAACAGACTGTTAGACCTTTATGGCCCACTGGCAGTAGCTGCTCTATATCCAAAAAAAAATAAACATATCCCGTTTAAATTTGTTCCCAATTCCTCGCCCGGACCCCCTCGCAAACAATTGGCTACTACCTCCACCGTCCTGCACCCAATCTCTTCTCAGTCCGAAAAATAGCCAGGCGGACCTTATAGCTGATAGCCACATATCGAAGGCGCACAGCCGAAGCCATTCTGCTCGCGAGGCAGATTTGGCTCCTGGTCCCGGAGGGGCAACTCCCCTCGCTGTAGAAGCTGGGTATGAGGCTCGGTCTCTCCGAGTCGTCTCCGAGGCTAGGCCTTTCTGTTGGTCGGCGTCTGGCAAACCACTCGTTCCCTAGGTCCAGTTCGTCTATTGGATAGCTTGGATGTCGATGTCGAGGGAATGAAAGAGAGCTCGACGACGCCGTTTGTGCGACCTCGTCGACTGAAGGGTAGCCGTGGTGGGTATAGCCCGGATGTGATTTCGCTGACTTCAGGTGGGGAATATATTCATCCACCAAGCCATCCAGCTCGCTCTCGGCTGGATTACTCTGCAGGCTGCTCTGTTCAGTAGGCGTATTGTTGAAGGACGAACCCAAGGAATGCCTCCGCATGGTGCTCCTGCTGCCGTCGGTGCATAGGGATGGGGTCATAGTACTGTCCAACGATCCGGAGACGCCTGCCTGTGTATCTTCCGGTCCCATCATTCCTGTCTGATACCTCTCATTGGTGTATTTCGCAGGTTTGATTGTGGAGGATGATTCAGAGGCGCGAGAATTCAAAGGAGGTGGGAGGAAGCTATCGTCCATCTCTGCATGCGCGTTTATGGATTCCTGGAGAGGAGATCCGATAGTGTCTTGGGGGTATATAGGTGAGTCGCGAAGGGACTTCGACCATGGTACGGCTCCAGCCAAGGGATCTTGTGAATGTGTGCGCCTGAGGCGATCCGAGATCGCTCGTTCTCTGTCGTCTTGAACTCGTGTCTCGAGTCGAGAGCATTCCGTAGCGGATGCTTTCCTCCTAGCACGCATCTCATGCGCAGATGACCGGCGAGGGAGGGAGCAGCCACCAGTTTCCTGCTGCCTCCAGTCGTACTCCGACAAGACCTTGTCCATCGGTGGCATCAGCCCAGGGTCGACGTGAAATCGACGCTTTGCCCTCTTCGCTAGCAGCTGGGTATCGGTTGGGTGTGTGAAGCATGGATGAGTAGGTTGGACGTAGTTGTACTCGTTGATATCATTATGATACTTCGAGGATGAATCAGATATATCAGGTAGCATGGATAGATCGACGGGTGATTCTGCGTTTTAGAAGGTCATAGTCAACAGATGTTGCACCGCCATAATTATCTGCGAAGGGCTGGCTTACTGATATTGCAGCTCACTTCTGCGAGTGCAAAGCACAAGTTCTGAGGGAATCGGGGAGGAGCAGGCAAGAAGACGGAGCGAGGCTGGGCATTATAGGGACCCTGAGACGCATCAGACCGTCTCATGAAGAGCTCAGTCTGCAACGATATGCCATCCTTCTATGCTCGAGCAACAAATCATTGACGAAAGACGCATTTATTGATAGATGGTCGTCGAAAATATGCCTTTGAGAACATTTCCATAGCCTGAAGCCCCAGATGACGCCGCGGGCCGCAACACACAGAGCACATCAGAGCAGGACGGACCAGGATTAAATCAGGTTTTGGGAATATCAGGTTGCATTGAGAATATAGGCATGGCGAGTTCGGAGTGCGGGATCAAGGAAAACTGGAGGCATGATCCATTCATTTCTGACGACGAGGGTTTCGTGCACTGCCTTTACAGACGGTCGAGGCTGAGACACCTCCAGTGAATTTTACATGTTAGCTTTGAGGTGATGTGTGGACCTCTGACATGGTTTCGTGATAGACAAATTTTGTGAGATGAATGATGCGGAGAAGGTGGCAGTTGTGGAATGTCGCAGGTTATTTTTGTTTATGTAACTGTTCTCGGTGCCCCATGATCATCGAATTTCGTCAATCAGCATCTGTTGGGACGTTTACTCCAGTCTTCAAGCTTTGAGTAGCTTCTTGTCTTCTGCTATTCATTTGAAATTTGAAATGCGTCAAGGCGTCAAGGCGTCAAGGCGTTTGGTGTGCATTCAAAACAAGTCCGCGAAGTCGTGTGTAGAGTATTTAATGTAAAGTACAAAATTAGTTACAGACTTGGTATTAAGCGCTTCCGTTCTATCTACTATTATAACGGTATACAGGCAAACACATTAATCAAGGGCTCTATAATACAAAAATGAATACAATACGGAATGGGTGGCGTTAGGTTATTCATCATGGGACATAATCAAGAAGAAAATATGCGCAGAAAGGAAAACCGCCGATGGCTGCCCGAGCGCACGCGGGCCGGATTCGTTCGAAAGAAGGAGCTGCGCTTGCCTTCAGACCGTCCTTTGAGGTTGGTCGGCGAGGTGTAAGGAGCGGTTTTGGTGAGATTGGGGGGTTCAGAGGATGCGGAAAACAGGGA
The DNA here is from genome assembly GCA_009935795.1 of Pholiota adiposa. NCBI lineage: Eukaryota > Fungi > Basidiomycota > Agaricomycetes > Agaricales > Strophariaceae > Pholiota > Pholiota adiposa. The sequence goes on along the minus strand of QEYC01000168.1, from coordinate 123,404 downwards.
GTCGCGTTTGCCGCCAGATGACGACGCCTCTGAGCATCTCGGGTGGCAGATGGACCCGTTGCCAAGCGTTGGCGATGAAGGAATATCGTATTCATCGGCCCAGAATAAGGTCGATTCGTCCTCGTCGCTCCCATCGGCGTCGTCCCAATAGACCCGAGACCCGCTGCTGGGCAAGGTCGAGGCATGCTCTGCAGCGCTCAGGTGCCTGCGCGGCCCATCTGGGCGGTCCTGCCCCTCCCAAAATAACGTCATTCCGTAATGGCGAAGGACATACGCCGCAAATAGCTGCCTGTTCGTCTCATCATCCCGTTCCTCGACCATCTCTCCATACATCACCATCCGCCGCCGCTGCTTCTTCGCACTCCGGTCCCTTGGCCTCCGCACATATCTATGTGGGTTCTTTAGATACCATGCATAGTCGTCTTCTGAATCCTCCTCGGAGAGCTCCAACGACGCTGGCGAAGGTTTGTGGGCTTGGAGAAGCACTCTGTGTTCGGCCATCTGTTTGATAGCTTGTTTCGTGTTGGTAGATTGCTGGTCTCGGAGGAAGGAGGGGAAATAGTCATCTGTGCATTCATGTTCGCGTCTGTTAACGGTATAACGGGGGTACGGCCATTGTCGGGAGTCGGTGGAGGGGTCAGATGGTCCGCGAGGTCGGGTTTGGTCCTTCGGAGGCGAGCTTAACACGCGTCTCATACTATGAATGTGGTATGCGGAGTCTGCGCTATGTATGATCGGAATCGATTGAGATAAAGAGAGCGACGGTGGATAGGGAAGTGGAGGCGCGACTGTGCCTGTGAATTGCATGGTTATCGTGACTGGGCTTCAGAAATGAGAGGCGAAGGAGAAAATGAACTGCCAGGATGGATGGATGGATGGATGGAAAGGGCTCGTGAACGGCGAAATTAAAGGAATAGGAGGTTAAATGTGATTGGAGTCGTCAAATCGTTGGCAGGATTTATAGGCCAATATACGTCTAGAAAAGGAGACCGTTGACCACGTAATAAGGAGCCAGGAATAAGACAGGTCGCTTTAGCTGCGTCCTGAATGTGAGCAGGAGGGAAAGGAGGTCCAGCTTGGGAGCTCTAGTTATATGGGAATTAAGCGAGCTTCAGGGAATACTGCGCCGTAGCCTGAGGACCAATAGCCCGCGATGAAACGAGGGCAAGGGGGATTGACGCCCTTTACGCCATTGCACGCGGATCGAGTTTTATACCTCCCAGGTATGTATGACATCGGGGTGCTGGCCGTTGACTTGTCAGTTCGCGACGAATCTGGGCTGGATCGTGGGCAGAACCCCCGAATGACCGGCGATGCTATTCTTGGATCCGAGGTCAAGGGAGTCATGAAAAGCGTTACTGAGGCAGGATGGTGCTAAGTAGATTGTAATTGTAAATAGATGGCCATAGACCGCGAGAGATTCCTTGGTCAGTGTGGAGTCAGAGTTATTGTTCTTGGGATAAAGGTCGGGAGTCGGGCGGGCCCTGTGAGAGTCCCCGAACATAAACGGCGGCGGGTGGGTTTGAAACGTGGAAACAACAATCCAGTAGAATATTTGCCACAGGTCGTCGTCTTCGCAAAATGAAGGACCTGTCCAGGACCCTCCTCCATTTTGAGAGGAGAATCCGCAAGGATCTAATAATTTCTTCCGCGTCTGGAGCATCAAGATGCATGTATTCCACCGTCGTGCAGTCATCGTTGAATGTTGAATGGTAACCAGTCCAGACACGCCAATGAACCTTGGACGCGAGCCTATCAGAAATGAATGGATATGATGATAGTCCGAAGTGAAGACCACGTCCCATAATAGAACCCTGGAAATACGGCGGATGATAGAGTCAATCGAGGCGGTGTAAAGTCATAAGTGATCGAAAAATTCACAAGCATCGGAGGCCAACACTTCCTTGATTGGCACTGCGTCCTTACGAAGGCGAGCACGTTGAATATGCATCCGGTAGAGTCATTTTGGATTCTCGTCGTGGTTGGTGTTGACATTGACGTTGACGTTGAACATTTGTCCTGAGTTTGCCCACTGAGGTGGCGGTGCAGAACATTTCAATACCGTTCAAACCTAATATACAGCAACAACCGCTACTTGTTCCGCTCCCGTTTCGCGAAGTCATTCAGTGTCATTGAAAATGTCCTTCATCCAGGTCCTCCGCCGGCAGCCTGCATCACTAAGCCTACGATGCGTATGCAGGACATATACCACCGACAAGCCAGCAGCTGTTGACCAACCGAAACCCGCGAAGTCTGGAAAGAAAGGTGCGCTCAAACGCATTAGTAAAGTCTTTCTCTCTCATCATAACAATTCCGACTTGTGTAGCCGAGGCCTCATCACAAGCCAGCATACCCGTTTCTGCATGTCTGGCGGACACAATTCTGCCAGGGGTCAACTACCTGAAGGGCCAGGCCCCCGTCGTCGCGCTGCCAGACGACCAGTACCCGGCATGGCTGTGGAACGTCCTACAACCTCGGGTGTACGAGGATGACGGTCCTGGAGGAAAGAAAGAGCGCATGGAGAGGCGCAAGGCTAATCAGCAGGCTATCAAGGACCGGAACTTCATGCAGACGCAATAATTTGCGCGTTGCAGCAGCAGGCATTTAGGTGCGCCTGCGTTTCGGGTTTTTCTGTTTTATTTTGGGATTCTGCTTACACGGACGCGTCTTTCAGATGTAGCGAAAAGTATAATTTCTGGATGCAAAATCTTTTAAACCTATCTCTTCCCAACGGGCTGGCGATAGCTTAGTGTTTGTGTGTTTTCCCCACCTTGTGTCAAGGCTTAAACTCGCCTCAAGCCCAACTCAATCTCAACGATCTTGGAGTGTGCAACTCCACGGCGTCCTCATATCACAACGAAGCTCTCATCTCTCACTGCGGCAACGAAATAAACTTTTTGGCCTCCTGCCGCAAGGAAACCAAGGGGGCACATGGCGCCACGTTTTCTTGAGAGCGTTGCATATATGCGATATGATTTGTTCGACATGCTTTACTAGGTCGCATCTGACATTCCTCCTGTTGAATTCTAGAGCTGCTCTCCTCTATGCAGTTGCAAAATTCTTCCTAGTCCAACAGCCGCATATACAGAAGCGCCTCATTGCAGAACCACGACTTGCTCTCAAAGCTACTTGTCAGTAAGATTGATTTACCCAAGCTTTCAAAAAATTTCTGGCACTTCATAAAATCAATCCGCAGGCTAGAGCATGATACCTGTTTCATCTACGGGTCGCGCGTGCAGGTGAAGAAACTTCAAGCTTCAGGGCCACCTCTTCAAAATAGCTCGAACACCCTTTCCGACGGCCTATTACTTCGAAACCCTGGCTCTGTGCTAACCCTATGTATTCCCTACGGTCCCTGTACCCAGAAAAAATGACTTGCTGTGTCCGATTGCGGACCACGAGCCTGTTGCGTCTTCGACCACGTTGTTCGAGGCGCCTTTGCTAGCATGCGCAGTCCCTCGTGCTGATAAATTGGCCTCTACACCACGGCCCGCATCCGATTTGCCTCTGGAAGGCTGTGGATTTGCATGGAGGACCCATCCGTCTTATCCAGATGTACGTACTACGGATGCTTTGTTCGGTCGTTCTGATGGGTGCATTCCGACTTCTCTAGCTCAATGTCGATGACGATCCCTATTTAACCTTGTGCGTCCCCGACGACACTGTACTACCAAGTCCAATGTTTCCTTTAACAGATGCGCTGATCCTACGGAAGACTTCATCGGGCCAATGAGTGTGCCGCCGCGCGGCTGGAATACATATATGCTCGACATTACTTCCCGAAGCCAACCTTGCCTAAGTTAGTTCTCTAAAATCAGATGAATGACGCTTCTGAAAATGACGTCATCTTCATCGGCGAGACGTCCAGCTTTTCGTCATACCTCGTTTTTTATTCTGGAAGATTCACCCATAACAATAGCACAGGACCAACGGCAGGGTTGGTGTGTACTCTACTATGCAGTCACATGGGGATAATTATAGGCCTAATACGATCCTTGATAAGAGTGGTGCTTGAGTGGTGCTTCCTTCCTACTCTCACAGCCACTCCAACGATACCTCTCTTACTTGATACCCTATAATCTCCATATCAACCATGCCAGCTGTACCACAAGGCGAACGAAGCGCCCAAGTGCCTTCCAATGCATTCCGAGTGCTTGTGACGGGTTTTGGGGTGTGTATTTATCATTTGCATCACTGCCTCGTTCACGTTGTCGTCAAGATTGACATCGTTTCTTCTCCTTACGATGTCACCAGCTAACATAAGTTTGCCTGATCCGTAGCCGTTCTCAAAATATCTTGTAAACCCATCATGGCTGGCCGTTGAGCCTCTGCAGAACGCGATTCTGCACACCGACGTGCACTCGAAATCAGCCTCGTTGCCCGCCAAATCGGCGATCCCCATCACCAACTTCGAGCCGCGGCCGATCCACATAACGACGCTCGAAATTCCAGTCACGTACGACGATGTGCTCGAAATGGTCCCAGGCGTGCACGCACGGCCGCCCGCTCTGCCTGCAGACGCACCGGCGGAGTGCGCCGCGCCCCCTACGAAGAACTACGACTTCGTGTTCCACATCGGCGTCGCCGGCCGCGGGCCGCTGAGGATGGAGCGCCAGGGGCACAAGCTCGGGTACCACATGCGGGACGCGAAAGGTAAGCTCGCGCCGGTCGTGCGCGTCGTGCCCAAGGACTTCAGCCGGCGGGACGCTGAGAGCGGGCCCAAGCTGCTCACCGGGGGCTTGGATGGGATTAATATTGATCGGCTTTCGATCACGACCCCGGGGGCGGCGGAGAGTTTGGAGAGGGAGAGGCTTGGGATGGATATGGTGGAGGGCGGGGACACGCTTGCGCGGCCGACGAGGGGCTTTGGTATTGGGTATGAGAACTTCCCGGATGAGATCCCGACGGATATCGATGTGACGAGGCTCGTGGCTGATCTCAAGAAATCGGGAGTGGAGGTGCGTATCATTATTCACTATTTTGGAAAGATATAGGAAGCTGAAGTGGTGTTTTCTGTATACACTCCATACAGCAAATATACACTTCAATGGACGCGGGGCATTATCTTTGCGACTTTATCTACTACTGCTCGCTTGCTGAAGTGAGGCGCTCGACAAAGCCGTACGAGAAACGTCGCCACACGCAGGTGCTGTTCTTGCACTGCCCTCCGGTGAACAAGCCCCTCAGTTCGGAGGAGGTTACCGAAGCGATTAGGCGCATCGTCGTTTGGGTGTGCAGTGAGCAGCAGCTCGACGACGCAAAGGATGCGGCCGCTCAAGCCGTGGTCGGCGCGGGTATCGTTTAGAGAGCTGCTGATTCGTGCTGTGGAGCAGGCTCCTTTGCCGGCGGACATCCATGGCCGTCGAATTGCATATCAGAAGAACTAGTGTTGTTTGGAGAGTTCCTTGTACCCTTCTTCCTGTCCATTTTGACTGAAGACGCCGGGTGTCTTTAGGTGTTTTGTGACTTGAAGTTTCCAATTGTATTTTATCCAATCATCCAAGGATCAGAAATTATCCATGGGCGCTTAAAGTTTGTAAATAAGCACTCTCAAAATTTGTAGTTATTTTTTGTACTTACGACAGTATGACGAGATGTGCCCATTTGACCTGTAGAGTTTAGAGGTCGTTAGTATGTTGGTGAGTCGTTTATCTACATTTTGCAAGCAAAATTTGAACTTGAAGTTCATATTGCCCCTAAGCTTGAATCGTTCCACGTGATGCCGACAAATGACGCTTGCGCGCCAGCGCGAGACTTGTCTAATTCCATCATAACTTCAAAGCTCAAACCATTCTGTTTTTAAGCCGTTACGCGTCCAATGGCTGCAGAATCCAGCTCCAGTAACGCTTCAAAAGTAATACGCGTCCTGCAATCCGAAAATGCCCTCCGTACGCGCTTTTCGCATTTTCAGAACAGACCAAAACTGACTCCTGTGTGTTACTTTTTTGTGTGTGTGGTTGCCTCGGATATGTAGTCAAAGCGCGTCTGTACGAAATAGAGGAAGAGAAGGAGGGATTCAAGAAACAGTTGGAGGACATCCAGAAGGAATTGAAGGAGACGCAGGCTCTGCTCGGGCGCGCTGTTGTTAACGAGAGCATGAACAAGCAGAAGGTGTGTATGTTCTTCATGGTGGATTTGCACCGGAACCTTGGAATCGAAGTTCGGAAAAGTTTAACTCTCTTTTCTGGGTAGATGCAATCAACTTCGAAAGTGAAGGCTCCTTTATCTTGTCCTGTTGGTCCTGGTCCTTCGACGGGGCACAAGAGACGCGCGAATAGGGTAAGATGGGCCGTCACTAGTTGATGCAAGATACGTGACTTATCGCAAAACACAGAGTCGCTCGCCTTCTTTCGAAATTATGGAGATCTTTGAAGTACTTCCCGTCAAAAAGGAAGAGGTGCTCAAAAGTTTCGGCGTTGTTCGGTTCGGAAACGCTAATTCGTACCTCTCCAGTCTGTGGCACCTACAGCAGCGAAGCAACCTTCTGTGCAGTATAAAATTATCTCACGGCCTTCTGTGTCTGAAAGAGCACCGAAACGCCAGAAACTTGTCGTAAGCGCGTCGTCTTCAGTACAGTCTAAGGTGCGAATCCAAACAATGGCTTCCCTCCGAATCATTCCTTTAACACCTGAAAGTACAGGAAGCTGATGTCATCATGGTATATATACTATGCTTTCAGCTTTGAAGTGGCGAACTCACCTCCATCTTGCCTAGATTGATCTTACTTTGGACGAAGTGAAAGATGAAACTCGAGATATCAAAGTAGAAACCGCTGGAAACCAAAGTCAACCTGAACAGCTGCCTGTTTCCAAAGATGTCTCGACGGCCGCGCAGAATGAAACCGTCAAGACGCCCGCTGTCCAGGTCCCTTGTCAGGTATGTGGTCCTTTGGCAGATTTTCTTGGAAGTAGGGTCTCACATCTTATTCTGCAAGGCGTCTAGCACTGGTGTACAAACGTCACCCCCTCCCTCTGAATCAATCTCCCATAATTTGGAAACGACTGTAGTTCAAGTTCAGCCTGAACAACCACCTATCGCTGAAGAACCTTCTGCACCCCAGGAAGTCATCCTGACACCCAATGAAACTCCAAACACTGGCCCTTCTTGTCAGGTAAATGTGCTCGCACCTCTTCTAATATTCATGTTTCATGTTCGTTGTTATCCAGACCCCTACAGCGGAAGACTCGGAAATAATCAAGGGAAAGCAAGTGTTGCCAGCATCCACTTATGAGGCCAAAAGAGAAATCGTCGAAGCCCTACGAATCGGCCCTCAGAACCATATTACAGCTGAAGAAACCAGGGTTTCTGAGAACCGGGAAGTTATTCCGGTAAGGCAGCATACGCCACGCAAAGAACGATTTGAAGACTTACATGCTCGCCAATTGTAGGAGAAACCTGCCAGCGAAGTACAGGCCTTGACCTCGGTTTCCATCTCGGCCAGCAATGCTCTGGAAAGCCAACAACCTGATTCAGCTGTAGAAGGACCCAAGGCTGGTGTATGTCTGGTTTCTCTGTTTTAGTATCATTGACAGAAAGCTGATCAACCGAACCCTCATTTAGGTTCAATCGTCGAATCAAGAAAGCGAAGAAGCGGTCGCTCCATCAACGCCAACCTTAGAGGTTCCAAGAGAAACGGCTCCGAGACAGACGAGCGCTGAGCAGATCTCTGCTACGAAAGAGATCTTCGTTTCTGCGAATCATGCAGCTAATCCGAATTTTAATAACTCCAAGCCAGCACCTGTGGTAAGCGAATCCCAATACGAACGTCGTACAATTCTGAATCATATTTCTTTATTAGACGCCTGTATCAGATGCTGAAGAACGAGGACTGCCGCCCGCCTCGACCTCGAACCTTCCTCCACCTCAGCCTATCTCATCTTCGTCGAATTCGAGTACTCATCAGGTTGGGCTCCCCACACAAAAGTGTTAGACTCGGGCTTACCTTCGCGTTCCCGGACTGCAGGGCTCTCTGGCGTCAGACTCCGAGGTGTCTGCGACTATCTCCAATCAGCTCGGAAATACGCCTCCTTCGACTCTGGAGCAAACCAGGGTTCGCGTTCTTTTATTTTTTTCATCGCTTGTCGAGAAGCTAACTTTCATTCAATTTAAATTTATAATTAGGTCGATCCTACATTGAATGGAAGAGTTGACCAAGAGGTGGCTTCATCAACGTCAACCTTGGAGGCCCAAATGGAATTGACTACGACCCAGTCCCGCGTTGATCAAATCTCTGCTGCCGAAAAGGTTGTTTCCGAGAGTCGTGCAGACACCGAGAAGCACACAGACTCAGTATCTTCTCCCGTGGTAAGTGTATCCTGGCCAGGGTATCATATTCATTAATTCATGCTCTTTAACTATAGGCGACTACACCAAGTGCTCAGGAGCCACCACCATTCTCCTCCGTTTCTATTCCTAATCTTCCTTCAATGCAACCTATCGCATCTTCGTCGAAATTAGCCTCCTCTCCTCAGGTAAACGGGCACCACCAGGACTTATCGGACCGAGTAGAGCTCATATGTATTTCTTGCCATTAGATTTCTTTCGCGTCCAGTCCTAGGATGCGATCATCCATGTCCAAGCCTATCTCAAAATCTGTTTCGCGCTCAACTACTACGTTATCCTCAATTTCAGCGGCATCAACGGGATATATGAAATCTACAGGAAATTCTACGGTCCGTTCATGGCCATTTCTCTCTCATTATTCCGTTTCTCAATCTAGCTGTTTATCTTAAAGACCAAAAAGTCGACGACTGGGAAAGATGTTTTTACCCTCTCACAGTCCGTCGTCGAGAGTTATCTCAAGTCCGCACCAGCTCTCGAAATAAACCCTCCGCCGCTCGATCTTGAGGTTTCGCGAGCTTTTTTACGAGTCGCATACGGAGGTAGCGATAGGATGTGGCTACAAAAATTTCACGCGAATCGAAATCCCTCAGGAAATCACATCAGGCGAGTAGTGTTTCCTATGCTCTCTCTCAATCCTTGCATGCCAAGCACTCCTGGAGAATCGGGGCTTGTATTCGCCTCGCGCCATGAAATATTGGAGAACCTGCCCTGGACTGTCTTTTGCAAGCGGTCGAGCGCAGCGCCGGCTGTGTGGCTTTACCTTGGCGAATACGAGAACACGCTTGCTGGGGTGATGAATGCTGAGCAATTCCGGTCTCAAACTCCTCATGTGAGTGCCATTGTGGTTATGACATTCAGGACGCGACGTTAATTCATGGTTTTTGGTATTGGAAGGTACAACGCGAATGGGCAATGTCAATTTTAACCTGTAAACAGTTCGACGTCTATGTTGGGATGCGTGCTCGGATTGCACTGAGGAAGGCCGGTATCATTCCTGTTACCTCCCAGTCTACGGCCGAAGAAAATGAGAAGGAGGAAAAGTCTCTGGTAGAAACTGAAATGCTGGAGATCAAATGCGATCAAGGAATGCCGGTCAGCAGAGACGACATCATCAAAGCCTTCAGTAGAGGTGACGAGGTGCGTCCAATTCCACGATTTGGGATTGTAACAGAGCTTGAATGCTAGAGTTCTGGGTAGGCGATTGACATCATCCGGATGCGATGTGTCAAGTACGATCATGTTTTCGCCAATGATATGAAGGAGAAGCTACCTCAATATTCAGGGATGTTGGCCGCTGGAAAACAGAAGAAGGCTGTACGAGCGAGCAATACGCGCAGGAATACTCGCCTGGCCAAGAGTGCGAGTACGAATGATGCTCAACCACAGCCCGAGCCTGAGCCCATACCCGTTCCTGCGCCCGTTCCTGTACCTGCACCTGTACCTGTGCTCGTGCCTGCGCCAGTGCCAGAGCCGCCATTAGTTGCACCATCGGCAGCCTGCCTCCTACCCGCTGACGATGTTCAAGGAGAAGATGATCCCAGTGGTGAAGATTTTGGCTATGAAGATGATTCAAGTGATGTAGATGATTCAAGCGATGAAGATTTTGTCTTATGATGAAGAAGATTTCAATAACTTGAATTAAGACGACGACTCCGTGGCGCCAGGCTCGTCGGTTGCCGCGTCGAGGACTGAACCATATCCTACGAAGAGTGCAGGATGATGAGTCTTTTTCACGATTTTGGATTATTTTGACCCCGAAGAGTACTTGTTGCTTTCCCGTTCTCGATTTTTGTTTTTGTTTTTGGACCTGACTGCTCTGTATAGTAATCATTAATAATTGGCAACATATCTTCTTGTACGTGGTCGACTATCGCTGTCGTCGTTGTTGTAATATACATTACTTCTTGATTAAGACCTGCAAATATCCGTCAAATGTAGCGAAGGATTGCCCGGAAGAATCAAATCCTTCGTATTGTTGCAAAGATTATGGTATATGTTGTCCAGTAGCGCTTCGTGTATACGATATTCTTCTATGATCAAGTTTTATGGATTGGGTTTTTCGAAGTGGATGTACTTGAATGTGTGTTTGCTGTGCTGTAGACGACAGTGTTGTTGAGGCACAGTAGCATCTTTCGGGCAGCAATCTGAAGCATCTGGGGGCGTTTTCAATGCAAGAATACAATACGAAAGTACCGCCAGTAATTTCTCCGGAAGGTACAGGTGGGGCCATGCGCGTAGAGGATGGAGAACTGGTAGAAGTCGTCTAGGCGGACTCAAAAATGGTAGCAACTGCAGATCAAACTTCATGAGAGTAAATGTCGCGGGTGCTTTTTGTTTTGATCTTCTTGCTCGTGTTCGGGGGCGGTTCTGTATGGCTGTCCAAGTGGGGAAATATTCCCCGTAAGAATATATTTCCAATTTGCGTCTTCGCCAACTTTATCTAAGTGTTATCTACGTGCGCGTAAACTTTATTAAGGACTTTTAACTATATTCAATGTATGGCGGTCCGAGTGGGGTTTTAATCCCCGCGTAAACTTTTGTAGTCCGAAAACTCTTTAGTCACATTTGTTAGGTGCCCAAAACTATATTGAAGGACTTCACTAATGTTTTCAATGCTTTTTGTGTGCGCGCGTGAACTTATTCACCTGCGCGTCACAACACTTGGGCCGCGCGCGAACACTTTTACATGCGCGTCAAAACATTTGAGTGCGCGGAAACATTTCAAGCAAATTTACCACTTTTTATTGACTTTTTAGCACTTTTTGAGGGTTAATTGAGAGCGCGCAAAGACATTTCAATGCGCGGAAACACTTTTGTGAGTGCGCGGAAACATTTCTAGTGCGCCAAAACATATGTAGCCGGAGTGCCGTGATTATGTAATTGATCCTTTCACGGCATCGGCTAACGTTTGCCGAACCACCGGCAGCGGAGCTTGAACGACTTCGCGTTGCTGGAGTGTCTGTTCAATCATAATCTATTGGGATGAGTACCTCCAGCTTACTTACAAGTCAAATACACCATAGTCCTTTTCAGTTTCCGCCTCAGTTCTCCCGGCAAGTGTTAGCCGATGCCGTGATAGAATCAAATACATAATTACGGCATCGCGGCTTTAACAGTGTTGGCGTACTAGAAATGTTTCCGCGCACCCACAAAAGTGTTTCCCGGCATTGAAGTGTCTTTGCGCGCAATTAAATATTGCTCAAAAAGTGCTAGAAATCGTTAAAGAGACTTAAATGTGTTCACGCGCACTCAAAAGGTTTCACGCGCACGCAAAAGTGTTTCCGCGCAAGTGCAAGTTTGTATTGGGGCATTAGATAATAGTCAAGGAAATGTATTAATGTTCTGGGGCATCGTAAATAAATAGGAAAAAGTTTTCGGACTACAAAAGTGTACGCGGGGATTAAAACCCCACTCGGACCGCCATATCAATGCATTTTTACTGTGCGCGTGAACATTTATTGGGTGCGCGTAGAAACATTTGAGTGCGCGTGAACATTTTGGGGGTCCGCGTAGAAACACTTCAGTGCGCGGACATATTTTGGCCGTTTTTTGAGTGCGCGTGAACATTTATTGAGTGCGCGTAAAAGAAACGGGATCCTGTTAGTGCGCGGAAACATTTTGAGTGCGCGAATTCTAAGTAAGCCGTGATGCCGTGATTAGCTAATTGATCCTTTTCCGGCATCGGCTAAGCTTTGCCGTCGTTGCCGCAGCGGAGAGATTCAAAATATTGCATTAAGCGCCCAAGCCAGTGCCCTCCTACCAGCTCACTACCTTTCGGATCACTCACATGCTAGCTATGTAGCACCTTTATATGCATATATATTATTTGAGAAATGACTATACTTACCCAGGAGGCTCTCTGTTCACAGAGATTCCTGTGACCTTTCCTGTGACCTAACTGGGTGTAACTACTATAGGTATTCCACTCAGCCTCTCCTCAAATTGCTAATTTATTGGATTCTGTTACATCTCACGGCATAGACAGGCGTAGATGCGTGCTTCGCTGCATAGGTGGAGGCATTGTTGAAGAGCGAGAGTGGCACCTAATCAGATTAGATAAGCGAGATCAATCTCCGCTGCGGCAATGACGGCAAAGCTTAGCCGATGCCGGAAAAGGATCAATTAGCTAATCACGGCATCACGGCATACTTAGAATTCGCGCACTCAAAATGTTTCCGCGCACTAGCAGGATCCCGTTTCTTTTTACGCGCACTCAATAAATGTTCACGCGCACTCAAAAAACGGCCAAAATATGTCCGCGCACTGAAGTGTTTCTACGCGGACCCCCAAAATGTTCACGCGCACTCAAATGTTTCTACGCGCACCCAATAAATGTTCACGCGCACAGTAAAAACGTGTTGAATATAGTCGCAAGTCCTTAATAAAGTTCACGCGCACGTAGATAACACTTAGATAAAGTTGGCGCAGAGGCAAAATGGAAATATATTTTTACGGGGAATATTTCCCCACTTGGACAGCCATATTGGACAGCCATAGGTGGGACATGGTGGTAGAGTTTCGGAGGCGTTTGTAGTTGAGGTACGGAGGACGAATAAGGACATTTGCCCCTAAGGAGAAGCTTTTGCACAACATGGCCAAATAACATACGCGTCGATGAACGCGTCAGTACTAACGACAATTGGTTCTGCACTTCTTCTGTCTTTCCTCCTTTTTCCTCAGCTTAGAGCCTAACCGCACATTATGGTGGCCACTACAACAGAACAGGTACTTTGGATCTTTCAAATTTGCTGTCGATACAGTACTAATCGCCTCTGTAGCTAACCGCTTTAGCAGGCACGACTGTCAGTACGTCCCGTTATATTTCTTGATCTCAGTAATGGACCTAACACCTATCTTTCTAGTCGTGCATCCTTTGGTTCTGCTATCAGTTACAGACCACCATGCCCGCACTGTCTCGCGCAGTTCGCAGAAGCGGGTAGTCGGCGTGCTCCTCGGACAAGATAATGGAAAGACAATAAACGTTGCGAATTCGTTCGGTATCCCGTTCGAGGAGGATGAGAAGGACAGCAAGACGTGGTTCTTGGATCATAACTACATTGAAGGCATGTACGAGATGTTCAAGAAGGTTAATGGTGAGTTCTACAAATTTGCCTGGGGTACTCTCTTTCATGGCGCTAAATGCAAATTTATTCAGCTCGGGAACGCATGATTGGATGGTATCACACTGGACCCAAGCTGCGGGCCTCAGATCAGGAGATCAACGACCTTTTCAAGCGATTTATTGCGCGGCCGGTCATGGTGATCGTCGATGTGCGGCCACAAGTCGTGGGGATGCCCACAGATGCTTATTTCGCAGTTGAAGAAATCAAAGATGTACGTTACAGTTGCCTTTCCTCCCCCCGAAGTTTTCAGCTGACATAGAGTAGGATGGCACAGAAACACGGAAAACATTCCTCCACGTTCCTTCCGCCATCGAAGCCGAAGAGGCAGAAGAGATCGGTGTAGAACACCTCCTGCGCGACATCAAAGACTCAACGACTACAACGCTAGCCACGCGGGTGAGCGAGCAGCTCGCCTCGTTGCGCGGCCTCGAATCGCGCCTGTCCGATATCCAAAAATACCTGGTCGAGGTCGCGGCGGGTACGATGCCCGTGAACCACCAGATCGTGTACCACCTCCAAGACGCGCTGAACCTGCTACCGGATCTCTCGGACCCGGTCACGACGCAGAGCTTCGCATCGAGCACAAACGACCAGATGCTCGTGGTGTATCTCAGCAGCCTGCTGCGGGCGGTGATTGCGCTGCATGCCCTTGTGGATAATAAGACAACAATTGGACGAGCGGAGCTCGAGGAGGGTGAGAAGAAGGAGAAGGAAAAGGACGCGAAGGAGGAGGCAGGCAAGAAGGAGGGCAGCGAGCCTAGTTCCGGGAAAGCTGAGGGTGCTAAGAAGGCGGACAAATAGGCTCTTGCGTGCTTTTTTTGCGGCTGCTGTTCTTGTCAACGAGGTGTTTTGTATTAATTCAATTCTTTTTTTGTCCTGGCCTCGTTTATATCAACTCTGTCGATGGGCTTCCATCGTGTCGCCGTAGAATAGAACCCTTACGCTCGAGAGTGAGTCAGAAATAGCAAAACCCTGGCAAGATCCTGCTCCCAAAACGACATTGACATTGACAATGAACGCAGACGGCGAGGTACCGTCATCGGCGTCAGATCTCAGGCATGACTCATATTACATAAACAATTGATCACAATTTTTTTGTGTGCGTATAGGTTTCTTGAAAAATGCACCCTTCTTTCTCAACCACCATCATCTCTTTTTCGCCCCGCATTCTTCGCTTGCAGTTGACGGTCGCTGGTAGTTATCGGAAAGTACGTCTTTGGCTCGTTCGTTCGCCGATATCAGGTTCTGTGGGGTGGCCCCATCATGAAGGAATGGCCGGTGTTGGAGCGAAGGCACTTGGTGTAGAATTTGCGACCTTCCTTTGGATGGGCATCGTTCGCGCATCGCCAAACGCTGGAGCTTATCGTCGGCTGCCTGCGTCGCCCTCTACGCCAGTCCTCGCCTCCCCAACTTTTTTAAACCTTCTTGCTGTCTATCGTTGGCCGAATTGATGACTGATCAACTTTTTTTACGCATCCACAGATCCCACATAAAACTTTAAAATCAACTCGCCCTTTTTTTACGACCATAAACAAAATGTCTGGTGCTCGTGGATGCTTTAACTGCGGTGGTTGTGCGTGTCGTTGTCGTTGATGTTCTGTTTTTTTCCCCTCCCCATTGTTCCCCTTCTCCTTTGATGTGCTTTTTCGTTCTGTGTGGAGCGTTTTTCCCATACCCTTGCCCGGTGTCTATACTCCCTTCTTCCTTGCCAGGTGGGCACCTATGCCTTTTGGCGGCTTGGTGTTGCGCTGGCCGGCTCCCCCATCACCCTCATTACTGTCCCTTCTGTTGTATTATAGACGGGTGCAAGTGGAGGCGAGCACCCTTTGTTCCTTTGTCTCGGGGTTTTTTAACGTTCGCGAGAGCTTCTATGTTCCTTATCGTCATGGTGGAACCTAGTTTGCACAACCAATCTCGTTATAACTCCCAAAAAAAACCTAATAAATTGTGCTTTTTTATTCTCTCCCTCGTCCATGTGTACCATCATCGCCGTCATGTCTATTGCCTGAACCTCCACACATACACGCACACACATATCCCTCCCTCTGCTTTTCATGTTTCCAAAAATCCGCCGTCGTGAACCCGTGTCTTACCTCTGTTACAGTTGGCCACCAAGCGGCAAACTGCCCCAAGGCTGGAACCCCTACCTGGTAAATCAATCATTCCTCATCTTCCTCAACATCGTCGTCTCTATGCGTCAACGTGTCTATTGCCATGACCTCTTCTCTCTGAGATCGCTCGCTGCGCTGCTGCGAAGCTGAACACCAAAGACCAATGCGCTATCTCCTCTTTTCCTCCCTCCTTATCTGTGGACATATTGTGTTTTTGACTAACACGAACTTCTTTTTTGTGGCGTTCTTGTCTTGTAGCTACAACTGTGCGTATTTTTAGTTCATCCTCATGTTGTGGGTCGTTTGCTTATCTGTTGTTTTTCTTTCTTTCTTTTTGGTAATGTGGATTAGGTGGTGCTGAGGGACACGTCTCTCGCGACTGCAGCGCTCCCGCTAAGGCCAAGTCGTGCTACAAGTGCGGCCAGGAGGGACACATCGTGCGTTCTTTCCTTGTGTTCAGGGCTGTTGGAATTGTTGACATTTTTTTTTTCGTGGTTTGTAGTCCCGCGACTGCCCCGAGGCTTCGACTGGAGCCTTCAGCTCCGGCGGCGGCGGCGGCGGATCTGGCTCAGAGTGCTACAAGTGCGGCAAGGTTGGCCACATTGCGCGTGCCTGCCCCGAGGCTGCTGCCTCTGGTGGTGCTGGAGGAAGCTACGGTTCGTTCGGCGGTGGAAACCAAAAGACTTGGTAAGAAAATTCATTTTGTTTTGTCGAGGCGGTTGGCTTATGTATTTTATAGCTACTCCTGCGGTGGTGTAGGCCATTTGTCCCGCGATTGCGTCCAGGGCTCTAAGTGCTATAACTGCTCCGGCGTTGTATGTTTTGTTTTGTTTTTTCATTAAGTTTTGGATTTCTGATATCCTGGTATTTTTTAGGGACACATCAGCCGCGACTGCCCCCAGCCCCAGAAGCGCGCATGCTACACCTGCGGCTCTGAGGGCCACATCTCGCGCGATTGCCCTGGAGCCGGCGCCGCCGACGCTGCTGCCTAAGCGCCCTGTTTCTCCAAGCTCTTTCTTTTGTGACGGGGGGAGGGAGTTTAGTCGTTGCTTTCTGAGTAGTGTACGATACGATACTATGGCTACTTGCATCTTGAACCATCCCTTCTGTTTTGTGTAATAAAAATGAAATCTTTCAAGTCCATCCCAATCACCAATGAGGCATTATTAGTCAGATAAATGCCTCGAACTTGGGAGAGCGCGGCTCGATCCGGACGGATTTCCGATTTACCCGTGTTTTGACGCAGAGCTGTTTCTGCTGTTGTATATAAGTCCTTCCTCCTCCTCTCCCGTAACATTTATATTTCGAAAATGCTAGCCCTCCGCCTGGCGCGCTCATCGGCCCTCAGGTCAGCCGTTGCCCAGCGTCGCTGCCTCGCCACCGCCACCGCAAACCCTGTCGACGTCGCTGCCAGCTCCGCCACCACTACCTCCTCCCGCGTCGCCCCGATCCCCCTCTCCAACATCGAGGCCCAATGGGAGAAGCTCAGCAGCGACGAGAAGGTCGCCGTGCACGAGCAGCTGGAGCTCCTACAGCAGAAGGACTGGAAAGAGCTGTCGATTGATGAGAAAAAGGCCGGTTAGTCTGAGGCATTTTTTTTTGTTTGAGCACACTTCTTTGTGTGAGCCCGCCGGGGGCTGCGTCGGCTCCTCCTGGGTGGAGGGCGACGCGTTGGTGATGGTGCATTGTGTGCGCTGGGTGCTGATGGGTGTTGTTTCTCTTCTTTGGTGCAGCGTACTACGTGGCGTTTGGCCCCCATGGCCCCAGGACGCCCACCAGCCAACCCGGCGACAACTTCAAGATCTTCCTCTCCACCGCTGCGCTCGTCGGTCTCTCGACCGCTATCTACTACGCAATCCAGACTCGAGGTATGTGTCTTTTCTCTCTCTCCGCTGGGGATGCATAATGAGACGTTGCTGATTGGTTTGGTTGCCATGCTTAGCCGCACCCCCTCCCAAGACCATCAACAAGGAATGGCAAGAGGCGTCGAACCAACGTGCCCTCGATCAGAAGATCAACCCTATCAGTGGTATGTGCTTTCTACGTTGTTATCATAGCTGTTCTACGCGACATGCCTTTGTTGTCGCTTAAAACCCTTATGTCTTGCATGTTCGTTGGCGTTTACTGACCCTTATTCTCTCAGGTATCTCGTCGGAAGGTTACTCTGGCAAGGGCTACGTCGATGTGTAGAGCACCTCATTGCATCGTCGTCGTCGCTAAGAGAGAGAGAGGGTATAATTCGAAATGTGGAAAGTCGGGACAACGTTTCAGTAATAATTGAAGCAGCCAAAAACCAGCCCAGCCAGCCGTCCAACCCAGCGAGCGCGACTCTTTTCTTGTTTTATTTTATTATCACACTTATCCCTTCTCCCACCCATTCATGTTGCCTTACTCACTTCTTTTCCCCCTTCTCTCTTTTCAATCCTTCTGCTGCATACGATAGCGTGCATAGACAACAAATCGAATCGAACGAGCGTTTTATTATTCGATGTGCTTGAGCTCGTCGTTCGCTTCGGATACCAGCCGCTCCGAGTCCCTTGCGCTACCTTGGAGTGGAGCACGACGCTGGAACCCATCTCGTGCACTCTATCAGCGTCCTCGCAGGAAAACGAAGGCGCATTAGGACTAGCGCTCTTTCAGTGATATGAATGCACCAACTCATGATCTCCTCCATGGCGCCCGCAGCGGCAAAGCCCATCTAGAATGTCAGAAACAATGCTCTTGACGCCCTCCAGTGCTCTCTGGAGCGGGACCAGACCTGGAGGTACCTGACCGAGAATAAATTAATGACGCCCTATCTCGCTCTATTGATTGTTTTTTCGTCTGTTTATGGTTAAGTTTTAGATGCCATCAGTGGGAGATTGGGGGGTGTTTAAGCTATTTGGGGACCAATTGGCGTTCAGGGTGTGGTCAGCGGGCGCACGGGGCGTGCGTGCGCATGGAAGCGCGCGAGCCTCGAGGTGCGCTGTGCGTCGGTCACAGTGGTGCGGGTTGGTGAGTTTTAGTTTTGTGCGTTGGCAACTTGAATGATCGCTCGCGCTTTTGAACCTATAGGCTTCAACCGAGAAGCTTTTTTGGTGAGGCCAAATGCGCGATTCTTTTTAAATCCTGTGAATGGATTGCAATATTGAAGCCCTCCCACCGAAAATCAAGTAGCCCTTCAAAGCTTCAAGCTCTGGCAGCGCTTCAGCCTCCAGGATCGCACAGGATTTTGAAAATCTTGGGGCAAGTGCTGTGGATCAGCTGTTCCATTCCTTTTAATTGTGACAGGACTGCATACAGACACCGATGCGGTGAGATTCTCAAAGCTCAACGTCAAACCTTGATTGAATTTGCTTCTATCTATCCGCAGCTCGAGCGGAAATGACACGCAAGAAAAGCTTTTTTCACAGGTGCCAGCAGCTGACTCGTTACAAAGCGCTGGTGTGCAATTTTTGTTGTGTTGTTTTTCAGTACTGACGGCGCATTGGTTGGCTCTCAATAAGATACCGACGAACTAGCAACGATGTAGTGCACATAATTTGCTGCAACGCGCGAAAGCATCTACAGTATCGATTCCATCGACGCATGGAAAAATAATGCCAATGCCGTGCCTTCCGCCTCGTTTTGCGGTTCTATTTCATGTAACCGTGATGTTGCAATGCTTCTAAAGTTCTACGGGTTACTATGGGCGCTTATTTCGTTCTGTATAAAGCACTAATATCGTTTTTTTGGTTCGTTGTGTTACTTTTCCCCTTCAATTCGACGCACGAGATGAGTGCTCCCCCGTCTCCGGATACTAACCCCAACCAAAACAACATCGGCGACGGCAACGATACCAATTCCGAAAATCCAAACGCCAACAACGCCAACAACGCCAACAACAATGCAGTCAGCAACAACAGGAACAACAATCACAACCGCATCGTCATCAGGACGTTCGTAAATGCTCTAATGCAAAATGTTCTCGACCAGCTGCCTCGGGAGTATATCCGCCAGCTCCCCGCGCAACTCCTGCAACAGGCCAAAGAATTTGTCAAGGAGCACATACTCGCAATAGGAGGCACACTCTCCACGGCAGGCCTCGCGGTCCTCGCGCCTTCCCTTGCGGTGGTGCTTGTGAACGCCCTAGGGTTTACCCTGAATGGTGTCGTCGCAGGTGGGTATATTTATTACTAAAGTTTACCATCTTTCTAATCTCGTCGCTTATGTTAGGTAGCATCGCTGCTGCGCTGCAGTCATCTATCTACGCTGGGGCTACTGGGGGTATATTCTCTGGATTACAGGCTTTTGCGGCTACGACAGTTGTTGCATCTCCCGCAGTGTTGGCTGTGGGTGGCATTATTCTGGGAGCAGGCCTGGGGTGTCTTGGATGGAAGCTGTGGAAGTGGTACAACTCCAAGGGACCTCGACCACCTCCAAGTGGGCAGGCAGTGGCTCTTCCATCAGATTCGACTCGACTGTTGCTTGAATAATTTTTTTTCTGTCAAGTTTTACGCCATGTACCTATACTCAATGCATTGCGTGGCGGGGCCACAAAATTTACGTTGGCTTTATCGGCTCCTCCTTGGACGCTGGATGACTCAGATAAATTGATGTATGAATCGCAAATTAACTTCTCATATTACTTCCAACCCGCATCAACACCGTAGATGGAAACTAACCACGAATACTACGGATAGAACTACAAAGCATGATCTATAGAAGTGTTTCTTTCTTCGAAGCATGCATGATAAGGTTGATTCGCCATGTTGATTTATGAGCTAATGCTTCAGCAGGACACCAACGACTCAAGAGACTCGGTGTCTTCCAGTAAATTGTGTTCAATGGTCAACCGGTCAAGCTCCAAGACCAATCATCAATTTGAAAGACTTTCCCTTTCTCGACGAACTTCAAGAGATATTAATACAGTACTTTCCCCATTCGAGTCGGCTTGTTCTATTTTTATCTTATTCGTCTTATTTTGGGCGCTTTTTTTTTCAAGTTCCATTTATTGTCCCTCAGGGCGTTGCCCTATGTCAGGTCAGATGTCTGCTACAGAATAGGTACCTATGTACGGAAGGCGCATCGAAGTTTCTACGAAATCAGATAATGTCGGCCTCATGAGGGCACGAAAGCGCAACTTAGCGCGAGAATAGTGTGTTGTGATATACTACGTGAGAGATGATTATACTTAAGGGAAGAAAGGATGCAGTGAAAGGGAGATAAGAACGGATAAAAAGAATCGCACGTTCTGTCACTACACTCCCATGGCTTACGTCGTACAGTACATATAAAGCTCCGCATTGGAGTCTTCTCAAAAAATCCCGCACGCAATTATAATGAACAAGCCCAACACTCAAGTCATCAACGCCAGCGCACAAGCGAATGTTATAATGCAGCACGCCGTCGGCCAGCTGCCTCAATATGCCGCACAGCTCACTGCACAACTCGTGAAACAGATCAAAGATATCCTGGAGAAAAATATCCTTGCGCTCATTACGGGGACAAGCCTCGCGATTATTTTGCCTTCCCTTCTGGGAGCCATTGCTGGTGCTGTCGGTGCTGCAGGTACCTATTTGATCGCTGTTCATTGAATATGCAGATAGTAAATTCAAAGTAAATTCTCATCATATTTTCTTTTCGATTAGGAAGCCTCGCTGCAGCGTTACAATCGTGCATATACAGTGCTTTCACTAGCGGTGTATTCTCCTCGCTGCAGGCTTTCGGAGCAACACCAGCTGTAGCTTCACCAGCAGCGGTAGTCATGGGCAGCATTGGACTGGGAGTCGCTGGTGCTTTGGAGTTGTGGAAGAGGTACAATCCCAACTCAAACTAAGTCCAGCTGAGTACGTTTCCTCTTTTGAACCTTGAGGCTCGCAGTTGATGTCTAAATCAATAAGAAACCGTCGGTTCCCCCAACAGCCCAGTGCATGCGAGCCTTCATCTCGAGCGCGTCCTGTATCGTGTATGAATAGCATGATTATTTTGGTAGTGATACACACTATGCATGCATGGTGATAAAAATACAATACCTATAGGTAGCAAAGAGCGCCAGATCACTCTACACATCGATTCGAAATAAGTCATAATCGTATGCATGAAGTGACCCTTTGCAAAAATGTCAATGATGTTCAAATCATGACAAGTGAAAAGCAAGGGTACGTACCTCCCTGGTTCTCTAGGTATGATTCCATGTAGCGCCTACCAGGTGGGCGATCGACCTTGATGCTGCTTAAAGACGATACCCGGCTCAAAATGCGGTTGAAAGGATTGAAAACTTTGCTGGGACGGTGGCCGAAGTGGGACTGCGGCCCACGGAGAAAAAGGTTTGCCAGGTTTTCTCGTCTAGAAAGACGGATGATGCTATGATGCCGATGCACTGGTTCTTGGGCGGGCGCTGTCCGTACTGCAAAGACGCTAGTTCCTCGGGGGATGGTCCGCGTTTGACCTTCCACTTTTCGGTGTACCAATCCCATTGGTATTCGTATGGGTTCGAACTACTGCCAGGGACGAAAGAGATACCCTGAGATTCTCCCGAGTCGTGTTTTCGAGACAGGAATGTAGCGATGCCCCAAGTCCGTGCGAGATGCGTCCCGTGAATGAATATCAGAGAACCGTTGAGAAGATTCGGGATATCAGGGCTTCTATGAGCATGTTGGTACCATGACGCCGCGTTGTCCTGAAAATATTTCTTAACTTGAGGATATTGGAAGAATCTGCTGCGAAGTGTCGATGTCGTGCCTCCGTGCGGGAGGACAATTATCGCTCCGCTACGTCCAGATTTCCTCTTGATTGAAAAACGGAATTGCCTATATTATTTTGTCAGCCAGGAAAAGCACATCTTGAAGGGGTGTCACTCACCCTGGAGCTTGTGCACTGCGTCTCTCGATATTTTCGCTCAGATAGAATTGATTGTTTTGAATGTCGACTTTTCTGACAACTTCGTGTCTTTCTGCTGGAAGCGGGTGATACTGATTGAAAGGCGGGGGTTTAGCGCCACGGCGCATGTTTTCTTCATGAGAGTAGAAAATATTGAATATAGTGGTAAATTCTCCCGACTCGTCCATATATCCCAGATCGCCGACTTCAATACCATGCTGTTGTCGGGTTGCTCCTCTAGATTTGGGACAAGGAGTCCAAAGAGGTGTCGTGTCTTCGTCCACAATATCGGACGCCATATATAACGAAATGTAGTTTTCTGCATCAGGTGCTTTCTTCCTTCTCCGGCCCTTGCGAATTTAAAAGGATGGGTCAGTATTCAATACGATATTAGAGCTAGCGGAGTGCTGTACCTCCTCGGTTTTGTTACGTAGAGGCCGGAGATATGGATTTCCTGAGGGTGGAAACAACCATATCGATATAAGGTAGGCTTCAAGAAGAAAAACAAATGCTGTTCCATACCAATTGATGTGTACTTGTCCGGTAATGTCGACAATGACGCCCTGGACACATGGCGGTCGTGAAATGAAGCCGTGCTATTAGCGAAGGATTGGTGTTGTGCTTCGGGAATTGGCTGAAATAGAAGTCTGTCGTTGAGGCAGAGCAAATCATTAGATGAAGACGTGAGACTGACCACAAGCGGGCCTCGAGGAGGGTTTAATATTGATGTTTGTGCAAGTTGTTGCGCTGCAGAGTATCATAGTCGTTAGAGCGGCATATTAAACCCGCAAGAAACACCCACATAGATCGTGCTCGTATCGAGGACGACTAGTGGAGGCCTGAGACTGAGAATAACCCTAATAAAGTTAAGCATTACAGATCGTATTGACGCCAACTAAATACTAAACTCTTACCCCGGGACCAGGAAACATTGCGCTTGATGATGCTACAGTCGAATTCGACGATGCCCCTGAAATAGAAGACATTGTTTGAGTTATTAAACATTAGATAAATGAGAGGACACGATACCGTAAGAACCGGACCACGCTCCTGAACCAACTTGGTTTGGATATTGATATCCAGTTGGTGCTGGGCCAACCCGAGCTGACGATGGGTCTGCAATCGGTCGGCCTTCCATTCGTTTATCACCACCAAAAGCGGTGGAGGCATTCGCCCCATATGCATATGGTGTCGAATTTGAGGGACCTACCCAGCTTTGATTGATCGTGCTTTCTTGCCTGGGTGGATCTCGCGAGCTCGTTTGGGGCTGTATGGCGGTTGGCGGAAGACTATGCCATGACCCTCCTTGACCACGCTGCGGAGGATCAGAGACGCCTCTCGCAGGAGCCGGCTTTCTGTCAGGCCGTAGGTCGTACACGCGATTGCTCTGAAAGTCTATTGGCGCACCCTGGTCGCGAGTTTCGGAAGGCGAACCATAGTTGACACTGTATGGCGATGTATCATGCCCATCTGCATTCGCAGGCCTCCCGCTAATTTGGCGGGGCAGAGAGGGCAGCGACGAGCTTGTAGGGAGTGACGTGCTTCTTGGAGGCGCTTTGGAGCCGGTCGATGGTAGAGAGCTTGGACTGCTGCTGACGCTACCTTGTACGCTCGATGAACTAGATCCGTAGGTGAGTCTTGGCTCCAATGCCCACCCAATTTCGTGCTCTTGGGTTGAAGCCAAGTCGCGACTGCTGCTTGAGTGCCTCGATCGATGGTTGTCTGGTCGAACAGTTTGTACTGAATCCGTGCTTGAGGTCATATTGTACCGGGTGTTTGACGGACTGCCGTAAGTGAAGTCGTCCTCCTTCTTAGTCCAACTGCTGGTTGTCGATGGCGGAAGCGTGCTGGTCCTTGAGGGGTGTGGGTTAATTGGATACGCCTTCGGAACATCCTCGTCCCCTTCCTCGTCCTCCGAATCTTGGCCACTCGTCTCGGACTGCCGTCTGTCCTCTCGTTCTCGGTGACGCCGTGATCGACTTGCAGAATCTTGGCTATTGTCACCCCATTCTCCTTTACTGAATTGTTTCTCTGACGTAAAACCCTTTGCGACCGAGGGATCGTACTGTTCTGATTGGGGTAGATAGGGCGAAGGACCAGAGGAATTGTCTTTGTAACGATCTGAAGTGGCCTCTCGAGTACCCCGTTTCGAATTCTGAGACCACGCATTCTTATCGTGCGGCGGCATAGTTTCTGCACTTTGTCCTTGAGTGTATGAATATGAGTGCTTCGCCTGATATGCATGACGACTCTCGATATCTGTATGCCGACTCATTGAGCAGACAATTCTCAATACCAGAGACAAGACCCTTTTACCTTTACTGTGTCGGTGACCACCACGCTAACATTGATTGTCAATTGATAGGAACAAAGATTAGAACAACGACAAACTTACTTGGAAATAAGAAGGATCCGATGATGACGGTTGCATTGGCGGTGCGGGGTGGTCTAAATTGGGATGCCAATGGTGTGGGATGTAAGAGAAACTCAACGCACATACTGACCTGAATGTGGTAGATAGTTGGCAGGGGTTTGTGGAGGAAATGGAGGGGCGGCCTGAGTATAAAGTAAGTATAGGATTCCCAGTTGGAAATAGGCACAGATAACCAACAGGGTTCGGTGCAGAGGATGGAAGAGAGGATCCTGTTGATGAACGGCAGACATGTAAGGTAAGTATAAATCATGATAACAGAAGTTTCCGGCTGTGCACACCTGAGTAAATAACGTTGAGCACGTTGAATGTATTTGCAGTGCTTGAAATCGGACCATGATATGCATTCCCTTGGTTGGTTGCGCTTTTAACCTTGTTGTAGCTATCTTTCGCGGTGAGCTTCGACGAATTGCCCGTGTCGGTATTGAGGGCATATAACGAGTGACTCCCTCCTGGTGGATAAGAGTTTAGTGGAGCGGAGTATGGGCTTAGCTGCTCTTGTTGTTCTGGAGAATATGGCCCGACGTCGTTGAAGTGGGGGTTGGGCGCAGCTATTGTTCGCGTGTTATCGTATGGATTGCTTGTGGTGCCAGTGGGAATGTACATGGTAGGCGGACTCGTTGCCGCATAATCATCTTCCACATACTCTCCTTCGTTTGAGTGCCCATCCCTGATCAATCATTGGTAAATTTCAGCCACCGCCGACAACCAACTACTCGAGTAAAGCTGTTGAACTTACTGATAAGTAGTAGTTTTGGGCTTTCGTCTGTTCGAAGGATCTGAAAACCCGAATCAACATCTGCTCATCGTACACTTGGGGGGAGAATATTACAAGAATTATAATATCTTTCAGGAGAATCACGAGGCAAGCCAGACATCCTGGGCAAGAAGAATGTGGTTGATAGTCCTTAGGAGCGATGCATTGACGCCAACTGGGCCACATTCCAAGTTCGGATGGTGCCGTGCTTTCGACCTCTGCGGGCGTGATTCAAGAACGTGAGATACATCGAATCAGGAGACCAACGTGCAGGGGTCGGGCCGCACATATTCCTCGCGTCGGCGCCTAATATTGGATTTCATCGATTAGTGCTCTACAAATTGTCACTTCGTTCGGAAGCAAGGACTGACCGTTCTTTATTTGTCAAAAGTTCGACATGCCTTTCTCAGGTTTTTGACTTTCTGGGTCCGGAAAAAGCAAGGAATTCTCAAAATCAGAGATTCCGAGCTGATTCCATGAGATGACAGGGAGGCTGCGTAGAGGTTTCTACCTCAGATAATCGACCCAAAACGACGGAAGGAGTAAACCAGCTCTATATCGGTACGTTGAGTCAATGTTTCTATAGATTGAGTGGGGTAATTCTAATCACTTGACCTACTTCTTGAACTGAAATAACGACATGGGAACGGTCGAACGTCAGTCGAACGTCAGAACTGATGTGCTTAAAATTACCGCCGCGGCGGGCTGTGCGGAATATGAGCACTGTGTGGTTATTCATCATTTCCTTTATCTCAAGAATTTGATCCATATCAATGAGTGAGCCAGAGGTGAAAGAGACTCAAGAAACCTTGGAGGTCATGGCGGATTCCTTTGGAAATAATCCAGGACGTAGTAGCAGTTCAAGAGGTAGTTGAGATTAAAAGTTATTTAAAAGTGCCACGAAGCAACCACGAAGTCAAGTACAAATAGCGGGATTATCCGCTGGCAAACGCCGAATAAAAGAGAGACATCATTTTGGTGTGTGCTCTATCAATTCAACCGAAAAGATTGGTGTACGCCATCCATATGTCCCGGAAATTAAATAAATAGTGCAATCTACATCGTATGTACGGTATAAGTCGACGCGCTCGAATCTAAAGAGAAGCCAGTAATGGGAAAGACAGAAGTATGGTGCATACTACTTCACAGCTATTTATCAGGGAACTGCGCCGTAGAAACTGTAAAAACGCGGTCAGAACAAAATTACAACGGAAACCCAGGCGAAGGTGTACCGGGTACAGGTATACATTAGTCGAAGCGAAAGCGCAAGTACTGTATCAACGATACCGTGAAATGTCTGTGGAGATCAAAATAATTTAGCATGCTCGGACACCGGTATATCCTGTACCCAATGAAGATCTTTCTTTTCCGGTCTCTGTTTGAGAAATTTGGGAAGCAACGGAAGAGCTGCCCACGGCGCACTTCGTCTGGCGGGCTGCGGAGATTTTGGTATCTGAAAATAAAGATGTCATGCAACATGAACGCCGTGCAGATCTCAGAGACTTACCATCTTCGGCTCAAGAGTGACCACTCCTGTACAGTATAACCAATGCTGCGTCAAGAAGACGGCGTTCTCAAAGGTATAGTTCACTTACCGTCTTTCTCTACAGGTTCGTATTTATCGAAAACAGCTGTGACGAGCTCATTGATATTGGATATTGTACAGATACTCTAGTGAGCGGTATACTTTAAAGCTAGGTTAAATCGTTTATTTAAGCACGCACCTCGTTGGTCAGTTCACACCAGACGGAATCGTCGACAAGGGCGATATCGGATTCAGGATGCTAGAAAAAGACGGCGTAAGCAATGTTCCTCGCAGATATATTGTAATGACTTACATCCTGCAGTAATACTTGTCCAATTACGTAGTTGGGGTGAAACAGTTGCTTTATCGACCATCTTCATTCAGCTTAAATACGACGACAACAAATTGCAACTCACCAATCGATTTGGCGTTACTTTTTTGAGTGCCTTGCGCTCCGATAGACGCAGCCGCAGGTATACTAAGATATTATTCATCACCGAATCTAGTGACGATGGTGTGCGCAAGATATATGTATAGTACAACCTCGCAGATTTCGTCACAGGCATGGCCTCTTCCCAAGACTTAGAACTCAGAGATATCCGCATCCCGCGAACAAAGATACACTGGTGTTTAGCATCAGCATCCGCTGCTATTGACTTAGACGTAGAGGGCTCGTAAGAACTAGTCCGTGCAGTACCGTGGTCCACCCACGGCGTCCCATGGCCAGGCTGCAAAGTATATTGTAAGTCAAGAGGCGTTTTGGTGCCAGAGTAATATGGGAAAGACGCTATCGCCCAGTCATCGGCTTTGTCGCAACCTGTCACGACGAATAGAGACCCATTTGTGTGGACAACACCTCCATAGCCGTTGACATCCTGATACCAGTAAGGCGCATTCCGTTTGGTGTAGTCATGTATTCGCTCTGTGTCGATCAAGTCCTCGCGCGAAGCGCCGTTCGGTAGCACGACGATACCGCCCTCTTGCTCTGTCGATGAAAACGACAAGTCCCTTGAAGATGAAACAAAAATGGAAGGCGTTAGACGGTGTTAAACGAAGAAATGAATAAAAAACGGCTTTACAGTGGACTTTCAGACTGTCGTGTCACAGTAATTCCCGCACTCGTTATCACCATCCCAGGCTTAAAATAATCTGGTTGAAAACGGATTTCCGATGGTTTCAGGCCTCCCTCGATGGGCTTGAACTCTCGAGGCACTAGACTTGAATGTATGGGGTCATCAGGATGTCGATAAATGTTGAAGCAAAAGTCGAATACGCCGTCGCGGTCAAGAACACCAACGTCGCCAAGGCTGACGCCCTTTCGCAGGTATTCTGGAGGCTTGCCCAGGTCACCACCTGGGTACCAGAGTGGAAAGCCGTGTCCCATCATCAACAGTGATCTTGTATATGATTCTGCCTGGCCGTTGCTGCGTTGCACTGTGACAAGTCGAGGAAAGCTTTCCATATGGCTAGGGCGTCTACGAGAAGGAGAGAGGCGCCTTTGTTGGTTTTTCTTTGATGAAGGCATCAGACGAAGAAAAGGATTTGCGGACCCGTCGGAATGGGGTAAATTAGAAGCCGAGCTGTCCGTGCTCGTCGAACTCGTGTCGCTAAGTAAGATCATGGTGCTGCTGCTTTCTAGGGGTTCTGATGCAAAGACGTCTCTAAACGCCTCTGCATGGCTGGAAATGAGGAATCGAAGAGGGAGCTGGTGTTTCGTGACGGCGCTAGCGATAAGGTCCAATACCTCCAATTCGAACTTTCTATCGTTGAATTCATCCAGTCCAACTATAGCCACGATATAAGAGCGCAGTGGAATGGAGCTTGACTCTTGGAATGGTCGGACAATCAATGACTCGAATTGGGCGGCGATTGTAGTACCTTCGTCGAGTAGTGACGGGTTTTGCAGCACAATACGAACGATAGGCCCACGGACGTCCTCGATGCTGTTTGCTAGCTGATAAGCTATGGTTGGAACCAGTGCGTGCCTCAGGTCATCTCCTTGTTCGCCGCGGCATATGAATGTCCCTACGAATCGATCGCTGGACTGGCGTAAGTTGATGACCTTGTGCGCGGGGGCCAGTTTGCTAACTCCCTGTGCGACGGCAAGCCACATGATACTGGAAGGCGGCTCTGAGTTGTCTACCCAGTCTCGAAGACGTTGGTCCAGTGTCGTGGGGTTCTGAGCACTGGGTGGTGGATAACCATGGTGTATGGCATCATGACGGACAACTTTATCGAGTAATTCAAGTCCTGTACATTTGTATTAGACATGAAATGGAGATCTTCCTATTGAGCATACCATCATCTTCTGATATTCCGTGGTTCAGGGTATTCGTAGCATCCTTCTCTGGAGGGTCACTGTCAGCGGGATGCGCTGCATCATCACAAGGCGACCTTTCGTTCGGAATTATTTCTTGCATTATAAAGGATATTCCGTGTTGGTTGGAGTTGTGGATACCAGAACACTGAAGGACGAATCATTCAAGTTGAGCGGTAGTTGCGCTAGAGAGCGTTGTGTATAGAAACGTTTCCGAGGGTAGTTAACGGTGGGAAAACGAAGCACGTGTGGTGCCCCTTCCAAAAAGTGGTTCTCTAGATCTCCGAGACTATGTATAGACAGACGCCTGGCATCTTGCCTGACTCCATGCGGCATGAACCAAGCGTGAAAGCGCGCGGTCTTGCAGCTGCATCAGGCTGCATCGAAGGGGGAGGCCCGGCTATGCATACACATAGAAGAGGGGAAGATAGAGGGAGGAGGAAAGGAGGGCAGAAAGAAATGGAATACGCGTCGCGCCGCTGGCCCCGTCCAGCATGCCCTCTGCCGATCCTCTGATCAAAGAAGTCCACCGTGGCGAGATCGCCCTTCAACTACGCGCCTACTTTGACATTGTTCCTTGTAAAGCTCATCGAACATGCGTGCGCAAGGGACGCACGAGTGCGCGCGGTGGCGAAACCAGTGAGCGCGGTTCAGGTTTGCATCCTCAATGAGTATGACAACAACGGCGACAACGTGCGGCAAGAAGAGCTGTAAACAACGTGCCTATATTGTTCTCTTAGGTATGTACATTTAAGCATACTCATTCTCGTTGACACCCATCCAATCCCTTCAGCTCTGACCCAGTCCGCTCAGTAGCGAAGAATAATCATTTGATGCCCACAGGTGCACTTTCTTCAAATATAATACTTTGCTTATTCTGAGTTGTCGAGATTGTCTAGACATCGAAGCTTGTGTGAGCGATGCTGAACGTCTTCAAGAAAACATATAAGGTGCGCATTTAATTTTTTTCACGCCTTCTGTGTCCGAAACTCATGCAATTCATTAAGGAATATGATTTAAAGGTGAATGCGATGAGCCCGGCTGAAGCCTCTAACCCATGAACGCTCAGGCGAGTTGGACTCTGCTCATACACCACTCCCGTCTCCCTCTTCTCTTGCCGTGGACTTAGAATAAAGGGCGTATGTAGCATCAGATGCACGCAGATATGTACAGTTTACAACAGCAATGCACAGATTTTATGCCACTCAGATATGATCAGCTCAGCGCAGTCTAAGACGAGCGCGGATATATAACGATCGGGCTCCCAATGATTTACTCAGTACATCACAGAAATGTTCTGTATATTTCAAGTATATTTCTGAAAGGGTAATATTTAGCTGGGAGGGTCCGTCTGCATGCTCGGAATTGTGCAGATTTCCACATTTCCATGCAGCAGGCCTCAGAACCTCACTGGGCGTCACGGCCTAGGCACAGATCTGGCGTTGAAGGGTCCCAGCTTGGACGCCCATTCGCACTCGTTCTAACTTCTCGGTGTGATTTAAACAAAGTTTCAGCAAAGCGGAATTGCCACCATACAGTACAGCAAGAATGATACAGGTCGCGCTTCAAAGTGATGCACGTTTGTCGATTTGTCTCTATGCTTACAACGCCAACATCTAAGGGCCCAATTGGGTCATCCTGATACAGGTCATTCGTATGTACATGAAAACCTCCCACAGAACGATACATATATTAATTTCCTATGGGGCACCAAATACTGTATGTTTCTTGTCTTTAGATTGACTAACGACTTTTCCGTAGTACGCCCACTGTATAACGAGATGTGATTAGTTTAGGCGCTCAAGAATTCACAAATTCCCTTCGCTTACGTTGAGGTAACCACCATCACCAATACGATCGAAGGTTCCAGACTTGAACCAATAGATTTCAAACCTATACAAACCAAATTTTAGTTCGTCGAAATCGCTCGTAATATGTAACAATTCATTATAACTTACCCAACCGTCTTGGAGAAGTGCACATTGAGCTCATGGTGCGAGTGGCCCCAATCTTTACCCCGTACACCCTTGAAGTTGTATTTGTGCTGCGTGTGGCAGACCATCCAGTTGTATTGCGGGTGTTTCTTGTGCAGCTTGTCCACGAGAGCGCTGGTCCACTTTCCGCGCATCTAGATTCCCAATTTGGCGATCAGAACGGCGCCGTTAGAATTCGAAGGTGAAGGATACGACTCACATCCTTGTCCTTCTCGATGATGCCTTTGACCAAGTTGACGATGGCTTCAATGCCCTTGACAGCTATCTTTGCGATGCTGCCCACTCCGATGCGTCTTTCAATCTCGACGAATTCCCTCTCGCTGAGTTCGTACGCCGGGTCCAGGTACCGAGCGCCCAACTCGTTATCATCATACCCGAGATCGCGCTCTTGGACAGAATCCTCGTAAATATCAGCGCGTTCTTGCAGGTAGTTTTCCATGTCGACCTCGCGGCGTTGGATGTCGGTGTCGTATTCCCGCGGCTCGTAGGAGGACGTGGCGGCGGCGACCGTGAGGGCGAGGCCAAGGATTATGTATATAGTCGTGAACTTCATTGGATGTGTTTTTTTCTTGGGGGCGAAGCGTTCGGTCCTGCCTTACGATTATTGAAGTAGGGAGTGGGTGTATCAGACCAGCTGAACTGGAGATCCTGCGTGATATTTCCTACCCTTTTATACATTTCTGTGTAATATTTTTTTCTTTGGTATAGATGGAGGCGGTACGACATAGACGGAAATAACGCAGGATGCCGGTAGCGAGTGAAGGAATCAAGTTAGAAATTGTAGAACTCATCACAGCGTTTCGGACATGTCGTCGACATCGCCCCTCGTCTTTAGGTTTGATATGTTATAGATTATTACCACTATGTTCAATTACTCTTCAATGATAGATTCATTGTTGTCGTCGCCCGTAGCCTTCTGAAAATCAAATCATGGTTTTGCCACGAGTTAAAACTACATTAATCATGACGGAAAAGGTGCGCTAAGGCGCCTGCTCACGGATCAAAGAAAGCCACTTCCGAGAGGGAATCTCACTCGAGCGGCCTGTACGGAGACACTTTACAAAATGTTGAAAGGCCACCAGATATGCATACGCCGCCCATCCCGATTTGGGAACTATCATGACGCCGGGCTGTGCTCACAGTCAGAAAAAAACAGTTTCGAGCGCTCATAAAATAGAATGGAATGGAAGCTGCCAATAATACTTGCTTCAGTTCGAGTACAATGAAGCAGCCATGTCGTTGAAGTACGTTATTGTGGCTGTAAGGAGGTCTTTACTTTAACAAGTGAATGCCAGCGAGGAGAACCCTTAGACGAGGGATCTGGGTAGAGTATAATGAGCGCGTTGATAACAGCGCCTTGAGACTGTAGCAAAGGACAAAGCAGGTCACAGAACGACAAAAGGCAGTTGTGGAGCGTTCGGTATCGCTAAATCGGGTTATCTACCTGCCGTTTTGGGCCCGCTGCCGTTCGGCATCTATGGCATGCTGCTTATTCTGGCCACATTTGTGGGGTCTGTAAATCTGTGCAAGAGTCATACAAGAGTCTATTGATAATGTATCTGCCTCATTTACCTTTTTGTTCTGCACCTTTCTAACGGATGAGCACAAAAACGTATGAATTGTCGAGGGCTTCAGCCGCCAGCGAGGTCAATGGTCGTGAGAAGACGAAATCGGGTATGTAGCGGCCACTTTTACTGTCACACATTTCTCGCAGGCGTTCAATGCCAGACCCCACTATACTGTACCATTTCGAATGGTTCGGCCGTCCCGTGTCCCAAGGCTAGTAGCCATGGCCGAAATCGATCACTTGTCCCATGTCCCAACGTCGATGGCCACCACTCAAAAATGTCCCAGACAGAAAATTGACAGAAAATTTATTTTTTTCGGGAAAAGTTCGTCTGCATTTTGCTCTTGGCCGAAATTTTGGCTCTGTCCCAGGTCCTCGTCGGGGTGGCCAGTTTCAAAATTTCGGCCACCTTGTCCTATTATGTCCCACCTCTGGCCGAACCATTCGAAATGGTGCAGTACATCAGTGTCAATGGGGTGCTACTTCCCGAACAACTGAATCCCTTCACGATCGCGCACTTTTACCTATCCAGCTTCCAACTCATAGGTTTTACCTACAACTACTTATATTTCCGCTACACAGACACATCACACTCATTTAAAGTGAATTTCACTCGAAGGAGCATAGTGGAGTAAATCCTTGTCAATGTGACCATCCAATATGAATTCTGTGCTCCAAAAGCCGGGGCAGACCTCTCGAGGGGTTGGGCTTGCAACGATGCTTGTAGTGGGCTAACCATTACTGATGCTAGTTTGGTTGGATTGACTATTTTCGACTCGGGCTTACCCAGATGATGCTTAATCTGAGCATTTATGCGGGCGGCATAGGTTGGAGTGAAAATACGAGATAGGCGGGGAGCATGGATGGACATGGCAAGGGTTACGGGGAGCGTCGAGAGAGATGAAGTTGAAGGAGGGACGGAGGAGCATGCGCGCTGATCCGGTTCTGATTCAAACCCCGCTCGCGATGCAGTTCTGTGGAACAAGCATAGTCGTACATTATTTCATTTTCAACACAGGATAACATAAGGTGAATAATAATTTAAAAGTCCACCTGAAGTGCTGTGGCAACCAGACCCAGTTTTACGCATCAGATTCCTCTTCTGAGAGGTCCGAATCCACCTCCAT
Source organism: Pholiota adiposa (assembly GCA_009935795.1). Taxonomy (NCBI): domain Eukaryota; kingdom Fungi; phylum Basidiomycota; class Agaricomycetes; order Agaricales; family Strophariaceae; genus Pholiota; species Pholiota adiposa. The sequence continues at coordinate 89,269 of QEYC01000168.1, read as the reverse complement.
AGCATCGACATCTTCCATCCTGATCCCTGAGATGCCACCGTAAGGAATTTTATCTTTGAGCCACCGCCCTTGAAGAATATCAATGCGACACAGGCCTGACGCCGTCCCCGCGGCCATCAGCGCCGCCGACGCCAGCCCGTTCGCGTTGTTCCACACCACGCGATGCACGCCTACTTCGCGCGGCCAGGCGCCGGTGCCGGTGGGGATGGCAGAGTCGGTGCGTTTCTTGACTTTTCCTTTCGCCACCCGGGTTGCTGTTGTGCGGTCGAATGATTCCTAGAGAACAGGAATGGTGAGTGGGGAGGGTTAGGCTTGAGAATAAATTAATTTACTTGAGGAAGGAAGTGGTCCAAGATTCTGTACTCTTTCGTCTTACGATTATAGTCCATCTGGAAAATTTTATGCACAAAGAATGGCTATAAAAGCGGCGTTAATACATGCAGAAAGATCCGCCGGGATAAAAAAACGTACCACTGAGCCGCCTCTTCGTGTAGATCTCAGAATATTTGTCGTTGAGCACGAGCCATCGGCAGCCCCAGCGGCCAGCTGCGGATGAAAATCGGACGCATGAACGGTCTGTACAACGAGCGATCAGTCAAACACAAATCCTTCTCTGATGAATAAGACTAACCCAAACTGGTCCTTGAGGCTCAAAGAGAGAATGTCCCCTACCAAGCATACTGGCCGATGCAGAATATGCCTTCACCGTATTTTCATGGTCCATCGTTATCGGGCCTCCCGCGTATGGGGAGTAGGTCAGAGCATTGATGACGTCTGTCGTGTACAAATTAGTATGAGCATTAGCATATACCCATGGAAACAAACGATGCTAGACGTCAAAATAAAAATTAAGAGAGCGAGAACGTGCCTCTGGTGCGATTCATGACGGAGCCACGTCCGTCTCTGATGTCTGTCAGACACTCCATACCGTCGTAGCCTGCACTAGCTATGACAGTGGGATCTTGATCGGTATTGGGAGCGCCTGTGGGCGAGCATTGGGGTGCTTTGATCCATCCCAGAGCCCTGATTGCTGACTGATGCAGGCTAAGGTAGTGCGTTGGGATGAGGTCGGTAATAATGGATTGATCTGCTTCAGCAAAGAAGATCAGGGATATGTCAACTTTTTTTTACTCAGGTGGCTCACCAGCATTCACGGCTGCTTTTAGAGCTGCTCCGATGTTGTAGATAGCAATGATACCTAAATGTTTAATTATATGAGAATGATGGATGGCAGGTCCTCAGAAAAATTTACGTACCGTTTGTAGTTCCAATCGCGATTACTTCACTATTCGCCCAGTCGAATGTCCAACATAAGGTTTCTTCGAGCTCTATGCGTAGAATTGGACTAGGAAGCTTCACTGATGATTTTATCAGTCACAGAAAGAGGACAAACAATAATATTGACAAACCATAAATGGGCTGCGAATCATCATCATCAAGACGGGGTATATCCGATGGATCAGGTATGACAAAAACAGAGAATGACCCGTCTTCAAATGTCCCTCCAAGAAGCCCAAGCTTTTTATGGGGATTGGCATCCTCTCTCTGGCGAAAAATCCATCAGCTGGAAATTGAGGCGGTGTTTCTTTGAAACGTACAGAATCATGCGAGGGCAATGGACACCACTTGAGGTCGTAAGCAGGCCCTGAGTCTATGCATAGCACGATTTCGCATTTCATGTGCCCAAAATCTGCCTTCTTGGGCGCATTTTTTCGGGGAATCATTCCCTTCCCGGCACTCGACAGAGTCCAGATCTGGATACACGCATATGAAGGCCGGGCGACCTTCCTACCGATGTCGGGAGAGTGCGCCTGAGAAGGAAAGGGAGCGACTGCGAGATACTGTTTGTACGACCGGGCTGCATCAATGCTTCTCAGTGATGATCTGGGTTCGGATATCATGGGAAGTACCTGAGCGATCGTCGGCATGTATTGGACACCAGTCAATACCCCAAACCGGAGCTCCAGCATTAAATATATGGGCGTTACTTCCGTCAACAAATTTAGCTAAAACATAGATATTAGATTCGCTTTCAGGTTGCACAGTGCGCGACTAACCCATCGAGATTGAGTCAAACATAGGCAATTCTTCACGAAGCTGCGATGTAATAGGTCCAAGATGACATACAATCGGAGGTGGTGGTTTGAGATTTCCTTCTTCTGTTGTTACATCGTCGGATGGCAGATACAGAGCCGCATCTCTATGTGAATCAGGATAATGAGGCATAACATATATGCGCAAAAAATACTCACTGTGCGCTCAATACTTCCCAGCCCTCTGCCAGAGGTACATTCTGATATACCCTCGGTCGGCGCTTTGCCTCAGTACCAGTCTCATCTCCCGTCGTTATGGCCTCCTTATACCATGCTCTGTCTTCCGCAAGATCCCAAAGAGGACCCGATCCGACATTGTAGCCCCAAGACTTGTTAACGCGATCAGAGACCTTCGAGTTTTCCGTAAAGCCATTCGTAAGGCTAACAGCAGGGCGAGTGAAGAGGGAAGGGGGAGAAGTTAGGCGTTCCACTTTGCCTTCGCGTGAATACAGAGGAACGGCACGATGTCGATGGTGCACGCTCGGTGTAGGCAGAACATACATCTGCCTTTTGGTCCCTTTAGGACCCACAGTGACTTTTGGAGCACCTTCAGATCGCGCCTGAACCTTGACTTTTGGCTGCGCTGGTGCCGTTGGAGGTTTTTTACGTTTCAGAGTTGTAGTGGGTTTCATCTTTACGGGTTCCTCATCTTCCTCTACCTCTTCAATCTCTCCTTCAGCATCTTCGTCTTCTTCTTCGCCTTCGTGGTCACTGGCACGGGCTTTGCCTTTGTCTGGTTCAAAGTCGCTTTCGCTATCGATTTCGTCTTCTATGATCAATTTTGGTGCGTTCGATGGACCTGCTTGGTTATCGTCTTCATCTTCATCTGTTACGAAGCCAGACAGTTGGGCATAGCTCGGTCTGCTCTTCCTGGGCCTGAGCTGGCGAGCCATGAGTCCTTCGCGTGAGGTCAGCGGGTTAAAGTTGGATAATATGATCAATCAACAAAACAATCTAATCTCATCTCCCGGCCAACTCCCGGCATCATAAGTCTCCGGCCCCAGCTTCATAGCCGATACCCCAAACCAACCCCACAAAAAGTGCGTGCTGATTCTTACCTTCAATTATGTCTCTTAAACTACCAGAAACGACCAGAGCTCTCGTCTTGCAAGAGTCAAAAGAACCGCGCAAACCCCTTTATCATGATGCGGCTCTAGTAGAGCGGCCTCTTGCCCACCCAAAGCCCGGTGAAGTTGTGGTAAAGATCGCGGCGGTAGGCTTCAACCACAAAGATGTGAGTATTATCTTGTTTGAATGTTTTTTTCTGATTCCATCTTATGTTTCTCTGATTATGACGCGTCTGTTGCTCTAGATTTGGATCCGTTTGGGTCAATATCCGTCCATAGCCATCGGTGCGGTATTTGGTGGCGACGGTGCAGGTAAAGTTACGAACAACTTCTCGTACTACAATGTGGCACTAAGCATGAAACATCATCTCTGCTGTTCATCTTCATCAGGAACCGTGATCGCATCGGGAACGCCGAACGACCCCCTCGTGAATACCCATGTCTTCCTGACACCGTCCAGGGTACGGTAGGCGGGATCGAATCGGTTCGATTTTCACATTTCGTTTGTCGTACGTGTGAATGTTTGCGACGGCCCGGCCTTTTGTTCGAATCACCGTCAGGTACGCCTCAAAGATGAGTGCGCGAAACGTGCAGGACACCTTCCATTGCTTGTAAGTATGCAAATACGTGTATGACAGTACCCATAGAATATAGAAAAATTGTTTAAAATGTGCTAGTCTTGTGGATCTAGTATAATCTACCCGATTCAATCACATCAGACATCCTAGTAAAGACATTCCAGGCTGTGAGGAGAGATATATCTGGACTACCCAAATCTGTATGAACTTGTGCGGCTATAGCTATAAAATCATCTGGAAAGAACTTCTCAAAGTTCTCCTTGGTCCGACCTCTTCAGTGAGATATTGATGCAAGTCCGCAATTGTTTCTTTGGGAATACGAATGAGACAGTCAATGCCGCCAAATAATTGAGGGTGTTCGACTGCGTCCTGAGGTACATGGCCAGAAGGCATGTCTTTGTCAGCCTGACGCCGTACAGTATGTTGATTCCACCATTCGCAGAATTCGTCAAGCGCATTCTGAACAATAGGGACAAAGATCCAGTAGAATAGATGTCTGATTTAAAAGCGCCAAACATTAGAACATCATTTGGAAAATAAATATTCAATGCATACCTATGATAATCCACATCTGGGTTAATAAGGCGGTCAGATTTTCCCTGCAAAATGACTTCACGCAAGTTGAAACCAGTTTTTAAACGTAGCCATCCCCATAATGACTCAATGACAATGTTGTGAACACTCTTTAGCAGTGCAACACTTGGGTAAAGTCTGTGTCAATCTGAGGTGCATAAACCTCACTGTAAATATATGGTTGGATCAAAGTCAGTTTAACTGTTGATTTAATTCAACGGCTCAGATGTACACACCGGAGACTTGCTTAAAAGGCAACTTGCCATCCGATCTCTGAACCCTTGTCGAGGTTGAGCTGCTGTGGCATGCCTGAGAATTAGAATGATAAGTTAGGATAAATACTGTACAATCTAGTGTATACCACTCACCTCCAAGTTCTTCGAGAGAGATCGAGGTAGAGATATCCACAAGCGCCCGGCGAGCGGCAATCAGGAACAACATTAGCTTTAAATAGATCCCCGCTCCATTTGTCCCGGTACGCATAAATCGGAAGTCCGAGACCTCCCATCTGCAATGCAAGAGAACCTATTTTTTCATGTCCGTCTGCGGCTATCTCATGGTAAGGTCCAAGAGCCGATAATGGCTGTCGGTTGATGCGAAATTTCTTCTTACCAGGATATCTCTTTGCCGCACCTTCGGGATAGTGCTGCCGCATAATAGATCTGATAGTGTCCCTATACTATGTAATCAATAGATGTATATTGTGAAATGTAAGTGAACAGACATACCGGGGTACCTTGATATCACGATCTTTGAGCCTCCCTCTAAAGTAATTGGGTCCATTATGCTGCGTGACATCTTTTTTGACCTCATCAAGGACAATCTGGACAACCTCTTCTGGTGCTAGCTTAAGTCTCCGAGCCGAAGGGATCCCAAATTTTGCTCTAGCTGGTTTAGCTTGAATAAACTTCACAATATATTAGACAAGTTATTTATAAAGATATAGTAGACGGCGGATGCATGTTACCTGATATCCAAACTGTGATCTAGAATTAATCGTGCTAGCTTCTGTGACTGCTGAAGGCCCTGACGAGAGTATTTAAACAATGTTTCTTGAAGTATTTCATCTGGTGGATCTAGGAGATATTTCAGTGCTATAAAATAGATGAGAAGGGAAAATAAGACTTACAATTCTTTTTACCCGCACCATTCACACCTGCTTTGTTCACCATGTTATTTGGACAGTGGAAGGCAAGTGGGTCTGTGTATAATCAAGAAAAAAAGCAGAATTTATATCATTGCAATGACCTTGGCTGCCGAACGACAATGAGAAGGCATTGAAATTCGTCATACTCCATAAGCACGGAAAACAGAACGTCCGTATATTTGAAATTTGATTTAATGGTCTGAAAATACTGCGGATATTCAAGGCAAGGCTTAATCAGGTCTCCCATAATGTGTAACTACGTCTTGAACCACAAGAAATACCCCATCCAATGCGTCTATGACATAGCTATCACAGTGCTTCACGGAGATACACATTCTCTAACTTATTCCGCAGCAATATCTGTGGAGATTATACGTTAGAACCTTTGGATACTATGCAGAAAGTTATGGCGAGACAATAGCTCCTCTTGCATAGTCAGTAACTATGTCATAAAAGACCACCAAGCCCCGTTTGAACCATGATGATAACATTACAGTGTGGGGTATTCCATATTTTACTGCGCAATGATACCGTCATTTGGACTTTCAGTTAGTATAAAAGGTCAGAATATTGGGAAGGGTACTTTACTTGACCATGTCTAATATGTCACTTCCAGATCGTACTATGAGGCCTCCTCCAAACCCTGTTGTTCCTGTTCTTTGTGAAGGATGTGGGAATACATTTCCACTCCGTCAATCTAATGGACTTGAATGTCCAAAATGTGTTCTCCTTGCCCAACATGAAATCAATTCAGATAGGTATAAAGACATTCAGGTATGCTGTCTCAACTTCTCCGCTTCAAACCCAAATAGGAACTCATATTTCTAATTATAGAAATGGCCCCAGTGCTGCAAGTGCGGGTCCACGCGGCGTAACATGGCTTCAGCGACAGTTGCAATGGTTGCATGGGCAGGAGAATTAACCTGTGGCTCCAGTGCATGCACAAAGGGTACTCCAGCTGAGGTAATAGTGCAAGATTCACGACGTACGTCTTCATTATGTGATCACTGATCACTAGCACTAAAGCTAATACCTGAAATACATACAGGCGTCTTCGGACAAAGAGTTGAAATTGATTCGGAAAATCCGCTTCTCGCATCCCAGACCCAGCCATTGTATCCCAGACGCTCAGGATTGGTCCAGAGTGCATTGAACGAGGCATCACAAGCCCGCACGATTGCTGTTCGCGAAAGACTTGTTGGAAAACAGTCTTCAGCAATGCGGGCTGGCCTTAGCATTGCAGATCTTGGAACAGTAAACACAACACAGTCTCTTTTATATCATGAGCATGGAGGTGGAGTCCCAGGTGAAGATAAAGTATGGATTGGCTGGCAGGTAAGTTCTGATCCCCAACTTCAGACCCATCATCATACTGTAGCTCTATTCTAATATCAAGACTATGTTATAGGTCCGCTCCAATAATACCCCAAAGAGGATCGATCCTGACCTTGGGGGAGGGTTTAAAAAGCATGCTATGTCTCGCTTTATGCCCGGTACTTACTCCCAGTATTTTTGACTAACGCCTGGTTATCTATATTTAGATATTAAGGCAGAGATTCTCGCTACCATCAACGTCGACTGGATAAGATCCCACTATTACTCGATTAATCCGTAAGTGTTATACTCCCTTTCCTTATCGTATAGACGCCAAAACTAATCACAATATTGCTCTTTCAATTCTTAGTGAGGAGACTTCATTTAGGTGGAGTGGAAACCGGACTTTGGACCCGAACACTGCAAATCTTTCAGCCCAGGAATTCTATGATTATTACAATCGACCCTCTGAAGGCAATGCTGCTATTAGGAGTGTCGATGTTCCAGCATTTTTCAAAAGCACGGTAAAAGGGCAGAAAGGGCCAAAGCTATTTCTGGAAATCTACATTGATCATGCCGCTGTGCGTAGTGACTTGATCAAGTCATGTTAATTCCACTGATCTTTGTATTTTATAGTGGCTCCGTCGTACTCAGGGTCTGTCCGATGAAGATAATGTGTCTAGCATGGCTGTAGCACAACACAAGAAACGAGGAAGAAATGATTCAACTGCATCCATTACTTCTGCCAAGGCGAAGCAACCAAGGGTATCAGGAGGTGAGCTAGTCATTATCTCTCAAGTTATTCCAAATCTCTGACTAAATATTTATGCTTGCTTTAGGCGGTGTAATTCTCCAGTCAGAATTTAATACTACTGCGAATAGAACACGTCGCCTCGGAACTACACCTGAGATACGTACAGGTTGCAATGAAGTTACACTTGAGAAGCATGTGTGTGTTGCAGATGTTGTAGGAGGAGCCTCCAGCATTATGGGTACTGGAAATACACTCACCGGATCACTTGCCAGTCGGCCGTTTGGTCGTGGAAGCATGAAACTTGCATACGATGTGAGTATCTCAAATAATTCCATATTCTCATGAGTGAATCTATATCTAATACCTCTATTTCAGCTTTATATCGACGGTGGAGAACATCTTGTGCGGAAGCGATTCTTTCGCTTGGATTCCAATAGTTCAGCCAATGATGAAAGCCAAGTACCGAATGAGTACGATCATCAAGAAGCAATAGAGAACGAGGTCTACGACTCGCTGAAGGTGCTTGGTTCTTGAGAGAGTTCTACAAGTACTGTTCTCTTCCAGAGTATTCAGATATTGCAATTGAGAAAAGTATGTTTACTCTACCAGCCTCAGCTTCATAGACACTAATCAATCTGTTCAATAGATATCCAATTTGCCACTGCTTTTGTTGGGAAGGAAGTCTCCCATCCTCGCTCGCATGCCTCAGGGAAAGCAACAGATATGGGACAACCATTAGTCTGGTGGTTGATTGAACCAAAGAGGCCGTCAACAGTTATCAAGTTCAGCGGCACCCTAAAGCATCCAGTATCTCGTCAAGATATTCTAGGCCTTACTATCTATGCAATTGCACATTTCGTTTATCTTCTGAGCAAGGGAACGCGGGTCATGGCTGACATCCAAGGTACATATTATTTCTGAGTCAGAACTCGCTTGATTAACGCCAATATTATTGTGAAGGAACTGCAAGTCACATCAATGGAAAGGACACGATGGTTTTATTCGATATCATGACGCATAGTACTACCGGTAAGCAGTGCTTACAGGATTCCAGACTTGATCACTAAGATATAGACAATTTTTTAGTGATACAGGCATTGGGGATTTCGGTGATGAAGGTATTAAATCATTCCTACGAGATCATACCTGCGGAAAGGTCTGTCGAGGACTAGGTTTGCACGAAAAACAAATAGCAGGACATAATGACGACGAAGAAAGTTCTGATGAAAATGAAGAAGTTGAACAAGACAAGGAAAAGCAAGATTATGACCAAGATAATGGAGCTGAGGTTGAGGAGGGTGAAGTTGAGGAGTAGTAAATAATTTGACTTAGTTCTTCTACCTACTATGTTTAGTGACTCTGGTCAGTTCTACTGCCACAAATACTATCATGCAAGAGCTATTTTTTGGACTCGCCCTTAGTCAAACCATTTCTAATGCAAAACAACTTATTTCATAGAAATCTGGTTTATGTGGAAGGCGCAATGGCATGATTGAGGTCTGCGCGCTTGAGCATGAGCGGAGTTCGAAGTGCACGTTTGAAGCGGGTGCCGTCTATTTTGCTCATAACATTGTGAATACTGTCGCGCAACAGAATTATTTCAAAAACTTGGCATGCTGAAGATGCTTAAAATAAAATCCAAGTATTTTCATCGAAATTTGGTTCTTGTGGAAGTTCCTACGACATGAATGAGGGAGCTAACACGGATAGGAGCGGAGTTTGAACTGTTGATAAGCGCCCATGGCGCGGCGGCAAAACAACCGTAGTGTTAGGACTATCCGTACTCCAGCCGTTAGAGAATCAAGAGATCTGTGATTATTACTTAACGTGGCTTGACTCTTAGGAAATGGGCCGTGGATTAGAAAAAGATTAACGCATACACGAGCAAAGAAGACTAGTACAAGGAATATTGTAGCGAGACGTAGCGAGAATTGAGCGAGCATTGAACTAGCGAGCATTGTAACCGACAAGCATTGAACACGGCCTTTGGATCATAACCTCTTCACCACAACCGATATTCTATTTTAATTACTTTCATGGTTCTGCCTGAGATATAAGTTGGACACAAGGTCTACATTTCTAAGCTATTTTCTGGCTTGCATAGCACCCTAGCACATTTTAAACAATTTTTCTATATTCTATGGGTACTGTCATACACGTATTTGCATACTTACAAGCAATGGAAGGTGTCCTGCACGTTTCGCGCACTCATCTTTGAGGCGTACCTGACGGTGATTCGAACAAAAGGCCGGGCCGTCGCAAACATTCACACGTACGACAAACGAAATGTGAAAATCGAACCGATTCGATCCCGCCTACCGTACCAGGGGTTGGGAGAAAGACCCTCAGGGCCCCGAATCAAGGTAGCCTTTCGTTCTTGAACAAGACTCTGGATATTTAATTGTGACATACTCTGTCAGATTCGGCATTCTAGGAGGAGGTTCCTTCCCCCCTCTAGGTACATTCGCGGAGTATATCGTCGTGGAGCGTGATCAGGTCATCCCAACTCCTGAACACCTCGATGATGTCCACGTCGCGGCATGGCCCATCGGGGGAGTGACAGCTTGGAGGTATGTGGGCACATCCAGCGCTCCATTCACATCGTATCATTGCAGATAAAGAACTAATAATGTCTACATTGGTTTTTTATTGCTTTAGAGCGGTCGCAGTTAACGCTCAAGTCGAAGAAGGCCAGAATGTCCTCATTACCGGCATCGGCGGAGGCGTTGCGCTGCTGGCGATGCAGTTCTGCATAGCGAAAGGCGCCAATGTATATGTAACAAGCGGCAGTGCAGATAAGCTTGCACGGGCCATATCTTACGGCGCGAAAGGAGGAGCGAACTACAGAGACAGTGAGTGATGTTGAGATAACAATCGATTGCGTGGAAATTAAATGGAAGATTAACGATACCTCATCTCTCAGAGGATTGGCCGGCGCAGATAGGCTCACTACTCAACAAGTCCAAGAAAGGCTCGATGCTCGACGCTGTCATCGATTCAGCGGGTGGCGATATCATGGGTCAAGTAGCCAAAATTCTCAAACAAGGTGGCCGCGTAGTCTGCTATGGAATGTAAGTATTCTCTCAACTTCATTATCGTTCCCGCGTTCGTTTGCCCACCTAATGTTGTCAGATTTACTCTTACCTTCCATCTCTTCGATGTCTCTTTGACTATTTACGTCGAGCTGCGCTGATACCACGATCTGATAGGACCGCCAGTCCAAAAATAACGTTCACAATGCGGCAAGTCCTCGCCAACCAGCAGCTTCTCGGTACGTGAATATTCCGCCACATTTTTTTTTCCACCAGAAAATGCCCCGGCGCCCGGGCCCCTTCCGTAACTTCCCTGCTTCGCCATTGGTTCTTCTCATTCAGTTTTTTCATATCCTCCTTCTGAAAAGCACCTAGACTGACCAGATCACATACTTATTCTTAGGCTCAACCATGGGGTCTCACCAGGACTTGAAAGACGCCACCGATTTCATCGCTAAGCACCGTATCGTGCCTATCATATCGCACGTCCTAGATGGGCTCGAGTCAGCAGAAGAGGGCTTCGAACTCCTCAAACGTGGAGACCAATTTGGCAAAGTCGTCATTAAGCTGCGCACAAGTATTGAAGCAAAACTCTAGAGCGAGAACACATGCTGCCCATGCGTCAAGGGCCCAGGTTCATTAATTTTAATTTGGTTAAGCTTGTTCCATTCAGGATCGACGGAGAAATTAGATGGATAGCTGGGCTTTGAAGATAGGAAGCAGGATTTGTGCGGTGAATGTATCAAGTATCACAAAGGGTTGATTTATTTCCAAAGCGGAAGAATATATATTATCTATACCCAGGTGCACTGTTTTCGGAGTACATCGTACGAGGGCATAGAACTCTAGCGTTAAGTAAGTAAAAGATGGACTCCAATGCTACGAGTGAGCGGAGCGATGGGTGCAAACACAAAGTCCAAAATAGCAGAAAGCCCAAAGTTACGAGGTAAAAAAGAGGGGGAACTACATAGTATGTACAGCTGGTCGTAGCATTGTGGTGGTGGTAATGACAGGAAGGTCCGATAAATTAAGTGAATGGTACATATGTACAAGTGTAAAGGATGATAAGAGTAACGGAGCGCGGTATCATTCCAGGAAATGAAAGTGGGTTGTGAATGGTAGCAGAACAATGAAAGGATCGTCAGAGAAATGGTCCTTTTGTGCATGCATGGGCTCATGCAGAAGCGGGGTGAGTTTAGATAGAAACCTGAACTGAAACCAAATGCATAACGTGTAGCTGAGGAAGGGAAAGGGATCGCAGTCGGCATCCCCATGCGGGGAGCACCAGAAAAGCTTCTCAATATGAGAAGATCATCAACCAGGGGTTGAGAACGATCTACAAAAATTCCTCGTTTAGCAAGCAGAAACAAAAAAAATCAGAAGCACAAATAAAGACATACAGGTACAAGGATATGGCATCCAACCACCAGCGAGAGAGGGATGACGAGAGCGTAGTTCCACCCGGCAATCTGCCATTCAAAGGGCACAAGCTCTGTTGTGAAGATGATCATCATCGCAATACATGCGAAGCAGATTATGAACGACAGCTTGAAGCGTTGCCAAATACGGGGCACTGGCGCAAGAAAACGGCGGTGAGCGGGCGCCGCGATAAGGCAAAAAATAAATAATCCTCAGAAGAGGTGGTGTCTGCGTACCTTCGATCCAGAACGATGAGAGTTCGACTTCCTTGCCCGTAGACCCCCATGTCCTATAGACGGGCATAGTAGTCAGCCTCGGCATACGCACGGCAGAGCAATGCATGGGACTTACATGTCATAAGAGAACAAGTGCGCCAGGAGAGCGGTGGACAGATGGATACTCATGCCTCCGAAGAAGAACAGGCTGTGTGTCGCAACGGCGTCGGTCGGTCAGCCATCTATCCCATACAGCGCAAACGACACAAAATGAAAGAAACAAAAATAACCAGAACAGGGCCCATCACGCCGAGCTTCGAACAGCGAGCCCTCGCACGGCACGATGTGCCAATTCCACCATGCCACCCAAATCAACCAATAACAACCCCACGATAAAAATATAAAAAAAGACCAGAAAAAGGAACACTCACAAGAAAGGAATCCACCGGAGGTTCTCGAACAGGGCAGCGAAGAAATTACGCTGGCCCAATCGGTACTCCAGGAGCGTGTACCCCACATTTCCAACTCCAGGAAAAACGACGGTGCACGCCAGCAGGATCTCGAAGCTGTGCAAATAGAACCGATCGAGCTGGGGTGCGAGGCCCAGAATGAGATAGTTGATGATCGAGCCCACCATGGCCGCTGCAATGCCGTCTATAGAGAGGGAAAAAGGAAGGGCGGCGTCAGTAAGTTGGGTTGTTCTCGTTACATTGCGATCAGTTGAACGACAGGCTCTGGGACACGAAACACACACACGCGCCGGGGCTTGTGCAGTGTGTGTAGAGATGTCCAGAGGTGCTGCCACGACGCGATCGCATCCAGGGAAATGAGAAATATAACGTACAATACGAAAACATGTCTAAAAGGTCACAGATAAGTCTGAATGGGATTCCCGAAAGAACGATGCGAGGGTGCTTACAGGACATCATGCCGACCTTGTAATGCAGAGGAGCACTGGACCACACGAATCCTCGAAGCTGCGGACTAATCGGGCCGGCTTTCCACCACCGGATCACTGGATTGAAGATAATTTCGCTGCAGCCTAAACCCGCCCATTAGCATCCTATGTACACTCCTTCCAGAGAATCAAAGCGAACAAAAACCACACACCATAAGCGTATTTTTCCCATCTCGCCAATTCATCCACCACAGTGAGCGACACACCCTCCTTGAAGCCGCCGTTGGAGTACGTCGCCCAGCGGAGGTTGTAGCCCTTGAGCAAGAGCCTGAGCGCGAGATCGAAGTCCTCCGAGACGTTCGCCTCGGACCACTGTCTCTTCTTGCCGTCCGCGGGGTCGATGAAGGCCGCGTCCTGCACCGCCGACCAGCGGAGGAAGGCATTGTGCCCGACGAAGGGCGCGATCTCGCCGTTCGCGCACCCGAGGGAGATGCACTTGTTGATGCGGCGCGTAAAATGCGTGATGCCGTTCTCGAAATAGTGGTGCGCGACCTGCATGACATCTAGGTTCCGAAAACAAAACAAAACGAGGCAAGGCGGGGTCAGCAACCGTACCGTAATCGCGGGTGCAGAAAAAAACCATCGGGTGCAGAAAAAACAACCCCCAAAAAGGAAATAGACATACCCGATTCATGCTGTATGATCGCCACATCCGGGCTCTCATACATCTCGCGCGCCGCGTCCCTAAAACAATCCTCGGGCACAATCGTATCCGCATCGATGATCAGCACGATCTCGCCCATCCGCAGACTCTTCCCATTCGCACACCAAGGCATGAACTGCCTTCCGCTCTCCTCGTACAACTCCTCCTGCGCCATCTTCATCGCCTTGTCCTCGAGGCTCTCGTCCGCGTCGTCCTCCGCGCCCTGCGCCTCGAGCTGCGCGAGGAACTTCTCGAGCTTCAGGGATAAAGCTAGGCCGTAGTTCATATTACTCGCTTTTTTGAACTTGCCCGCGCGCTTGAAGCCGCCCGGGGCGCTGCTGTGTCCCGGGCGCGCGACCCAGCCGATGTTGTGGTTCGCGTAGAAGGCGATGCGCTCCTTCCTGTCGGCTTCGTTGATGAGCTGCAGACCGTCGTCGCAGATGAATAACGCCGACGTCCCTCCTAAGTAGTAAGTACCAATTCAAAGAAAGAAAGAAAGAAAGAAAAAAAAAAGTTAATTTAGCTTAATTAACCTCCATCACACTTCGCACCAACACGCACCTTGTCGGGCATACGTCTGCATGGCCTTCTTCACCGAATACACGGACGGCGCGATCGTGAGCTCCAGACTCTCCTTGTACACAGGCAGCTGGATGGTGATGTGTGGGAGGTTGCGGTCCACTTCGGGATTAGGATCGGGTTTGACCGCGGAGTAGAACATAGAGTTCTCGTGGTACTGTGCGACGGGTCCCAGACTATTTTAGTTTGATTAACGAATTAGCGGGGTTAATGGTTAACGAAATGAAATGAAACGTCAAAGGGCGGCTGCAGTTGGGGAGTGGTGGTGAATTTAGGATAAAAACGTACATGAGACAGACGTTCCCGATGAGTTGCAGGCAGAAAAACTAGGAAAAGGAAAATTAAAAGCGGATGAGCGGGGAAGCTCTAGGTGTGTTGAAGGAGAAGAGGGGGAGACGCACGATGGAGACACAGTAAATGACAGGCAGGATCACGACGAGCGCAAACCGCGTGGGGTCGCGGTCGAGCGCGTATTCCTCGAGGAGCACGGAGATACCGGAAGTCATGAAATCTATTCCCCAAAAAAAAAAAAGAAAAACATTAACACCCACCACCGGAATAAGAAAAAGAAAAAAAGAAGGAAGAAGGAAGAGAAAGAAAAACACCAACTCACAAGCCGCCAACCCCGCCCCAAGCCCCGCATACACCGGCCCAATCAACACGAGCTTCCTCTCCTTCCTCTTCCCCCCCTTCTCCGCATCGCGCCCCGCGGCAGCGGGCGGCGCCGTCGGCGGGCGCCCGTCGAGCTTCCAGCTCCACCAGCTCCCCTTCTTCGGCGGTGGCGCCCCCAGCGCACTCGACGCACTCAACGCATTATCCACCTCGGGCTTGACCTCCTCCACCCCCACCTTCGCCTGTCCCTTTTCGTTGAGCGCGGTCTGGGACCCATCGGGAAAGGTGCCGATCGTGCCGATCGTGCCTACGGTTCCAGAGGTGATAATGGAAGTGGTGATCCCCGAGGTGACAGACGGGGTCGCGCGCCGGTGGTGGTGGTGTGTTGAGGGGGAAGTGGGGGAAGTGGGGATGGAGGCGGAGGCGGGGGGCTTGGAGTCGCGCGTGCGCCAGATGTGCTTGATGAGCTTCTCCTCGAACTCTTTGCAGAGCGGGATCATGGTCTCGAGGTTGTACGACCAGAGGACGACGGAGCGTTCGTCGCGCTGGGAGGGGTGGGGGTTAGCATGAGGGTTGGAATGGGAATAGGAAATAGGTAAGGGTGGGTATGGGTATGGGTAAGAGGGGGGGGGTAGGTAATAAGCGGGGCTGGTTGGGTAATGGGACGGGAATTGGGTAAGGGAAGCGCGAGGAACTTACAATGAAAGCGCCGCATTGGTCTTTCTCCGCCAAGGGCAGGAGGTCGATCGTGTCCAGAATCTGTATGCGGGTGTTCTGTTCGATGTACAAGCAGTCCTCATCCGGGCCTCTGCAACCAAAAAAATCGTTTAAAACAAACCTCCAGCTATAAAATCAACGAACGACCACCCACATCTTGCGTATCGCAGCCTGCACCGCCGTATTCCTAATCTTGACGGCGACGACGGGGTTGAGGCGCCTCACGGCGGCCTCGAAGGGGATCAAGGCGGGGTTCTCGTAGGGAAAGACGCGGAAGTACCCGTTCTCGACGCGCATGGCGACGCCCGTCGACACCGTCTCCTCGACGGGCATGAACCAGTTCTCTTGCTGGGTGCTCTCATCTACAAGTCCACGCCAACAAAATAAGTATACGATGAACTTGAGAAGCAGAATTAACTTTGTAAAAACACGGACAGATTTTATGGAGCCATGCATCCCAGAGGTCGTAGTCCGAATTATGGATGGTGACTGCAGCCATTGCGGTGGGCGTCGGCGTCGGTGTCGTCCTGTACTATAGCTATAGAATACCGGGAGGGAGGGGGCAGGCTAGGGCAGGGCCTGAATTAGGGCGGGACGGAAGAGCCGTCTGGAGGAAATAAGGACAAGGACAAGGACGGAGCCAGGGAGGGAGGGGGGGCAATAGACGGACCCCTGCTTTATACACGCTTTCTTCTCATCCATCGTGTATACGCAACAGAAACTTCAGAGCTTGACGTGACGCCGGCATTCGCCTGAATATCTGTGACGGCGTGACGGGGGTAATAAACAAGGTGTCACTGTGACTTGTACTTGACTTTTGCTTTGCTTACCCTTTTTCGCCGGAAGGAAAGGCTGCCAATGAAGGATGTTCACCGCCTCCGTGCGATGGACCTTGGATTCTGTTCTGTTCCTGTCTCCCCTGCCCTGGGATATGTCCGAGACCCTCCTCGACATGATGGGCCGTCCTACCCCCGCCATCTGTGCGCTGACACTATCATCTCGCGATGCACTCCTCTCGGCCTGATTGCATGGCTTCTTTCTCTTTCTTTCTTTAACTTTCTCTGCTGCATCGGAATGATTGGTCAGGCTATTGATATCTTTTTCTAAATTCTGTCTGGCATCTTTTGCCTGCCCATGAGTCACTCGCCGGCACACACACTCATGTCCTCGCGGGAAGGGTCCGCGTATGGCTGTTTGACAGACAGACAGACAGACATGATTACTTAGGTGACAGTACCTCGAAGATTCTGAATACCAGGCTGTCCATTCCATATCCAAATTTGTGGCATGCCACCGACGATAAGCCGGGGCGCTGGTGAGTCCTGCCCCATCCATCCGAACTGCAGGGACGGTCGAACTGACATCGCACTCCAGCTAGCCTCGACGCGGCCCACACACACGCACACATGCACACCGTGCGGCATCAAAATAAACGAAAGAAACGACCCTCAGAAAAAGAACTCGGAAAAGAAAAGAACCCAAACCGAAAAAGACCAAAAAGCACGATATCTCCTTGGACTGTTCCGAAGGGTTAGGAACCTGGACCGCAGCTGGGTGTTTACGCGCGTTACGATCTGTCGAAGAGCTCGAAGCGAATCATGATCGCTTTCCATTTTCGCGTTTTGTGCTGGGGGCTTGGGAAAGTTCTGCTGGCCTGGGGCCAACATATGCCCACTCGCTCGCCAGTGATCTACATATCTGATAGATCTTGATCTATTTCTCGCTGGCGTCTGGCAGACATTCCGCTCGACGGGGGGCCAGACAATCGCATCCCTTTCTAAATTTACTATGTACATACCGCTGTGTGTTAATTCACAGCTCAAAATTGATTTAGCAGGGCTCCCCTCGGATTCGGAATGCGGCTGGAAAGGAAAGTTGTGACAGCGTGGGTTCCCAAAGATAATAACGGCTCAAACGTTCACAGCCGCCACGCACATACGATGAATCGTCCATCGTCCATCGCCCATCTCTCGTTAACTTTAGGTTGGATGGGCACGCCGGACGCCGGGCGACCCCTCACCTCCGAGTACGGCGCCGCACTCGCCCCCTCGATCGAATGGAAGGAAGGCTGACGAAAAGGCTTTCCGGGCGAGTATATCCACGTAAAGCAGGACCTAGATTTTGATTGGATTCGGATTCTCCCCCCTCGCACGCCCGTCTGTCTATCAATCCAATCATCCACCGCAAGTTCACCCCCTGTGCACTGACTGTCAGGAAGTTGAAGGAAGCACGTATAAATCAACCCACACCGCCATCCTCCACCCACCCCTCTGCTCTCCTCCTTCGAGCAGCCAGCGCCATGTCAGAACCCAGCAGCAGCAGCACCCGCGCGCAGTCGCACTCGGACGCCGCCACGCGGCCCAACACCGCCGCGAGCGCGAGCGCAAGCACCGACCCCTTCGCGTCCCCGCTCTCCTCCCGCGCGCCCTCCATCCACCACCAGCCCCCGAGCCCGGGCTCCTCCCGCGTCTCCTTCCCAGACTCCGCCATCGGCTTCAGCCCGCGCCGCTCCATCCTCAGCCAGTCGGGGTACGGCACCCCCGCCTTCTCCTCGGCGCTCTCCAGCGCCGCGCGCTTGTCTGCCTTGGCCACTGTGAACGCCAACGCCCACGCCAACGCCCACGCCCACGCCCACGGGAGTACGAATGGGAGTGTCAACACCAGCGCCGCTTCGGGCCCCAAGTCCAAAATCCCGCGCATGAAGAGCCACATGCTGCAGGAAGGCACCGAGGTGCCCAAGCCGTGGAAGGCGAAGAGCAACCCGCGCGAGACGTTCTCCTATTGGATCGTCTACTTCATCGTGCTGCTCGGCATCGCGGGCGGCGCGGTGCAGTGCTACTTCACGTACACGCGCGTGCCGCTTGATCGCCAACCGCTGTGCATGGTCCTGGATGAGGAATTCGACAATGAGGCGACGGTGTTCGGGGAGAATGGGACGTTCTTTCGGGAGGTTAACATGGATGGGTTTGGGTGAGTACCCCCTTTTGTGGTGTTTATGCATGGACGAGGAATTCCCTTTTGCGTGCGCCGCTGGCGATTTGCCATAACGCGCAAATTCAAAATTACCATCCCCGGCGACCCACTACTCACAACATATTTCCCATTTCAGGAACGGCGAATTCGAAATGACCACCTCCTCGCGCAACAACTCCTTCATTCAAAACGGGATGCTCTACATCGTGCCCACGCTCACCGCCGACAACATCGGCGCCGACGCCGTGTTCAACGGCACCGTCTACAACATAACCGACTGCACCTTCAACCTCACGCGCCCGGACAACGGGTTCATAATACAAGATGGGGCGCGCGTGTTCGATTGGGACTCGTATTACAGAGCGTGCAGTGCGGTTAGCAATAGCACGGCGAGGACGGTGATTAACCCCGTGCAGAGCGCGCGGTTGACGACGCGGAAGAGCGCGAGTATTAGGTTTGGGCGGGTGGAGATTCGGGCGAAGATGCCGAATGGGTGCGTTGGTTGTTTCTGCTTGTCTTTGACTATGTGATTTGGTGCTAATTATCCCTGTAGCGATTGGGTACGTTTTTTTAATTTGCAGCGGGCCAATGAACAGGACGTGCAACTAACTTGAAAACGTAGCTCTGGCCCGCGATGTGGATGCTCCCGGTCGACGAAGTGTACGGGCCCTGGCCGCTCAGCGGCGAGATCGACATCGTCGAATCCCGCGGGAACGGTCTGCGATACACCGCCCAGTACGTCCCATCCCATCCCATCCCATCCCATCCCATCCCATCCTTTTTTCCATCCCATATTTTTTATTTGCACGCTAACGCACCTTTCAGCGGCTCGAACTTCGTGCAAGGCTCACTCAACTGGGGCCCGGCCCCGCAGCTCAACGGGTACTCCAAGTCTTACAGCTGGTGGACGGACAAAAGGAAGAGCTTTGCGTCGGAGTTCCATACGTATGCGTTGGAGTGGACGCCTGATTTTATGTACGTCTTTCTCTTCTGTTCGTTTCGTTTCGTTTCCTCTCCATGCTCCGCCGACCTCTCGAATCTCGTCTCTCTTCGGCCTTGGCCTTCGCTCCATTTCCTCTATTCGCTTTCGCTTTCCATTGCACCCGCGCAGGCACTACCGTCGAACATCGAACCTAACTCAAAACTGACTAAAAAAATCACACTCCCATTCCACCGCTAGCCGGATATACGTCGACACCCGCCTACACACGCTCCTGGACCTGCGCTTCGACCAGCCCTTCTTCAAGCGGGGCGACTTCCCCGACGTCGTGTTCAACGGCTCCAGCCTCGTGGCGCTGCAGAACCCGTGGATTAATGGAACGAATGCGACGCCGTTTGATCAGGGTATGTTTGGTTCTTTGCCTTTTTTTTTTTTTTTGTGAATGTTGGTGATGTTCGCTCAATTGAATTGAATTGAATTGGTATTATTATAGAGTTCTACCTCATTTTGAACGTCGCGGTGGGCTCGACGAATGGGTGGTTCCCTGAGGGACAGGGCGACAAGCCGTGGCTTGACCGTGCGCAAAGTCAGTTTTCTGTTTCCGTTCATCTTTGGAGTGGGGTTTCGTGTGCTGATCAATATCTTGTTATTTTTACTTTTTTTTTTTTCATTTCCACTCGCTTCATTTCCACCCATGTCATTTCCACCCTCTCATTTTTACCTTTTCATTTTTAATTTTGGTTTTTTTTTTAAACCTTTGATGAAACCTGCCATACCCACACTCCGTAGATCCCCCGCACGACTTTGCGCAGAGCCTGGCGCAGTGGTATCCCACGTGGCCGACGAACGTGGAGGATCGGGCGTTGGTTGTGTGAGTCCCTTCCCCTCCTTTTCCTGTTCAAAATCTTTGCTGCTCTGCTGCGTAGCTTCCCTGCTACGTAGAGGAGTAACTTTGCATCTGGGATCAAGTTGTATGGGATCAAGTCACTGACTTCGGGCACATCATTCATTTTTCATTCTGATGCAGCGACTACGTCAAGATGTGGAAACACTGCTGAGCGTTGACGGGGGTGACGCTGACGGGAAAGAAAGTTGACGTTGTGCATTGTGCGTTGCCCAGATGCGCTGCTGTAGGGCTGTGCCGCTGCTATACATAAATTGTGTACTGCGGTGTGAACTGACTGGAGATCACAAATCAAACAACAACGCAACCGACAATAGCTGTCACCCCTCCCTCGGGCTCTGATCCTTCCTCCCCACCTCTGTTATCCCCCTTCGCCAGACAGACAGACAGACAGCTGTCGATGTCCGTCAACGCATGTATAGTGCATGCTATGTACTGATGATGATCCTGATGAACGCCTTTCTATCCAGAAATCTCTAGAAACATTACCCTATTTTTGAGGTGTCTCGTCCTCGCTCTCTTGCTTGCTATTATTACTCACGCGCTCTTTTTATTTGACATCCTTTTGGGTTTACCTGTCCCCCCCTCCCTGCTACTTACCCTCCGGACGCACCAGGATACGTGTACGTATGTGTTATGTGTACGCCCACTAGCTTATCTGTCTGTACGTAGGGGACTCTTGCTGGCCTCTTCACTCTTCATTCCCTCTTGGTTTTTGGATGCTTAGTGTACATTTATATCTACCTCTTAGTACCATACCCCTTCATTTCATATTTTTAATACTCTTTACATGCATAGGAATTACTTATTATTGCGCAATGCTCATGGCTCAATTGGTTGCATTGCGGGGCTGCTTCCATGGCTGTCATTCAAGTTATTGAGCAGGTGTATGTGTGTGTAATGCGTATGTAAATCACTCAGAGATAAGAAATGCAGCATTCTGACTGCCTACTCCGGAAGACGTATGTGAATTTCGCCGTTGGCTTCTTTTTCGTTATCTACATACCGTACTGTACTGACCGACTTTAAAACCTAAAGGCAGCCGTTACATCAGAGTGATGTATGGAAACATATTTTTAGCTTTCACGGTGACGGACTCAGATGTTACGTCTCCGGGACGCCTCCATAAACTGGCGTACACAGAGTCCCAATCATCAGGTTCTCCATAATGTTCCCAAACGAGCTCAGGATCAAAGGGATTTCTGGCATGGTGTGGTAAATCTCCAAATAGCACCAACAAGACGTAGAAGTAGTTTTGCATGAAGTTGGGTGCGTCTGGATCCCAAGTCTGGGTTGTTGAGGCGAAGTCGATGAACACGACGTGGTCAGTCTGTGTTCTGGGGTCAGTGTGGAGGACGATTTGCCCGCTGTGGAAGTCGAGTTGGCTAACGTCGGCAACATCGAGGACGCGGACTGCGTGGCGGCAGCTGTGGATCTGGAAGCGCGTTCGATATGTGAGTGAGTACTCTGTAGGTCTCGTGGCAGTAGGGAGAAAATGAACACACGAAGTCGATTTGACGATCTGGACTCAAACTTTGGGCGAATTCCGACTCCAAATCGCCTCCTTCAATGTACTCCATGAGAAGGCCATACAGAATCGTGCCGTCCGGCAGCGTAAACTAAACGAACAATCAAATGTTTGCGTCAAGGAGTCTGAAACATCCGAACAAGTGACCGCACCTGGTGCATGCCATAGAACCACGGAATAACGGTTCCCTGCGCTGGGAGCAGTTTGTCATAAGCAAACATCTCATTCAGAGCATGAAGCTCCGCAATCACGACTCGTTTGAACCAGTGCGAAATATACTCGTCCTGGAAGAGAAGATCGTCCTCTTCAGGGACTTCTACCGCCTGAAAGCGGTCGTCAAATAGCTTGAGGCACAGAGACGGAGACGATACAGGGTGTCCATCAATGGAAGAAATCCGACAACGATAGACAGTGCAGATACCACGCTCGGAACCTTCCGCTATGGTATTTTCGATCTTGAGTGTGAAAGCTTTGCTTTGCTTGAATGTATCCTGGATGGCTGCTATTTGCAGAGGCGACTCGCGCTGGATCGTCGCCAGATGAGCCACTGTGTCTGCAGGAAGTTCGGAAGCGTCGTACGGATAACACGGCTTGATATCAAGAAGCTCCATCCCAACTTCATTTGTCACAGCGGAGAGTATGTCACCGGAATGAGCAACGACTTTAGAATAGCGCTGCCGGAGAAGATCGTGCCATCGAAAAAACTGGAGCGCCCTTGCTCGGTCATTGATCAGCGTTATGAAGTCAAAATCAGAATTTCGGTGGTATGCGTCCAGGAGGTCCTTGTCGGGAAGCAGAGCCCTATGTGGGTCGTTCGGAGGCCCAATAAGTTCCAAGTCGGGATCGAGGTCAGGATCGGGATAACTTATGTAGCTGAAGGTAACACGAAGCACCCGAAGCAGACATGCAGTTGCAAGAACTCGGACAGCCAGACCGGGTTGTGTCGTAGAGACCCTTTCATACCCTCCTGGTTGGTGCTGGTCAGGAAGAAAAAATATAGCAACGTCCTTGAAGTTGGTAACGATAACTGAAGGAACGGACGATTGGTATTCCAAAGCTTTAGCGAGCGCGTACTCAACGCGGGAGGAAACCTTCCCTGCTGGGGTAAATATAGCGTCGGGCTATAAACGCGAGGTGAGATACTCATAATCAGAATGAAAAATAGCCCATACCAGACATAATACTATTGGTGAAGTTAAGTTATCTTTCTTGAAGTCATCCGAGATGAAGGTCCCCCCGTAGATGGCTACGACAGTCAATACAAAATTTGGGCTGGGAAATTCTGGAATTACACTCACATTCGCCAATATCGATCGAAATGTACTCCATTGGCGTATTAAACTTGTCCGGAGTACGAATCCGATTGAATATTTCCACTATTGGACGTAATATCATGGCTAGATATTCGTTTGGCGTGATACTGGAGCAGCAACAGCGAGTACACCCCCTGCAACAATACAAACATAAGCCGGGAAACGCACTTGGGATCAATGAATTCTTCCGTCGGCCAGACTATCTTTCGTTTGTGCAAAGACCGAAGGCTAGATTGAAGTGTTCGAAGACAAAAGGGAAGTTGCTTTTCTTTGCCCTCTTCCCATTGTCTTGAACTTGACGTCGGAGTCATTTGAATAGACGGCAGCATCGGATACTCTGGCCAGGGCGGGGGAGGGCGGACGACATTTCTAAAGATCTTGTTCAGGTATATCGGAGCTGTCGAATGCAACCTATGTCGGACCAGCACACTGAGAAGGCGAATTCTGTGGTTCGTTCGAAACATGGTTGATTTCAACAAACGCCAAACTTGCTTGGCAAATGCAACGGGCCGGTCGCGTCGATTGGGACTTCCACAATTGTTGGGCTCAGCTTTGGCTCGGCTAGTCCTTTTTCATGAATTTGCTACGACTAGGTCTGTTGCACCTATGCATAGTCAGAATACGTATACATATGAAGGCTTGTTTAACTCTAGATCCAGGCAGGCATTTATGCATAAATCGGATTCAGAGATGAAAAGGCCATCAGTCGGTCGTTCTCTCTTTATGTCGTATGCGTATTTCGCCGTTCAATAAATTCATTTCATTATCTATGTACGTTATTTTGCTACGTGTAAATGAGAATCTATCGACTTGGTATCGATTTCAATTTTTATTCCGAAGCCTGGCCGCATGCACGTACACCATCGGTCCATCGTACAATCGTACAGTACGCACATATATACGCACCGCTGGGTTTATGCAATTGCTTCATACCTGCACGCACGCCACACGGTGAATTTATCACAATTAACGTACAATCCTGATATTCATATGTTAAGGGTACTTACTTTATGGCTCTCCGCTGTCGATTCGAAAATAATTACCAGTAAATGAACGATCGCCATTTTGCGGACGGTGAGTCGGTAAGATAGATGGATTGAGCGCTGATATCGCATAGAATCCCCTTGAATCATATCTGACGTGCGTATGTACGACACGATTGTCAGTGATACTGTTCTTCTGTTATTCCTGATACGCTTCGACTTGAAAACATCGAACAAGACGGATTTTCTAACTTATCTAGCGAGGGTACCTGAAGATAAGTAAACTTTAATCACAATAACATCTGAAGGCATGGGTGTGCCATAAAGCGCTTGATGCACACCACGCTGTTCCTACCCGGGCCTATGCCTCTAATAAAATTAATCCACGCATTTGTTGAAGAACGTGCGGTGCCGCCAGTCAAGATATGTCAATGCCCAGGGACACCCTGCCTGGTATTTTATCATATCTTCCATAAGCAAGATAAACTATTATTACTTACGTTCCAATACGCAAGGAGTGACACCCCCTCTCACCCCCTCCTACCTAGGAACATCTATAAAACCATGACTAAATGCCCTTACGCCCGGGAAAGCAGTCTAAAAACGACACCCAATGCGCACACAATACAAACACAGGCCTAAATTTACGACAAGGCACAAGAAGAAAGAAGAACGAAGCAGAAGAAGTCGAAGAATGTTGTGAAAGATCTACATATCGAGCATGTGCAGGAAATGAAAAATAGGCGATACAGACCAAGATTAACTCTCTTGGCCGGGGCAGCTGAGCCAGTGGCAGGGCGCCGGGCTCCCACTGGTGTCCATCACGGGGGGAAATACCAGCCGGAGGGGCCATGAATCAATTATTCATTTTCACTTCATTTCATGAACATAAAGTAGCCGTCAGAACGGTTATATGCACATGTCGTTACGGACGAACAAGATATCGCCAGGCGCCTGAATTAATACGTCCATGACCCGTCTAGATTTCCGTCCGCATTGCGAGCGCTGTTAAGCTACCGGGCTTGTACTTATGTACGTGCTGCTGTAAGTTTTGCCTTGGGGTCTTTTTATAACATGGATAGACAGGTAGACGGACGGCTTCGCATGATCGGAAGTGAGAACGCAATGCATAACTTGTCACTTGTCTTTGATTGAACTGAGAATAGCGCATCAAAGATCAAAGATTTGAAGCCTCCACCCCCAGAGAGGATGCCAGGTCGTCAGTCCGGCGTAAGAGCAGATTCCATTGTGAAGCTTTCAGGGAAGTTTTCTGGCTCTAGGCACCAAGAGGGGCATTAAGCTGCGCAAGGGAATGTCGCTATTATTAAGGTTGACGTGGAAAATAACGATACTACTTACTGTGTCCGTTGAAACCTCCTTTGATCTCGCCGCTTACCCAATACAATGTGCCTATAGAGGAGAATGACTGTCGATGATAAACCATCTACATCCAGCCACAAAAAGTTTGGAAGTTGTGGGCGAGAAATGAGCGTCCGCGCAAAACGCGCATGCAAAAAAATCGACATTTCATGACCGATAAGTGGCCGCCCATGGGTTACAGTGTCCTTAGCAGAACGCAAAAATGGAAACTGGGAATTTCTGGATCACGTCCTTCAAGATAGAACATGATGCGAAAAAAAAGGATGCTTCCTATACATGTACCGCAGGCAGGAGCTTGGGTCACTGGCTGTAAGCTGCACGCACGAACACACACGTTCGGGGCCCAGTCAGAATTGTGAAATGAAACAGCCAGGTCCAGAGCTAGAACTGTCCACTGTTCATCATCGCTTCGTTCTGTACAGAAGACATGTGCTGTGTTGTGATATGTCGTGCCAGGAAGACTTCATATACATGCGAAAATCTGTTCCTGTTGTCGCTGATAAGGAGGAAAACCATGGTTTGTGAGCGTGACAGTCCCTCGGAGGTGGTTGTTTGTGCACCGCTCTTTCAGTCCCGCTGATTTGATCGACAAACGGAAGAAGTAGAGTACTTGCCGAATGACAGGCGCGAGAGGAAAAATCGCCTTTGAGGTTTGGACGGAGGGGGGTTTAGCAGTGTAATAAGATGGCGGCTAGAGCCTAGAGTTCTGGGGAATCAAAGCAGATTGAATCAGCATTACATACTGGCAGATTGCGCTAACGTTGCAGTCCAGTACAATTGTTTTTGCTCGGTCCAGAAGAGCAGGTAGAAAAGTTGCGACGGCTAAGTGGGAAAAGTAGTTTTCATTATCGTCTTGTAGGATAATAGATAACCTAGGAAAGGGGTATGGCATCTGCGATATTGACAACAGTGCCGTCGTCGCAAATAACTCGGAATCTGACTGGCGGGCAGGAGTTTAGTTTATCTTTTGAGCTGTCCACACATGCTCAATCTAGCACTCACGGACGTTGAAAGGCTGCCCCTTCTCTTTGCGTATGCTTGTAAAATACAAAGTACCGGAGCCTGTATGACGTCGGGAAAAAACGTCAGAACAGATATAGATATAATACAGTGCAAGCCAGACCTTTTGAGCCGCGTATTCTGAAGCTCACGTCGATGTTTCCTTGTATTTGACCGATCTGATGCATACGAAGGTAAGAACTCCCGTTCCGAGACGACCCATGCTATAGATCGCGTATTCCTCGCGACATGGTTGGAAGAAATGAAGACACTCACATGTCCCTTTACATGTGGGTCGCCGTTGAGATACCACTCGGGCTGCGGCCTAATAGCTTCACCCAGAACTTCCTTCAACTGCTCATCCGCCTTCACTGCACGCACGATGCTCCGGAACACTGAGCTTGACAGTTTTTCTTGATTGGTAGCAAATGTCATAAACGTAGCCCATCCTGCAACACCTACAACTATTCCCCCAATGACGATTGGCCATGTTGACTGTTAAGAACCGCAAAACAAGACATTATTAGCTTCCACCGTGCGTCGCGTCATAGTAGGACCCCAGATTGCGCACCTTGGCTTTCGGTAGAGCTCTGAACGGTGGGTGTTTCGCATAGTATGGCCGAAGTCGGGATGGTGCCGAGAAGGTTTCAACAACGGGTTGTGGCCTCGGAGGAGGAGGATGTGTGGCATAGCTTCTGCTACGAATTCCTCCGAAAACCCGTTTCGAAATGGGATTGAGGCGAGATAGCGACATTAGGAGGAGGTCTAAGTTGAATATGAGCTAGCTATAGGGATGGTAGCAGAGTCATAGAATATGTTTTGTCCAACTCTGACATCCGCTCTTCATTTTTGTCAAACCGGTTTTTAGTCACCCCGCAATCTGCCGCGACCTTAATCTTATCTTATCGCGCCACACCTTCCGATACGCCAGCCTCCCTTTTTGTCGTTCTAATGTCATTCAAAGAATAATTTGTTATAAACATCTTTGGATGTATAAAAAAAACACTCTCGCCATGCTTCATTTCTGATTATTGTAAAACTACTCTCCATGCCCAGAGTGTACGGACAATCTGCGGACAATGGCGTCTACTATTACCGTCCAACTTCTAATCTCAACTTTTCGTTCCACTGCCTAGATCTGGCCAGGCAATGGGGTGAGCAGAGGTCTGAGTGCTTCTCCAATTCCAGACTAATAGACTCTCAGATCTCGAGCGACTGAAAAACATTAGTAGTACTAGCCGTGAACCCGTGCTTTGCACGGGGGCTTCAGGCATGAAACTCTTCAGAATAGTAATATGCAGAATTTATTGCAAGAGCACCATGAGGACTTACTCAAGTAGTAAATATTCCTGTGAAATAAGAAGGACCTTACCCGTGCATAAACGCGTGCAGTAAAATATAAATATGAATAATTAAAAGCTGGACTCAGATCCGTCCGTGAGCCGCAAGTGGGCCAAACAGTGTGGTACAGCATTATTCAAGCTAGTAAAAGTAATGTTGTTATTTATTCCATAGTGTACCCGTGTTAGCTTCAGATAACAGAACATTAGATTAGATACCCGTGAAATTTGTTGTAAGTACGCACGTTGTGTGCCCGAGAATATCACTGCCAGTACAGTAATCCTGTGTAATAGATTAGAAGAAGGTATTGTGTATACATAACCGGTGAATTTATTTTGTCATAGTAGGGCATCATCCGTGTCAATATAAGTAGTGCAGTGCTAAGTATAATTTTGTGCCCGGGATGCCTGCAAGTGAGAAATGATAGATCATAGACTGAGTGCGAGAACTAATTTCAAGCTAGGGCTCTAGCTAGTCAATAGCTATTAGCGAGAGTGTGCAATTATGTAACAAAGCCAGTGGGTTTACTTAAAGATGCGCGAGAAGAGAGCCTGAGAATATTAAGCGCCCGTATTCTAGCACATTTCCCTGTGGTCAGCCATACTTATTTTTCTATCCATCCAGTGCCCATCCTATTACACAACGAAGTGACTGCTAGAGATAATAGGTATAAGAATAGCATTGGCTGATAGGAATCAGATTCGAGAGCGAGTCTCGAGAGAGCCTGGCGCTTAACGTGGTTTGTGTGTCAGCGATATGAGCTAATTTATGTGTCAGCTTTCCCGTGACCTTTGTCTCCGTCCGTGGTCGCATTATAGTATAGATACTAGAATCGTGATGCGCGGCATTGAGATACTTAGGGCCTGTTCGGCAACTCCGAGATCGAACCCGTCGCCCGCCAAAATCGACCATTCCGACTTTGATCCCGTAACGGGTTGGAAACCGTGTGGGATCAAAACCGGAGGGCCTGTTCGGTAACATCCCACTGCGTTACGGGCAGTGACATGGGCCAGATGGGATGGGTTGATGACGTGTCCCTCGACATTCAGCATTGTCCCGCCTATCCAGTCTCTTTTACAGCACCTTTGCTCACTACTAGCCCTAAATAATATTGTATGCTTACCCCTTCTCCATAAAGTGTGCAAAAAATAAAGAAAATCGCCCACCCAAGCTCAAATTTGCCTGAAACAGACAATTGCACCCCCCTAAAATGTGTTTGAATGCTGCTACCCACTGAAAAAGTCATTTAAATGCTCAATATTCAACAAAATTAAAGCATAAATCTGTCTGTGCTATTTAATGGTCACTTTTTTGGGGGGAACATATTGAATAGTCGATGAAAAAAGCGCAGAGGCCTTCAGAGATTGCTTTGTAATCATGATACTGTCACGCATATTATTACTACTACATTATCTTCGCCCCAACTCAACCATTCTTTTTGGAACTCAACAATAATTTGGACATGTAGCTATAGGTGTACTCTGTATATTTTCAGGCTACTGAGAATTATTTTGAATGTTGCAGGGCTGTTTGACGATCACTGTCTTGAAAATGTCACAGTGTGACGGAGTGATGGACAATGCTTGCTCTGCATGGTTCTAAAAAATAGTGGCTTTGCTTTTGACCACATAGAAGCTGCTCCATAAATTTACTAATACTTTTGGCTCTCATTTGAAGGCGAAAAGCGAAGTTTGAGGTGAGATAATGCAGTTCCAATGCTATGCGTGACAGCATCTCCAAATTTGGAGCTGACATTTGCACCCCCTATCTGCCGCCAATCTACGGGCCGCGTGTGACATACTGTGACATTATCAGGTACCAGTGGTATCTACGGTTTGGCGACATTCTGATTTCCATCCCGTCGGGTTTCAATCCCGTTACGGTTTCAATCTCGGAGTTGCCGAACAGGCCCTTAGAAGGACTGGATTGAATTGGCCTTTGAGTCGGCACGGCGGTTTCAATGCAAGCTAATGGCGACGTCCAAGATGATATATTATTTCTCGAGCTTCAAAGCATCATCACCTATTAAATAAAAGTATCTAGACAAGTCTTCAATATTTCAATGGTAATTCAGTGGTTTCGGCGCTGTGAGCGACGGGGTTCGAATCAGAACCGGATCAGCGCGCATGCTCCTCCGTCCCTCCTTCAACTTCATCTCTCTCGACGCTCCCCGTAACATTTGCTATGTCCATCCATGCTCCCCGCCTATCTCGTATTTTCACTCCAACCTATGCCGCCCGCATAAATGCTCAGATTACGCATCATCTAGGTAAGCCCGAGTCGAAAATCGTCAATCCAACCGAACTAGCATCAATAATGGTCAGCCCACTACAAGCATCGTTGCAAGCCCAACCCCTCGAGAGGTCTGCCCCGGCTTTGGGAGCACAGATTTCATGTTGGATGGTCACAAGTACTTACTCCTCTATGCTCCTTCAAGTGAAATTCACTAAAATAACACTTGACGCCAGAAGCTCCGTTCCAGGATTGCAACAACTCTACAGGTATTCTTCGTTTTGTTTCCTCGCCTGCTGTTGTATCTTCTGATAAAGTTTTGAAAGGATTCTTCATAGCCAACCAATATATCAAGGCGACGGGACACTCCGGTTTCTTCGAACATGGGAAGATTAGCGACGTCGACTACAAGGATATCGTTGACCAGGCTTGGCAGTTTTCATCTAAATAAGCAATCTGTGCGCCGAAAACCTGGATATATGTGCGCTAAGGCTCAATACCTATATTCATACTGGAGACGTCAAAATTACTAATCGCTGCGGCGCATATACGCTGTCCACAGAAGGAAGGAATTCAAGTTAGTACGCTTATTCCAAGCGCTTCAAAACCTCTTGAACGTTCTTATTCTGGCTACTTTCTACCGTAGACCTCGCGAGGCGCTCTGTCATGAACGAATTTATATCGACAATCTTCTAGGCGAGACCATAAAATGAAGTGAACACTGACCACTATCCGTTCCTGTGGGGGGTGATGGCGAAATAGGTAGGCTCCCAACCACTCAGCGATAATTTCACAGGCTCAGCTCCTTGAGTGCGCTCCCAACCCAGGGCCTCAGCGAGCTCTTGGCTGATATATAGTGTTTGGTGGTCTAGGAGGACTTTGTATTCTTTGGGTTCGGGGAAGAGGCCGTTGTTGTCCGCGTAGCTTCTGACGAATTTGGGGAGTCTCTGGACACTGCGAGGTGTTGGTGAAATGGCGCGTGGTCGAAACAGAAGTTTGCAAGGTCGGAATAGCGACGCGGACATGACGGATGGTTTCGTTGGTGGCGGTGTCTGAGAGACTTGTTGAAGATGGATTCGCAGTGATTAGAGCTCCGCCCCAAATGTCCAACTGCGAGTCAAGTTGAGAACGAATTTCAACGAAAGTTGAACCTTTGAACGTTGACCTCGAACTTATGGGCGACTGAACATATTGCTTTCTTCTTGATATGTCTTCTGCCAGTCTTATCCAGAAATCTAGGATCTTCACTCCGACGTACGCAGCCCGCATCAACGCCCAACTCGTTTCTCCTGCCAATTCTCAAATCGTGAAGCCTCACGAACTTCCATCGGCTCTGGCGAGACCTCTGCAAGTAGCGCACTATCAGCCTGAAAAATCACCTGCCTACCTGGCTGCGACCCTCTCATACGGGCTAATCATGGGTAGGTGTATCTCTGCTTCTTCGCCCTTTCGTCGACCCAATGTTCTTGATAATTTCAGGACACCCTTTCATGGACGGGAACAAACGAACTGGTGAGCTCTTCGAATGCTGATATTGACTTACGAATGGTATAATTGCATTCGATATGGGCAGCGTTTTTCCTCCAGAACCAATACCTAAAAGCTCTCGGTGTCCCAGGAGTAGTTCCTGATTCGCCCCTCTCAAAGACCGAATTAAACGACGTAGCTGACCTCTACAACGATGTAGCCTGTGGACAGGTGGATGTAGAGGGTATGGCGAACGGGAAGTGATATTTCAAATGAATTGATTAATCAAGCGCCCATTATGACAGCAAGGTCATCAGCTGGAAAACTCGAAGTGTCACCTTAGCCACACTCACTCCAGCATCTACGGACATTCCTTGCAATGTTTGCGACAATAAATAAGAATGATATATTAAAACATTTAAATGAGTGTGATGCGTCTGTGTAGCAGAAATAGTAGTAATTGGAGGTAAAACGGAACAGGTTTTAGCTGTGAGTTGGAAGCTGGATAGGTAAGTGCGCAATCGTGAAGGGGTTCAGTTGTTCGGGAAGTAGTACCTCACCAATGTAAGTAATAGATAGCAAAGAAGAGACGAAGCCAGTAAAAGCAAGCGGCGAGGATTACCATAGAGGTTAAGTAACGGTATTGAGAGGTATAATATCAAAGACAAGGGATATAAAGATGAGATGGAGGCATAAATGTCGTACATAAGCGCCGACTCTCTTCGCGCGCCGAGTGAGAAAACAAATTGCACAGGGAATATAGAGAGCAAAGAGAGGCTGGAGGAGCATACCGAATCAGATGAGGTCCTCGAAAATGAGACAGAGTATGTAAATGAGAGAGAGTGAAAGATGTGCATTATACTAAAGAGACTGAACAGCTCATTCTCCAGCTGGCTTGGAGGGAAGAGGTGGAGGCGGCCCAGGAGTAGTGGAGCCAGTCTCAAACCCAGCACGGAAAGGCGTGAAGGGTTTCATATCCAAAGCTACGGTGGCCCCAGAAGGTGCACTGGCACCATTAAGTTTAAGCGCACCATCATCAAGGTTCGGATGCTCGCCATTGAGCTTAGAGAGACGCGCATCCTCTTCCTGCGTTTCCTTGATGTACTCCACTGGCGGGCGTGGCATGAGCGGGGGTGGTGTCGTCGTCAACGGCGGAGGCTGGGCAGTTAGACCATTCGACTTTACAAGAGGCACGGCGCCGTTCGTCGGTGGCTTCCTGCCGGCATCTCTAGCCTCCATCTTGGCCTTCAAGAGCGCCTTTTCCTCAGCCGCTGTGAGCACGCGGGAGCTCGCGGAACTGGCATTTGGTGGAAGAGGCGTGGGTCGGAATCCAGTGTTTCCGTTCGGACTACGGGCGGGCGATGAGGTTCCGCCATTGGGCGGCGGGGTACTTGGTGGTTTATTGTCGACGACAGCAGGAGGCGGAGTAGGGACAAGGGCCGGGGCCGGGGCCGCGTTAGCTTTAGCAAATTGGGCATCTCGGGCCGCGAACCGCCTGCGTACTGCTTCCTTCTCTTCCAGCGCACTAGCGTATTGGTTAGGCAAAGAAGGGGCCGGTGCTGGTGCTGGAGTGGGCGCCGGCGCAGGTGGGGGTGCGGTATACGCGGCGGCTAGAGGCGTGTACGCAGCTGGAGGAGGGGTTCTTTGTTGTTGGGCGGCGGCGTCTTCCGCCTCGTATTTCCTCCGGAGGCGTTCCTTTTCTGAGAGATGGGCCATGATGTTGCTGCCTCCAGCGGCTGCCTCAAATGATGGTGGAGCATCGTTGACAGGTTGCGACGAGGAGGAAGCAGGCGCAGGTTTGCTTGCTGGATACAACGAGTCGTACGCAATCGGGCGCGAAGGCGGTACTTCGTCCACATTTTGCGTCCTGTCTACGGCTCGCTTAGCCTCTTCGTATCTCCTCAACGCAGCCTTCTCCTGCTCGGCGGTCATATACTGCGGAGTAGCAGGGATGACGGATGGTTTGGCCGGCGAAGCGCTGGAGCTGCCTCCCGCCTGCGCCGAGCTTGATCCTGAACGCGCGTTGATCGCCTGGGCGTAGAGGGCTGCGCCAGTGAGTTTCGAAGAGGAACTTCCCGAGGATACTTGAGCCTGGGGAGCTACTTGAGGGCCTTGAGCAGCCAGACCCTGCTTGACGAGCACCGCTTCTTGCGCTTTCTGGAACAGGCGTTTCTCTTCTTCAGCTGAGAGCCAAACCTTCGGAGCAACCGCTGCTGGTGGTGCTGCACGGGGCGGCGAAGAAGAAGTTGCTGCAGGAGGGGACTCGGGGCGCATTGAGATAGGCGGCTAAGATCGGAAATGATGAGAAAATGTACATGTCAGATATAAAAAACTACGCACCGGTGCGGCAGCAGGGCCTTGCACTTTCGCGACATTATTTCTCGCATCTTCGTAACGCCTCTTTTCCTCCTCAGCAGATGGCCACTGACTCTGCAAAGACGAAGACCCTCCAGCTGCGCCTGACCCTGTTGCTTGCGCGTTACGGTTTCGCGAGACAGATTCTTGAGGATGCTCCACATTCTTCAGCTGCAGTCGTGGTGCTGCGCCTGCACCTCGTCCAGATACCGTCGTCGTGTTGGCGGCCCCAGTCGATGTGCTGGTAAGGGACGGGTTAATCGAAAGAGTGGGTTTAGAAGACCCAAATTCGTCAATGCCACGTCCTAACCCGAAGCCAGCTCCGTATCCGAGTGCATCGTTAGATTTAGTAACTGCGACTGCAGATGGTTTTCCAGGCAAGGTGTTGAAATCACCCGCCGAACTACCGCGGACATGACCAGCGCGATTGGTTGGTAAAGTGGAGGCCACGATGTCAGCTGGACGGCGACTGGGTTCAACACGAGTTGCAAGAGTTTGAGGTTGAGTTGGAGGAAGCAGTGATAGACCTGGCGCTGGGCCAATGCGACTAATACACAGTTAGAAAAAGTTTATCAGAATGTATTAGAACATACCTGATAGCTTCAAAGGATACGTGTCTACAAATTATCGATCGTCAAACAAAGCAATCAGGAGATATAATTAGTGCGTACCTCTGCCAATTCGAAATGATGACAGGAAGGTCCATAATGATTTGTGATCCAGTCCCCATGAGGGCTTTGATGCAAAGCAGGTAAGTCACGTCAATGTGTCTGGCCGCGTTCAACGTCGTCGTAGTATGGTTCCCCGAAATCATGAAGCTGAGCTCGGATGTCTGAGACTGGCCCCCGTATAGTGTCCCATTGATAGGAACTTTTGTTTCGCCGATGATAGCTTGCTTGACCTGAGGGGCAGCATTCTTTCGACCTGCTGCATGCGCGCCCCCGCGGAACACGGTCGTCTCCTTCAAGAAGAACTGGAACCCACGCAAAAGGGTGGTGTGTAGAGAGTCCGTTTTGACCGTCGCTGTCACTGAAACGCGATCACCTGGGCCGTAACAGGTGTTGTTGCGATCAACGATGAGGGTTACGCCGTCCTGAGTTGCATGTCGCTTTTCGGGTTGACAATACACTGGCCATGTCGCGTGAAGTTCGTGCTTGTCAATGATGATGGGAGCAACGTCCGATATAACCACGGACTTGGCCTTTCGTAGAAACCCTCTATCAACATGAATTGATTAGCATATAATTGCTCGAAAATGGCAACTTCGCCACACCTTTTAACCTTAGTACAGACGCTTGCAACGAGTTCATAACTGATTCCAGCTGTCATGCCAGTTAGCAAAAATGGATTAAGAAAGAAAGATGATGCATACCTTTATTATCCAGCGCAATAGTGGGTGGTATGGATTCAGGTATGCGTATGGAAAAGGGAAAGTCTTGCTAGAAGCGCCAGCCCTCTATCAGTCTCCAAAAGCAGGCTAGCTCGTTGATCGAGACTCACCGAGCGCAGGAGACCGTATTCATCAGATGCACTCCATAGATTGACCGGACTAGGGCCGACGAAATCGTAAAACGTGTTGGACGGACCACCACCTGGTAGTGTCTCCACCTTGCGCAGCTCAATGCGCACCCACTTCGCCTTCACTCCCTGTTGTGGTACCCGCACCTCGATGGCCTGCAAACCGACTTCTTGTTAGCCCACGACACTTCCTCGACATGAAACCTAGGTACTCACCCCCTTCACCGACGCTTGAGGTCGATCAGGACCAGGCGGAATGCCCGGATATCCTACGCAGCGGTTGAAACCTCGTCAGAATATTTTCCAGGCTGGAGAGCGCCCATGCGTCGTCTTGACACGCAAACATCACATACCAGTAACAAAATCGACATTTGGAGGAGGCTGAAGATTTCTGCAGTGAACTGATGATAAGTGACTGTTCCAGTATGCCTAGGGGCCATAATAAAGTTGCCAAACGTACAGTTTTACCTGGGACATTGCTCCGCTGTGACGCGAAGCGTACAAGGATGTATGTGGGAAAGGATAAGAGCAGTCAGCCGGCAAAGAACGAAAACGCCGACTGTGATGGATCTCTTCCAACAGCCGTCGAGTCCGGATGGAGCGCTTAGCTTTTCTGGTGCGGCTGTGTTTTCATCACATGCCACCACTGCGCAGCGTGGACGCCGCCGGATTGCCAAAGGTCGTTATAAAGTTATAAGATTACAATATGAATCAAACTGACAAGTGAAAACTTTGCAGAATAAACATTGGTGGTAGAAGAAGGAAAGAAAGGAAAATACAGAAAACATATCAAAACTTGAACTCTTTGCCCTTCTTGTCCTTTTCGCGATCGCGGTCCATCTTCTGCTTCTTCTTTGCCATCTCTTTCGCAACCATGTCGGAGAAGTCCTCTCCACGGCTGCCTGCACCTGGAACACCTGCAGTACCACGAGCATGGCTCTCGTATTTGCGACGCAGCTCTTCTTCGGATAGTCCTTCCAGTTCTGCTGCATCCAACGAGATGTCGACACCGCTGGCTTTCCGCTGCGAGTTGAAGAGAATATTAAGTACCTTTCCAAGCAGATAAGATACAAAACATTACGCACCTTTGTCCCTCGTTCGTCGCCGAGCACAGGAATCGGTGCACCAGCAACTGCGCTGACATCGTATCCGCGCTCGCTTCCCATCAATCCACGCACCGAGGTCTGCTTCTCCGGTACAACTTGGTATAGCGACCTTGGACCAGATGGTTCCACGGCTTCGGACACGGTTCTTCCCTTTCTCAGTTCCAGGAAATCGGGTGTTTCTAGACCGCCAGCGACGGTTGAGACAACGCTCGTCATGCCTGATGGTGTCTCCAGTCCTGAAGGTGTTTGGAGACCGTCGGCTGCCATAGGCTCGGTCTCTTCTTCTTCTGACTCTTCTTCTTCTTCTGACTCCTCCTCTTCCTCTGCGAAGCACATACAATGAACAAAATAACAACATGGAGATGGTAAAATAGGACAAACCTTCTTCTGGTTCCAGCTCTCCCCATAGCTCTTTGTCTACAGGTTCACCGGCCTGAAGTCACAAAATCAGTATGGTTTCAACAGCTAAAATAAAGAAAACATACTCCTGAATCGCCAGCCTTCGGCAGGACACCGAAAACATCACCATAAAGTGGTCGATTATATTCGTCCAAGGGAGGCTTTCCCCAACCACCAGGATGGAAACCCCACTGAGCTCTAAAGATAGATAAGAACAAGTAAATGCAGATTATGGTAGAATGATAACACACCCTTCAGGGATGGGAGCATTAAGACCGGGTATCCGTAGTGTTGGGTAGCTTGGCGGAGGACCGAAACGTTGCATGCTAATCAACCAAGGAGGAGGTGCTAAAGGAGGAATGGACAATGCTTCGACGAGCTCGGGAGACAAGTCTCCAGGGCGTTTTTCTTTTAACGATGTCTCGAATTCTTTGCCTTCATAATACCTAAAGCAATCAGGTTAGCACCATGGTTAGAAGAGAGTCTCGAGGTACGCACATTTCTCCAAACCCAGTCACGGGTGGCTTTGTCTGGAACTTGAAGAAGGCATCATGCAGCTTCTGATAATCGATGTCCACTTTACCCATCTTTGGCTGCACACGCTCCCTCGTCTTCGCCTTCAAACTCATGGTCGCCTCCTTCTCCTTCACCGCGTCCCGCATCGTCGCAATGCCTGTGTCTGCGATATATGCGGGGAGTTGAAACGGTGGTTTTTCGATACCCCTCTTCCCTTGAAGATAATCGCGCTTCGCACTCCAATGTATCGGTATAGGGATCGTGTTGCGGTAGGATTTGAGGTGCAGGAGCAATCGCGGGTCCGCGGCAGTGACATCCGTCCATTCGACGACTTCTGGCTTTTTCACTAGTTGCTTGAGTTCTGCAACTGTAAGTCTGGCCATCTTTCGCGCCTTTTTCTTGGAGAGGGGCTTGACCTCCGTGTCCGAGTCGCCTTCAGAGGCCATATCGTCATCGGAGTAAATAATCTCTCCTTTGGCGTTCGATTCAGATGTTCTTCCCTGCTGATGAGACAAACAGTATCAATACAGAGTGGTTTGAAGAAATAAAAGGACACGCACTGCAGATTCATCCGGAGGGAGCTGGAAGCGAGCAAATACGTCGGAAAACGCTTCAAGCCCAGGGTCGTCGAGCTGCTCAGACACGTACTCAACATTGGATGCTTTATCCTCTCTCTCTGATATATCCTCCGAGTTCTCCGTCCCATTTGTTCCGGTTTTGTCGTGTTCCTGTACAACATCCACAGAGGTGAAATTGTCAGTTAGAACACAAAGACAAGAGCGAAGTAGCAAGACGTACGGAGAGCTTCTTCTGTTTCTGCTTGAGCCGCCGCAGTTGATTTTTGGACTTTATGGGTTTTCCATTTGTTCCATTTAATGAAGGCTTGTTGATGCTTTTGTTGACAACGTCTGTCTGTGCCACAACCATGTTTGACTGTGAAGAATGCTTGAAGTTGGACGAAGTCAGACTTGGAAAGTGCGGCGATCAAGTCACAGTGCGACGGACTTTGCCGTTGCACCTCAAGCACGTGATCTAAACGCCCCGTCGCCGCCGCGCATTGATTCTGAAATTTGAATGCCGCCGCATTGCGGTGGGGGTGATTGACTGGAAGCGTACATATTCCGAAGGAGGACATTTGTATTTATTTATACAAATGCGCTTTACAATTCTGCTTTTTTTGGTGTTATAACAGCTACTATCACCGGTCGGGTGTTTATCAATTTTTGGAAAAGTTGGTGCTGTACTATTAGATTTCAATCAATCTGTCTCTTGCTTTGCACAGTCATTCTTTAGTATATTTTACATCTGAATCTGCGATTTGGGGATGAAATAAAGAGAAGCACTGGAGAAATTGGAGTTATAAAAGAGACCTAGCGTTTATCAACATTGTCACGGAAAAGTCACAGGGATCAGTAATACTAATATTTTGATCTCCGCAGTCAATTCGATCGTACCCGGCAAGTACGGCAAAGCGTCGGAGTTCTCAATTGTTCCAACACCCTGTAAGCTGTTGCGTCACAATGCTTTTTTACTCATCCCCCAGTCTCGTTTATGCTACAAGGATTGCATGAGAGCTATTTATTTTAGATTCAAAACAGTCATAAAAAAGAACGACGTGATTCAAGCATGTATTTCTTGTGCTGCATGGAAATCTGTTCATTTCCGCTCATTCTGCACGCAATTCCGCACCCCCTGGCTGGTAAACAAATCAGATAAAATAGAATTCACACAGATCTATCTATCTCTCGTATTCTTTCCAAGTTTGTAGCGAGTTGCGGCAGTGGATGTTGTGCCATAAGGCAAAATGTGCCGTATTGATAAACACCCGACCGGTGATAGTGATGGCAGCCTCTTGGCAGCCTCTCAAAATTCTCATGCCTTCAGCACTCAACTTTAAGTGGCAATCATCCAACTCTGTTTTAAGTACTTTAATATAAAACAGGCATGTCAATCTAAGTTCAAGTTAAACATAATCAACAAGCTGTTGCCTCCAGGTAGACACATTTTCTGCGGTCCAGCCACCCTTGCCAACATGCCTTTCATGCTTAACCAGGGTTGCATGGGAGAGTGAAGTACCACACTTCTCGCCGCTCGCGAGCAGCGGTGGTGCGTTTGCGTGCCGAAGATTCGACTCTACACCGCTTCTGAGTCAATACTCGACGAGGTTCTGTTCCTTTACTCTGAGCGCTCTTGTTGCTCTTGGCTTTCTTCCTTCCGTAGTAAGTTGGATCCTTCTCCAGATCATCAGCATCATCTGAGCCACTGTCACTGTCATCATCATCACTATCCGCGGCATTGTATGATGCAGAATCCTCAAGTTCATCAGGAGGTAGTGTTGTCCATGCAGTATACAACCGAGCAATAGCGTTGATGGTAGCCGCATGAGGGCCTTGGTAGTTAGTATTGGCGGAAAATTTTCTGCCAAATTCAAGAATAGCAAACTTGGGATGGACATGGGATGGGAGAACTGGGAAGAGGTCGAAGGGATAGAGATAGGTAGTGAAGCTGTTTGCAGTCAGAGGGTTTGCAGTCTCTTGCCGGGTCACCTGTAACACCCGGTTGTTTGGCCATATTAGGCGGGAACTTGATGGGTTTGTTCCCGCCTAATTAGATCAAAGACGTGTTTTCACCAGCTTAGGGCAATAGCGACCAATAGCTCGTGGACTTGCTCAAGTCAATAACGCTCCCAGACCCCTCTCTCGGTAACCACGGGGCGGGACCATTCCCACAGTCCGTCCCGTTGCCCTTTCCGGTATCCCGCCGTGGGCGCATTGCCTATTTGGGATACAATCAGTGCTACTTGATCATCCCGCCCTCCGGGGTGGTAGGGCACGTACCGAGCTCTAGCACAGTCAGTTGTTCCTCCCCCTTTCGCAAATTGGTACCCATATAGATATAATGTATAGTAGTATGTATGTACAATTATAATAGAGGTATATATAGCATTAACCTTCCAAAAAGCGGTCTCTTATAGAGGGGGAGGGGGAGAGCTGCCAGGGATAGGCCCAAAACACACAAAGGAGCTTACAACAGTAAGAGAGGAACTTGATTTATGATAGTATATGAGCTAGTATACCAACCTATAGCCTCCCAAATAGAGAAACAAGTGACCCTTGGGGTGATCTATAGGGAGGGTGTGATAGGGCATGAAATCAACATGTTCTAGGGTTCTCAGTAGCTGTATAGTCATTATACTATGTGTAATACACCTATTTAATACCTAATATGCAGTCAGAAGTGCTCTAAGTACAGTATATCTTCCCTAAAG
This sequence comes from Pholiota adiposa, assembly GCA_009935795.1. Classification (NCBI taxonomy): domain Eukaryota; kingdom Fungi; phylum Basidiomycota; class Agaricomycetes; order Agaricales; family Strophariaceae; genus Pholiota; species Pholiota adiposa. The sequence continues at coordinate 48,346 of QEYC01000168.1, read as the reverse complement.
CAGTCAAATGCCTGGAGACATATAGGCAGGTATCTCAACATTGGAGAGGGCTATCTCCTTAATCTCTTCTGATTAGAGCTCTCCCAGCTTGTATCTACCCATCCATGCTTGTTAAAGTAGAGTAGGATGCCCTGAATGTATAGATATGCACACCTGAGCTGCCTGTACATGGTACCCCTGGATTCTATGGCCTGCAATTTTTTCTGTGCATAGATATAAGGTAGGAAAGCTATTATATAGTATATACAATGATTCTACAGCATTTAAACTATACTATGCACCATTAAATGAAGTAGGAGGAGGTTAATAAGGTCAAACATGCATCAAACACGTATTCTGCTCGTGAAATTTTAAGGAAGCGGTCGAAATTCACGCGCTTCGGAGGATACGTAGTACTCATTAATACCTACAGAATGAGATAGGCCGGAAAGAATTTGAATAGGAACTCAGGGAGATATGTTTGAAACATTCTAATAGACATCATTCTAATGAGATCCAAATATAGGCGTATAACCGTGACTCTGGTGGCCCTGATCTCGTCCGATGTTCTGACCATGTTTCAAACATATCTCCCTGAGTTCCTATTCAAATTCTTTCCGGCCTATCTCATTCTGTAGGTATTAATGAGTACTACGTATCCTCCGAAGCGCGTGAATTTCGACCGCTTCCTTAAAATTTCACGAGCAGAATACGTGTTTGATGCATGTTTGACCTTATTAACCTCCTCCTACTTCATTTAATGGTGCATAGTATAGTTTAAATGCTGTAGAATCATTGTATATACTATATAATAGCTTTCCTACCTTATATCTATGCACAGAAAAAATTGCAGGCCATAGAATCCAGGGGTACCATGTACAGGCAGCTCAGGTGTGCATATCTATACATTCAGGGCATCCTACTCTACTTTAACAAGCATGGATGGGTAGATACAAGCTGGGAGAGCTCTAATCAGAAGAGATTAAGGAGATAGCCCTCTCCAATGTTGAGATACCTGCCTATATGTCTCCAGGCATTTGACTGCTTTAGGGAAGATATACTGTACTTAGAGCACTTCTGACTGCATATTAGGTATTAAATAGGTGTATTACACATAGTTATAATGACTATACAGCTACTGAGAACCCTAGAACATGTTGATTTCATGCCCTATCACACCCTCCCTATAGATCACCCCAAGGGTCACTTGTTTCTCTATTTGGGAGGCTATAGGTTGGTATACTAGCTCATATACTATCATAAATCAAGTTCCTCTCTTACTGTTGTAAGCTCCTTTGTGTGTTTTGGGCCTATCCCTGGCAGCTCTCCCCCTCCCCCTCTATAAGAGACCGCTTTTTGGAAGGTTAATGCTATATATACCTCTATTATAATTGTACATACATACTACTATACATTATATCTATATGGGTACCAATTTGCGAAAGGGGGGAGGAACAACTGACTGTGCTAGAGCTCGGTACGTGCCCTACCACCCCGGAGGGCGGGATGATCAAGTAGCACTGATTGTATCCCAAATAGGCAATGCGCCCACGGCGGGATACCGGAAAGGGCAACGGGACGGACTGTGGGAATGGTCCCGCCCCGTGGTTACCGAGAGAGGGGTCTGGGAGCGTTATTGACTTGAGCAAGTCCACGAGCTATTGGTCGCTATTGCCCTAAGCTGGTGAAAACACGTCTTTGATCTAATTAGGCGGGAACAAACCCATCAAGTTCCCGCCTAATATGGCCAAACAACCGGGTGTTACAGGTGTGCCGGGTAATACCGAATGAGTCCATATCACGGATAGGGAATAACGTGTAGTTGTAGATGCCATTCCATGATTTTTTTTGAGAACCTATGATGACTGATAATCTTGTGAAAGGACGCACTGGGATCTGAGGAAATGTTGCCCGGTAAGCAAGAGGGGCTCCCACCGGTCTGACAACGAGTGCAGCGTCATATTGGGCAATGATATTCGCAGGAGGTAGTAACGCCCAATGATCGGTGTCAAGAAGACGATGCATACATAGATGCTCCAACTATGCATAAATAGAGTGAGCAGTCATCCCGAAGGTACAAAACATCAATACACACGGCAGACCACATTATACCGACTATTCAGATTCAACGTCCCTTTTCTCATGGGCCAGTACCACTCAATACTCTTCTTCTACGATGTGGAATGTATATGGAGCAATAAAAAGTGATACAGTATAGGAGGCACTTACATATCCTTCTCAGAAAAAGGCCTCCCAACAATATGGGCAAACTCAACAGCACGTTCGTTTGGGCAATTTTCGACTAGGCAACGCGACCCACTAGGAGCTACTTCATGCACGCGTCTCTGTTCATCTACCGACAACTGAGCAACATAACTGATGCGCATAGACGAGAAGGCTAGAGTGAAGTTTGAACTTGCATTTCAATTTGCCCCGTCACCTAGTGTTGTCCCCGAGGCGAGGCGAGGCGAGGCGAGGTGACAGTTCGAACCAACTCGAAATCGTCGAGTTGATTCGAGGTGTACCTCGTGTCACCTCGCGAGATGTTGGCGAGGTCGGGCATAACGGGGTAGTTTTCATCCGACCAATGGGAGTCTGATATCAATAGCGTGTGAGATTAAGATGTACTGTAGATAACAATGTCGTATACTCTATAAGAATTAAGTATAGAGGGTTCAAGCTTCAAGCGCTAAGTAATAAGATGAAAGGGAATTAACTAGATTCACTTGAGTTCTGAATCAACTGCTTGAGTCCTCAAAATTTCCCGCTGCCATTAGCTCATCGACAGCCGCTTCTGTGAGTTGACCAGAAATCACATAATCGACTTCTTTGGCGGGTTCTTCCACGAAACGCAGCCATTCGGATCGACAGAAAGTTCTGAGAACTTGAAGGTCCTCGAGGAGTGAGCGAGATATGTGCACGTCTCTTTGCTTGACGAAAAGATATGTTCACACGGCACTGAAGACGCTTGTCAAGCTGGGAGCACATCCATCGCAACACGAAATTAAAATGGATATTCGTACTTGTTTGTCTGTAACAAAAATAAAAAAATAAGTAAGGGAAAAATGAAAGAGATGAGCTATAACTCACGGCCAAAACTGGTGAATATTGACCATCCCTGTGTTTTCAAACGAGGTAATAATTCCTGCTGCCTCGTACCGACGCAATTCTCTCTTCACATGGTCCATCTTCAGCAAGTTCTCGCGATTTTCGAGAAGCAAGATACTCTGCTGTCTCTTGAAGAATTTGGACAGACGGCGCGAGAGCGGATTGGCCTTACAGTGAGCTCGCCGGTGGTTGTGTGAGAGTTGAGTGCCTGCAAATGATCATTACCAGCGCCAAATTAGAAAATACAAGATAGTTGATTGCGTCGTGTTCTGTCTATAACAGCAGCAGGGCACATCAATGAGAGAAATAGTAATAAATTTAATTTACAATTGCAAGGAGCACATTTTTATTGTCTTTTATACTTTTTTGAAGACCTCCTATGAAACATACATTGTATAGTAACAAGTTTTAGGACACTTAAACATCAAATATATGTTAGAGTGCTACTATATATTGCATTTACTACACTATCTGTGTTCAAATTGGAGGTGGAGAGCAAGGAGGACGGGAGCGCGACCCTTTAGCGCTCAGAGATGCGCGAGGGCGCGGGCGCGGGCGCACCACGTGCTTAATTTGATGCACCTCGATGCACCTCGTGGGAACCTCGACGAGGTGAACTCGAACCACCTCGTTACCGACGAGGTGATCCGAAGTGACCTGATTTCGAGGCGAGGCGAGTTTCACCTCGAGGTCACCTCGCCTCGAGGACAACACTACCGTCACCTCTTGTTGGCACGACTTCGGAAAGTGCGGCGATCAAAAGTTGCTTATGTAAGCTAAATTCCGCAACCTCCGAGTCCGCTGTTTGCTCTCCGCCGTTTCTTTTTCTTCTCCGAATAACTTTTGTGATTTATCGCATTCATGCTGTCCTGTCTGGATATATTTTTCCAGTCACTTCTTCTATTGAAATATGCTACTTGCAGCTCATAACGATGCAATCAACCATTACAAATGCCCGAATCCGGAGGATTAATAAATTGAGAGAGGTTATCGGTCCAATGGTCTAGTGGTTATGATTTCTGTCTTACAATTCACCTTGTAAAGCTCACAGGCGGTCTCCAGTTCGACCCTGGATTGGACCAATTTTATCATGGAATTCCTTTTTTCCAATGATCTACTTAGGACTACTTTTCATCGGAATTTGGCGTCCAGTAGTATATACACTAGTTGTTCTAAATGTAAGACATTATTTCATCCCTTTAAACGATTGACACTACGTGTACAAGTCCCCTTTACCACCTTTCCTACGTGTTTGCTGTGTGCCGAGAACCCGGCACATTGACAAGCCACGATGGTCAGACTTCAGTCCGATTTTGTCACAAATATGAACTGCGGAGGTAAGTAAGTACATATAGATAATCAAAGTTATTGAAGAATTTAAATTTTGAAGAGGATATATAGCATTAAATATTACTGTACAGGCACTCACATATGCTACAGAAACGAAGAGACGGATTCGAAGACCAATTCTGTGCTTGGAAATAATTCCTTTTTACGGCCTTGTGTTTAGTTGTATTTGACACAGCTCTGCAATATCTATGTATGAAACAGGACTAATTAGTAACTTCCACTGAACTTGTATATCCTCTACTACTACTTTTGGCCTGCCGTGAGCCACCAAATGGCTTCAGACCATCAAGTTGCACTCTCAAGGCCTCATAGGATGCCAACACCATCAACGCATATCTCGAAAGCGGCCAGACAGGTCGTACCGGCCTTCCTACAAAAACTATACGAGTGAGTGCTCTACAAGTTGTATCTCGTTCGAACTGACACATGTCGTATAGAATGGTCAACGATCCCAACAATGCAGAACTGATACGCTGGTCAGAAGCCGGGGATTCGTTCTTTGGTGAGCATCAAGCTAGAGCTCTCATAATCACGTCCTGATTTCATCCAGTCCTTGACCACGAGCGCTTCGCTCATGAGGTACTTGGAAGATGGTTCAAGCATCGGAACTTCAGCTCTTTTGTTCGACAGCTGAACATGTATGGCTTCCACAAAATCCCCCATCTCCAGCAAGGTGTTCTCAAAAGCGACACTGACACGGAGTTTTGGAACTTCGCTCATGCCAACTTCCATCGGGGCCAGCCAGATCTGCTGTGCCTCATACAGCGCAAAAAGCAAATACCACAGCCAGGAGAAGAGGGTGCTCTCGATTTCCGTGATTCGACGACTGGTCTTGCTTTACCCGCTCCGACAGCCTCTAACTCCAACCCGGCAAATCCGTCGCTGTCTTCCGGGCAGATCCTTGACGTCAACTCAATTGTGAATGGAATCGCCGCAATAAAGCGACATCAAACGACGATATCAGCCGAATTGAACGAGTTGAAACGCTCGAATCAACTGCTGTGGCAAGATGCGTTAGCTGCGCGTGCGAAACACCAAAAGCAGCAAGATACTATTAATCGAATCCTCAAGTTTCTTGCTGGAGTTTTCGGGCAGCATGCATCTGCTAATAGCCCTGTAGCAGGGCGTCTCCGAACGTCTCAGGTGGACAGCAGACGGAGGTGGTGTCGGGGATACCATATCGAAACGACGGATGCGACTCATGATGAGGATGCAAAGAGAGATGGTCCGAAGAAAAGCATAGTGGAAGAATTATCGAAATTCCAATGGAAACGGATTATGAACCAAGTATGTGCGATCTCTCTGCAGTTCGCCCTAGGCTGATGCTTCATTTCAGGTTATCCCACAATTGAAACACCAACTTCTGTAGCGTCGCCGTCCCCCTCTGTGGCAGTATCAGAGGGAATTACGATTGGCGATACTTCAACATATTACCCCACTTCGGAATCCAACTCATCTAAAACAGATACACCGTCTACGACTACACAGCAACAACAAGCCCAGATTTCAAGAGCAGTGACTCCTGCACGGTCTCCATCCTACGAATTTGACCCTCGTCTACAAGGTGTCCTGAATCAACTGTCCCCATCTCAACTTCAGCATCTTCTCTCATCTCTTGCTTCACAAACACTCGCCGATCCCACACCATCTGGACCCTCTATATCCGACGGTACTATCAACCCCAGTGCAACGACTACAAATGGCCTCGTTACCCCGTACCAACTACCGACCTCCTTCGACTTCTCAATCAATCCGCCCAGACCAATGTATATAACAGCTCTGGTATCCCGTTGTCACGCCTGACGGCCTGATTCCATTCGACGCCTATGAACCAGGATCCCCATCTGACGATAGGCACGATGGAAGCAGCAATCTAGGCCTAGTCAATAATACACTCAACTCAGAGCAACAGCAACACGAGGCTCGCACGCAAAGGAGCTGGCAGGCGGCAGAGGATATCGACAAGGACGTGAGCGCTCTCAATACGAGCATACACTCGCTCATTCAAACATTCGGCCTGGATCCATCACTATTGGAAGACCACTCTGGGATGGGTCATAACAATAATGGAGTGCCACCCCCGCATGATGACAATATGCAGAATCAGACAGTGCCGGAATCAAACGTCAACGCCTCCGACTTTGACTTCTTTAATACGTTCTTCAACAACATGCCCTCCGGGAGCAACACTGGACTGCATGGTGTAGATGGAGGCAGCGCAGCAGGGGACATGGACTACACCGACCTCGCCTCAACCGCCTTTCTAGACGAAGCCCCAACACCCGTATCTGACTTGACAGGATCGCCGACGCAGTCTTTGAGGCATGTCTCTCCGGGTTGTTGGACCTGGGTACTGCTAATGAAACCCTGCCACCTACCTAGTTCTGGGCCTCATCTTGCATCACGGCGGGTGGGGCGAAGGCACCGGCCTCGGCCTCGGGTAGTGACCAACGGCTGAAGAGGAAGTCGGACGTCATTATGGATTTTGAGGGCATGAATGCAGCTAGTGCGGATGAGTCTGGCGCACCTACCAAGGCTACGGGCAGTACGTCTGGAGCATCTAAGACGAAGAGGAGGAAGGACTAGTAGGCTCATCGTGCTTTCGAATCATGGATGTGGTGTCGAAAATCCATTAACGGACACTGGCAGATCTTGACCTTCTTCCTCGACCTTTCGCTTCAAACCTCAATTCTTCGATTGTCATGCTACGATTACCTGCCCCGACATCATTCAATCACATTGCTTGTCAATGCTTTCCCTTTTCCTGTGTAGTCCAACCACGATCTTTCCTCTCCTTTTTATCTTGGCGCCGACGATCTACGTTTTTTCACGACGCTGCGCAAACCGTGTTGATCCTCAAGGCCTCAAGCTGCTTTCCAGGACTCGTCAAACATTATATGCTTACCACATAATGAATAACATCGTCGCTACTTGTCCACCATCTAAATTACTTTTTTTCCCCCTTTCCCAGTCATTCATCTTTGGTGTACTCTACGTGTTTCCTAGACTGACTGTATCTCTGTAATACCATTGCTACAAGCCCCAGAAACCAAAACAATTGTACCATATGTAATATTGCATATTATTGTTGGCAGCGTATATAGAGGGAAAATCTTCCTGCAGCGTTTCCAGAGCTTGCTGATTTGCACATACACCGTCTACTTAACCTTCATCTCCGAACTGTCCCGGAAATAGAACGACACTCTTGTCCCTATCCTTAGGAGGAACCCTGCAAGGCTCAACCAGATTTGCCGATAAGAGCCTCGGAGAGCAGGAATTTGCAGAGTCACTTTGGGTATTTTCCTGGACAAGCCCTGAAGGAAGCTTCGTGACTTATCGACGGTAGCAAAGACAGTATCGCCTTGATCTGGCTCAACGAGCGGCGAAGTTAATTGCGCTTGAGAGTCTATCAACACGAGGTAGAACTCAAAGTAGAAGTCACAAACTTACTGAAAGGTCATGAAGCGCAATCATGCATTTGCTGCCGCGGCGCGACGCTTACGTTCAAGGGGGTAGGAGGGAACAATAGCCTGGCGTTAGTGCCAGTGTTTGCACGGTGACGTTCCTGTTTGCTGCACCACTGTGGTGTTGTAAATATATTATAGTACGGACACTTTGGACGTTTCACTTACATTCGTTTCTTATCTTTGTTTGTTCAACTCACATGATACGTTCATTACATAATCTTCGATTCCGTACACTACCGAGCACTTTCCTTCTGCTCTCCTCAGTTCGTCTAACACGTCGATACTGAGGTGAGCTTCGTATATCCGCTCTATATTTCTCATTACTTACACAGTACCTGTAGTTCTCTCTTTTCACTCTCAGGTACTTAATATAACAATCAGTTCGTCTAACACGTCGATACTGAGTTCTCTCTTTTCACTCTCAGTGCCCGCGCTTCGCTTCAAACACAGTCTTACAATAGGTTATGGGCCCCGCAGACCTACGCTATCTATAGAAGACATCTCGAAGATAATCTCTTAGCTCCGCTGCGCATTCTCACACCTGTCAACTCGTGCACTCCTTCATCATGCCCGACCCCGTCAAACTCCCATCAGCTTCTACTCGACTTTACGACATTCCGTCACTCGAGAACGATGGCGCCAACTTCCAGACATGGAAATTCAGAATTTCCACTGTCCTCGATGTTCGCGGCCTCCTCAGCATTGTCGACGGATCCGAGCCTCGCCCCCGATGTCTTCCGGGTCACCGTGGGAACCAAACCTGCACCTGCGCCGACTGCGTCGACGTTAGCGGCAGTCAGTACTCCTAGTCCCTCGACCCCATCCAGTGATTTGATCATGGACTGGGATCGACGCGATAAGGAGGCGCGTGCTCAGATCACATTGACTCTGAAGGACGAGCCATTAAGTGGCGTTCTCCACGCGGCCTCTGCGGCCGACGTCTGGGATAAACTACTCCGGCGCTACGAAGGAAAAGGAAAGCAAACTGTCGCTTTCCTCACTGGCGAAATATTCCGCGGCACGTTCACCGACGAAACTCCCTTGGAGCCACATTAACGCTGTTCGACACAAGGCGTACATCCTGAAGACGTTGAATCATGAGCTTAGCGACGCTCTCATCGCGATCGCACTCATCATCTCTCTTCCCGAATCTTTTTCCACCCTTCGCACTATCCTCATGGCCACACCTGAAGAAAAACTTACTTCGGATTCAGTCGTTACTCAAGTCCTTACGGAGGAGAGAAGCCGACAAAATCCAAACTCTTCTCAGGTCGCGCTTTACACGCGTACGTCAAAGGGGAAAGCTGCAGATGCATCCAAGTCGGGTGTGAAAGGGGACAAGAAATCGACGATTGGTGCAATCACTGCAAGAAGAAGGGTCACATCAAGTCAGAGTGTCGCAAGCTCAAGGCAGAACAAGCAGCGTCATCCAAAGACGTGAAGAGCACCAGTTCGAGTTCCGCCAGTGGTGGGAAGGAAACTGAGCTCTCAGCTAAGCTCGCGTCAGTCAGGACTGACAACGACGAGTACATCCAGCTCTTCCTCGCGAACAGCATCTCCAAGAGGACAGCTTTGCTCCTCAAGTGGATCGTCGACTCCGGTTGCACCTCCCACATGTCCTCGAACCGTCAGTGGTTCATCTCCTTCACGGAACTCGCTACGCCGAAACGTGTCTGGCTCGGAGACGAGAGTTATATCCTGGCTACGGGTATTGGACGCATACTCCTCAAGCTCCTCTTACCTGGTGGGGAACATATCACTACCTGTCTCACAGATGTATACTATGTTCCTGAGCTTCGTGGAAACCTCCTCTCTGTCCTACGTCTCACACGGTCCAAGCACTACTTGTCATTTGCGCCCGACGACATCTGCGAAATCTACGACTCGTCTCGCAAGCTTTGCGGAGTTGGCCGTCAACAGGATGATCTCTACATCCTCGACACAGCGCCCATTGCTCGCGAACGTGCCTACATCTGCACTGCCTCCCTCTACCTCTTCCGAAGACCTGGACCCCTCTTCCGAGCCCCAAATCTTAGCATTAAAGGCAAAGGTTGAGACGTCCAAGGCGCCGCTCAGCACCTGGCACTGCCGTCTTGGCCACGTCATGGTTGAGTCCGTGCGCAAACTCTTTAAAAAGAAGATGGTCAAAGGCATGCAGATTACGGACGACAACACTCACGGCGCAACGTGCATTCCGTGCCTCAAAGGCAAACAGACGCGCTCTCCCATTCCGAAGTCCACAACCACCGAAAATCCCCGACTCCTTCATCGCATCTACTCAGATCTCTGCGGCCCGATGCAGACTGAAGGTCGACACGGCGAGAGATACTTCATGACGTTCATCGACGGTAAATCTCGCCTCGTCAAGGTCGATCCTCTTCGACTCAAATCGGATGCTTTCGGGAAATTCCGGGCTCGGGTTATTCGCGCTGAGGTCGAGACCGGTGAGAAGGTCAACTTCATGCGCACGGATAATGGTGGAGAGTACATCTCAGCGGAATTTACCAAGTTCCTCGAGATGAAGGGGATACATGCCGAAAAGACCAATCCGGACACACCACAGGAGAACGGCATCAGTGAGCGCATGAACAGGACTCTCATCGAGATGGCACGCACCATGTTAAACGACGCCGACCTTCCTCACACGTATTGGGCACACGCGATGATGCGCTTTGCATCTCCATACCCTCTGTTTTTTTGATTTACGCGCTCAGCGGCGTCGTCACGTGACCTCCGCTGGATTCTAACGCGCGCCCGCTGGACCTCCGAAATCACCCACTTCGTATCACCGGCCCCCTGACGACCAAGTATCCGTTATCAGCAAGACAGAATCTGTCTTACTAATTCGCCGGCGGTCCACATCAGCCAGAAAACTCGAGAACGCGCCGCTCACAGCCATTCGGCTTTCTTGGACTTAGGCGCCGCGCGCCTACTGCTAATTTTAGTACTAGTTGACCGACCGTATTTGATATCGCTCCTCATCCTTCCCGATTTTGTGTATATCTCCAAGGGCATATTAGTTCTATACCTCTCCAGACTCTTTTCTTTTGTTCTTGCCTTAGTCTCGAATTTTCTTCTCGAATTTTCCCTCATATTTCCGTCCGGTAGCACACAAAACAGCGCCATAGATTATAAACTTGTAACGTAGATTCTCAAAAGAACAGAGAAAACCAATCCCCCCCTTCGTCCAGCGCTCAGTTTAGTCTCAGTAATTCGTCGTCGTCGTCTTCGTCTTCGTCTCGTTGCGTTCCCGCTGCCGTTACCGCCGGCGGCTTCATTTTGTTGACTTCGCCAGCGGATCTACGCCGCTAGTGTGTGTCCTCGTCGTTCCACCGCTGTTCTCGCCTCGAGGTGACAGACCCTGGAGGGAACGCCTCTTGGAACTCGCGCTCGTACCCTTCTTGCCCCCTCATTTGTTGTGGATTTTGGTTTGTGTGATTTATTCACGCATTCACTCTATCTACGACACTAGGCGCATCATTTCTGGAGCCCACCGCGAGGGGTTCCTACTATTGTGTGCCTTCCTTCCGTCGTCACCGTCTCCCGCCAGCGTATTACGTCCGTATTGCCGCTATCGGGACGCCCCCAGCACTTCCCGACAGTCATTCAACTTTCTTTGACCATCGCCATCGACACCATTCGCTGTTCAACTACACCTCAATCTACCTTGCTCACCATCTAGTTTCTCCACCATATTCACCCGTCGAGAACTAGAAATTGAGCTCGACAAAGACTCATCCCTTACCGAACTCTCGAGTTCAACAGTCTCACCAAACAACTCGATCGCCCCATCAGCCGCCGCTAGCCCTACCAACTCTCCGCCAAGGAGACTCATAACCATTGCACCCGCGGATCCCCGTCCTTACCCGTCGCTTCGACCTACTGAACTACGTAACCTTCGTGCTGAACTGTCCCGCCGCTCACAGAATCCAGAAGACCTTTCAGACGACTCTTTCTTCGAACCTGTTCCCGACCATCTAGCCCGACACAACAACTCCTTTTCTCTTCCAAACGAAGGAATACCAGACGACATCCCTGATTTTTCGTCACTTTTTAACCCAGCGGGATCTTCCACCCCACCAGAAGGATCCACAGACCTCTCATCAGTTCCCACCTCCATTGCAACTTCACTGCTTCGCACCCCATCGACCCCGTCTACCAACCCCGATTTAACTCTTATCTTCCCGCTAGCCCCGACATTACCTCTAGCACCCATGGCTAATGTACAGGAAGAGCCTATGCCCGCGCGCGGCGAGCGAGCGGCCCCAACCTTTGATGATTCCACTCAGGCTAAGAGGCGAGAGCTTCCGCATTTCTTTGAAGACCTTGAGCAGCTCTTCAAGGCTCGCCCCTCGCTCCTAGACGCCGACAAGAAACTCCACACTGTTCGTTATTTGACAATGGATCTCCACAATGTCTGGACTGCGATTCCCGAGTATGGGGATGCTACAAAGTCATTCAATGACTTCAAGAAGGCCATTATGTTGCGCTACCCTGATGCCGACCCTGCCAATCTCTACACAATCAGCGACCTAGATCTTTTGGTCGGTATGCGCCAGCGCCTTGGGATCGCCACATTGGCCGACCTTGCTGAGTATACACGCTCATTCGAGGGTGTTGCAGCCTCCTTGCGCAAGAATGACCTTATTGGGGAGTCAGATATCCGTCGCGCCTATATGCGAGGTTTTCAGCCGCCGATGTGGGCTCACATCCTTAATCGCCTTCAAATCAAAAACCCTACCCTATCCGCGCAAGCTATCTACCCCGTTCAGGATGTCTATGAAGCCGCGTCGTGGATTCTGACTGCTAATGTTGGTCTCTACGCTCTAGGAAGCGCCGCCTACCCCCCGCCCGCTGCTGCACCCACGCTCTATCCCGCTGTTCCCGCGTACCCGCCAGTACTTCCTATCCCAGCGCAGACACCCGCCAGCACTCCAGCCCCCACCGTCCCAGAAATCAAGAGAGAGGATCTCACCTCTATCTTCGCTAAGCTAGCGGAGACTCTTACGGGAGCTGTGAGCGAGGCCCTCGCGCAAGGCAGTAGACGCTCTAACAATAGCTATCAATCCTCGTCCCCAAATACCTCGTCATCATGCAACTTCTGTTTAAAGGACCATTTTATTCGAGACTGCCCGCTGGTCGAAGAATATATACTAGCGGGGAAGGCGAAGCGTAACATCGAGGGCAAGGTTGTCCTTCCTACAGGCGCCTATGTACCCCGTAACATCCCTGGTACCTGTCTCAAGGATAGAATCGACGAATGGCACCGCCGTAACCCTGGGCAGCTAGCTAGCGGTATCTTGACCAGTTCTACAATGATGTTCAATACTGTTTCCGCGCCGACGACGAGTCCCGTGCAGACAAACACCCCCGCTGCGCCACCTACTGAAGCAACTCTCGCGTTTGTTACGAATACGCCAACTGCACCGCCCCAGTGGCTCAGTCTCGAAGAACACATAGTCCAGCTACAGTCAGAGATGTATGCGCTTCGTAGTGCCGCCAAGAAACCTTTCCAGCCTATCATCAAGATGAGACGCCAACGCCAGCAAGAAGACGCGGACCAGGAAGATGAATTAATTGATACATCGCCTGATCACCAGCAGTCAGAGCCATCTCGACAGTCTACAGCACCAGCAGCCCCGCCAGACAGTTCACGCGCCGCTGCGCCACCAATTTCATCCAATGACGTCGAGAAATCTGCACCACGCCGTAGCACGCCCATTCCACCTCCCACTAGCCAAGAGAACGAGCCAGAGCATCCATTTCGTGCTGCGCCAGATGCTGCATATGCCCCACCACGCTCACGTAATGTAGGGGCCGCCCCAGATCGAAACGCCGCCGCTATACGAAGGGAGGGCGCCTACAGGACGCTACCACCTATCCATGACACCAGCATCGCTTCTGAGGTCTACAAGAGGTCTCTTAACACCCCTGTTACACTTACCCAACGTGAACTCTTATCCCTTGCCCCAGAAGTTCGTTCTCAGTATCGTGAAGCCACCACTGTTCGCCGCCAGCCTAATCGGGAAGCGCCCGCCGCTACGAACTTCTATGATGCCACGCCCTCGCTAGACCCCTCGATTCCCACTGTTCAGGTCTTTAACTTCGATCTCGTCGAAACCTACAATCCGGAAGACGACTATTATGCCAGTCTCGACTACAGCGCCTTTGTCAACTCGAATTCATCAATTAATGGTAGTCCTCCTCCTAAGGGTGCTAGTGTCATCAACGATCCCTATGATCTCTACTATCGGGGCCTCCATTCAGGCGAAGAACCAGATCCGAAATTTTTAACAGTCGCCCTCGAGTCTTCAGGTCTACGCGCCATCTTCCCGCTCATTGACAACATGGTTCGCATAGAAAGCATTCTTGACCCTGGTAGCACGATCGTGGCCATGTCCGAGGAGCGTGCCAATGAACTAGGCATTGCTTACGACTCGACGGTCATTCTACAGATGCAGTCCGCTAATGGGACAGTCGACGCGTCTTTAGGTCTAGCACGCAATGTTCCATTCACTATCGGTGAAGTCACTGTTTACCTCCAGGTTCATCTAATCCGTAATGCACCCTACAATGTACTCCTAGGTCGACCTTTTGATGTTATCACTGCCTCTACGATCCAGAATTACCGCAACGAGGACCAGACACTCACCGTTTGTGATCCCAACTCCGGGAAGACTTCCACCATTGCCACTTACGCTCGCAACATGCCCCATCCTCGACCTGGCAACCACCCGCCTGTTGACTCTTGGGTAAATTTTCAGAAATAGAGGAGTTGAATCAGCACGAGGGCGAGATCGCGTTCACAATTGCGCTGAACGAAGAAGGTCTCCCTTACTTCAATGGTTATCAACTCCTCAATGACAATTCTGACACGTCCTATGCTATATCCTATTTAACCGCTTGCAATCCTTCTCAGATTGGTACTCCCGAATATTTACGCAACAATCCGAATTTTATAGCTCTTTTTAATAAGGCCGCCGACTCTTCTCAGCCCGCCAAACCGTCTTCCTATGTTTTTGTTCCCGCTTCAGCCTCTGACTCAACTTCTCCCTCGTCTACGTCTGCTTCTGAATTTGCTTCAACCCCAGCTCCATTTTTTCAGCCTTCCGAATTGACTTTCAAGGATAAATACCCCGCTTCGACTGTACGCAATAGCTCTAGCGCCGCCGCTGACCTGAATACGTCTCCGGTGGCCTCCCAAACAAATTCACAACCCCCTTCATCATCATCGCACCTAGATTCACCCTCTACGAGATCCAATCAACCCCAAACTACTCCATCAGACTCATCCACCTCGCTTCCCACTTCTATTCATCTTCCACCTCGAGCACAGCCCCTTCCGCCACAATCCAAGACCTCGCTACGCCTTCCGCGCCACGTACATTTTGCCAACACACTTCTAGCCAAGACTAAGGCTTCCAAGGCTAAGAAGAAGTATAAACCTGTCGCGCAGAAGGTCCGCCCAGTTGTGTCGGGCGTGGACGAGAAATTTCGCATTGTGCGCGAGATCAAAGGCGACCCGCTAGAGACGCTACCTACGCTACCCACCAATCCGCCCAAATTCACGCCAATGGGCCGCTATACCCAGGAGCGTATGGAGGCTTTTGATAAAGTCCACAGCGGCGATTTCCTACTCCCCGCCGAGCGCGATCTCTTACATCATTTTGTCAGCGTTCACAATAGCGGCTTCGCCTGGAACGATGCTGAACGTGGACATTTTCGTGAAGATTTCTTTCCCCCAGTTTCGATTCCCGTTGTACCGCACAGACCTTGGGTTCAGCGCAACATTCCCATACCACCGGGCATGCTTGAGGAAGTTTGCAAAGTTCTCCAGCGGAAAATAGGCGCCGGCGTCATGGAACCTTCAAATTCATCCTATCGATCCCGCTGGTTTTGCGTCGTCAAGAAGGATGGTTCCCTCCGCGTTGTCCAGTCTCTCGAACCGCTTAACGCAGTCACAATAGCGCACTCTGGCGTGCCTCCGTTCACCGACCAACTCGCTGAGCAGTTTGCAGGACGTTCCTGTGGAGCGATGATGGACTTGTATGTTGGATATGACGAACGAGCCATAGCTGAGTCCTCTCGCGATCTCACCACTTTCCAGACCCCTTTGGCGCGCTTCGACTCACCACATTACCTATGGGTTGGACAAACAGTGTACCTATCTTCCACGACGACGTTACTTTTATTCTACACCCAGAAATCCCTCACGTTACAATCCCTTATATCGATGACGTACCCGTTAAAGGCCCCGCTTCGACTTATCCGCTACCCGATGGCACAGAGGAGCGCATTCCCGAAAACCCAGGAATCCGCCGCTTCATCTGGGAACATTTCCAAAACCTCAATTGTGTTGTACAGCGCATGAAGTACTGTGGAGGAACATTCTCAGGCTTCAAGTCCACGCTATGCGCCCCAGAAATTACGGTTTTAGGACATCGATGCACACCTGAAGGCCGCCTTCCCGATAGGAAGCGCCTCGATGTTATTGTCAACTGGGGACCCTGTACTAACCTCTCAGATGTACGCGCCTTCCTAGGAACGATAGGTGTTTGCCGAATGTTCATCAAGAATTTTGCTCACCGCGCGCATCACCTCGTAAAGCTCACGCGCAAGGACGCGCCCTTCGAATGGGGCCCAGACCAGATAGCCGCACAGGAAGACCTCAAACAAGCCCTTCTCGACTCACCTGCTCTTCGACCTATTGATTATACTTCAGGAAACCCCGTCATCTTGTCTGTCGACACCTCGTATATAGCCGTCGGATATATTTTATCTCAATGTGATCTCAATAACCCTAAACTTCGCTATATCGCCCGCTTCGGCTCCATAACCCTCAACGATCGCGAATCACGCTTCTCCCAGCCTAAGCTTGAGCTCTACGGCCTCTATCGGGCTCTCCTTGCTCTCAAAATCCATCTGATTGGCGTACGCAATCTCATAGTCGAAGTCGACGCTTCGTCGATCAAAGGCATGCTCGAGCACCCAGACATTAACCCTTCCGCTAGCATGAACCGTTGGATTCTCGCCATCAAGACCTTCCAGTTCGATCTCGTCCATGTACCAGGCGCATTCCACGGACCCGATGGACTCTCGAGACGCACCCGCCAGCCAGACGATGAAGAACAGATTGACGACACAGAAGAACGTGAAGACTGGATCGACCGCATGCATAGTTTCCTTCATATACTTAATCCGACAGTGTCTCCTTTCTCCCCCACTCACTTCCCTCTCATTCATACACCTCCTTCCTTATTTTACATCACCCAGATCTTCGTTAATGATGCCGATAGCACAGAACGTACAACTACGCCGCCGATAGACGATGAAATCAATATTCCCGCGCCTTATTCGTCTATTCCCCGCTCGGAGAAGGCCGTACGCGCAGATGAGCGCCTCCTGCGTGTCAAAGAATGGCTGACAAACTTCGAACGCCCTGATAACATGACGGACGCTGACTACAACACCTTTGTTCGCTACAGCGGCGAGTTTTTCCTGGACGAAGATCGCCTCTGGCGCAAGGATTCTCAAGGCCGCCACAAGCTTGTAATCGACCCGCCACGCCGCATGTATATCCTCGCCGCTGGTCACGATGATGTAGGGCATCACGGATTCTTCGCAACGCACGCCCTGATCATCGAGCGTTACTGGTGGCCCTTCATGGGCTTCGATATAGCCTGGTTCGTACGCACTTGCCATTTATGTCAACTACGCCGCACACAGAACGTCCTCATCCCGCCGACCGTCGCCACCCCTGCCCCATTATTCTCCAAAGTCTTCATCGATACTATGTTCCTTCCGCCGTCAGGAGGATTCAAATATATTGTCCAAGCGCGTTGCTCCCTTTGCCACTTCCCCGAATTTGCTATGTTGCGCAGAGAAACCGCCAAGACGCTAGGAGAATTTTTATTTAATTCACTTCTTTGCCGATACGGCCTCCTCGTCGAAATTGTCACTGATAATGGCAAGCCGTTCATCGCCGCCACCGCCTATTTAGCTAAGCGCTACAAGATTCATCACATCCGCATTTCGGGTTACAACTCGCGAGCTAACGGGATAGTAGAGCGCTCTCACTTCGATATCCGCCAGGCGCTCTTCAAAGCCGCCGATGGAGATCAATCTAAGTGGTCTCAAGTAACGCCGTACGTCTTCTGGGCCGATAGAGTCACAATCCGTCGACGTATGGGCTGTTCTCCATATTTTGCGCTCACCGGCACCCATCCGCTCCTTCCATTCGATATTGCTGAAGCAAACTACCTTCTTCCCCCTCCAACCTCAGTTCTTTCTCGAGCAGATCTCCTAGGAAGCCGCGCTATAGCTCTCCAAAAACGACGCGAGGACCTCGCAAAACTACACAGCACCGTCTACGAGGCTAGAGTCAAAGCCGCCATCAAGTTCGAGGAAGAACACATCAACACGATCAAGGATTACAATTTCAAGCTCGGAGATCTCGTCTTGGTACGCAATACCGCTATCGAAAAGTCACTCAATCGGAAGATGCGCCCCCGCTATCAAGGACCATTTATTGTTATCTCACGCAATCGCGGCGGCGCATATATTATGGCAGAACTCGACGGCGCCCTATTTGACCGCCCAATTGCTGCTTTCCGCGTCATTCCGTACTTCCCCCGCAAGAACCTGCCGCTACCGCCTCTCGACGAACTCCTCGACGTCTCCCGCCAGCGCCTCATCGACCTCGAAGCCTCCAGCGCAGTAGACCCAGAAGACGAGCCCGACAGCGACAATGACGAGGCTGATAATGACCACATCGACTTCGATGACTGAGGACAGTCAAGATTTCAGTAGGGAGGAGTATACCGCCCCGATACGCCCATTTTCAATTTTCTACGCTACGTTTCGCCATTATTTATATTTCTTTCACTTATTTCTCTCAGATCTCTAGACTACGTGCTTCACGCAATACCAACCCCACTCCGTTATCACATTCTCGCTAAGTTCTTCCTTTTCTTTATTTTGTTTTTGTTAAGCCGCATACTCCTTGGACGTTGCGCAACCTTTCGGTTAACGGCCATGATGATCTACTGAGCCGTTAGCCCCATCTCTATTTTAATTTCATCTCGACTTCGTTTATTTTCATGCCTCGGCGCTTATTTTACATTTCTAAATTCAATTCTCGAGTCCTTATAAATTCATCTCACTTATTTACTCAGAACAGTCCATCACAGATTATACACATATGAAAGAAGAACAAAATACTACGAAGTCCAAAATGTGCCGCCAGCACCAAGAAAATTGTTGATAGAAGCCCTACTCCCTCTCTCGCATTCCCATCTCTTCGAAGCGCTCTATGAGCCTAGTCAAGAGCATGTCGAACTCAGGAGCCAAGCGAACCGCACGTGGGCCATAACGTTCCCTCATCTCTGCGTGAACGGCTCTTATCCGCCTCGCCTCGCCCAGAAAGTCGGCCCCTGCTTCTTCATCGATGTCCGTAGGCATGCCTTGAAGCTGTTCCAAGAGCCTGTGTCCAAACGCCAGGAAATTTTGTTCGTCCGCATCCGATAGGACAATAAGTCGATCCCGCTGATACTCGAAGTCCCGCTGGAGCCGGAGACGTTCCCGCTCCCTGTCAACCAAGTCGCCGAGAAATGTAGACACCCGTCGACCTGTGCTGATCTTCGATGGGGAGAGTCCTTGCCCATGGAAGCCGGATGCTGGAGATGCAGTACTCCCGTGACGAGACCCTTCGATTGGTGGGGTTTGCGTCCGTCCAATAGGAAGCGAGCGCGCGACTAGCGGCGAAATGCTCCAGGCCGTACGTCCGGTAGGCACAATCTCCCCACTGCCCTCCTCAGGCCTGTCCTCCCCTCCCTCGACGTGATCCAGCGGCGCCTCCACCTCGTCAGACACGATCCCCGCTGGCGGAGCTTCCACTTCGACCTCGACCTCGTTGTTTCCAACCCCCTCATTGTCAATTCCGCCATCGTCATCTTGGTTATCTCCGCCCTCGCCGCCAGAATCGTCGTTGATGAGCTGGTCGTCCTCGTTCTCGTTTTCGCTCTCGTCTTCATTCTCCTGTTCCTTCTCGTCCTCGTCTTCAGTTAGAACCAGTGGCTCTTGGTCGCGCTTCGTAGTATCGGAGCCAGTATATGGGACACATTTCTTCTTTCCCCGGCGACATTCCAAGGAACATCGCGATCGGCACAGTACCTGCACTATTGGGAGCAACGTTAGAATAAAGGGACAGTGAGAGAATAATAGGTCACCTACTCGCGTACTGAAGCCAACGTGGAGGTTCGGATCGAAGTCAGTACCTTCAGCGGCACCCGTTTCGCGTGTGACTCGAAAAGGAGTCGCGCGCGCCCGCCCTCGAGAAGCCCCCCGTCGGCTCGTTGTTGCCCGTCCTCTACCAGTTCCCCGTCCACGTTTCCCCGTCTGCTCCTTGGCCAAAGAACGCTCTCGAGCTACCCGCTGTCCGCTGAACGACGACTGACTCCTAGAGGCCGCCGCTGGCGTCACCACTATTGTCCCGCCATTGTTTGTACTCGCGTCTGCCATCTCGGAGTCCCGCTGCTCGACGACGGCCGTCGTAGTCGGCCCACTAACGTCCTCCAAAAAGCGAAGGCGGCCCTCCAATGAGTGGAAGCGGTCAAGTAAATCGGCGTTGAAAGCCGCTCGCCTGGCGTCGGTCCGTGACATCAAACGGTCGCGTAGACCTAAGAAAAGGGAGCGCGAACATATCCGCACCCCTGGCGAAGAAGGGTCGTCCAGGCGGCGGTTGACATTATCCTATATCAGAGGAAGTGTTAGCAAGTTCGCGAAGACACCAGTCAATGACTCACAAAGGCCGTAACCGCTGCCTGTTCGTCAATCGGATCCCAGATATTGAAGAGCCCTACACGTATAATGAGGGTGTCGATTTCTTGGATGAAGTTGAACATGGGAGAGTGATGATGGTGAAAGCAAGAGATGTGTTGGGGAAGTTCTCGCGTTCCCGCTGTGGGATATTTTGACGCCTCGCGGTGTTCTCGTGCAGATTTGCGTACGTAGGACCCCGCTAGCACGTGCATCGTCTTGATTTGGGAATGCACTCACTATGCATGTCAACAAGCTCGCCGCTAGCCCTTCGCCCATTCCCTACGTGTCCAACAAGCTCGCTCCGTCATTTTCGATGTCGACGCGCTGACTGAGGACAGTCAGGAGCTCAGTAGGGAGGAGATGATGCGCTTTGCATCTCCATACCCTCTGTTTTTTTGATTTACGCGCTCAGCGGCGTCGTCACGTGACCTCCGCTGGATTCTAACGCGCGCCCGCTGGACCTCCGAAATCACCCGCTTCGTATCACCGGCCCCCTGACGACCAAGTATCCGTTATCAGCAAGACAGAATCTGTCTTACTAATTCGCCGGCGGTCCACATCAGCCAGAAAACTCGAGAACGCGCCGCTCACAGCCATTCGGCTTTCTTGGACTTAGGCGCCGCGCGCCTACTGCTAATTTTAGTACTAGTTGACCGACCGTATTTGATATCGCTCCTCATCCTTCCCGATTTTGTGTATATCTCCAAGGGCATATTAGTTCTATACCTCTCCAGACTCTTTTCTTTTGTTCTTGCCTTAGTCTCGAATTTTCTTCTGGAATTTTCCCTCATATTTCCGTCCGGTAGCACGCAAAACAGCACCATAGATTATAAACTTGTAACGTAGATTCTAGAGGGAGCAGAGAAAATCGATTCCCCCTTCGTCCAGCGCACAGTTTAGTCTCAGTAATTCGTCGTCGTCGTCCTCGTCTTCGTCTCGTTGCGTTCCCGCTGCCGTTACCGCCGGCGGCTTCGTTTTGTTGACTTCGCCAGCGGATCTACGCCGCTAGTGCGTGTCCTCGTCGTTCCACCGCCGTTCTCGCCTCGAGGTGACAGACCCTGGAGGGAACGCCTCTTGGAACTCGCGCTCGTACCCTTCTTGCCCCCTCACTTGTTGTGGATTTTGGTTTGTGTGATTTATTCACGCATTCACTCTATCTACGACACTTGGCGCATCAGCGATCCAACACGCGGCTCACATCGTCAATGTCACTCCCACGCGCGCGCTTCCGGACGAAATTACTCCGTTCGAGGCCTACTACGGCACCAAACCCAACGTCGCACACCTTCGAGCATTCGGCTGCAAGGCCTATGTTCATATCCCAGACTCTAAGCGCAAGAAACTCGATGCCAAATCATTGGAATGTGCTCACCTAGGGTTCTCAGAGCACAAGAAGGCATATATCTTGCTGCACAGGCCCTCTGGTCGTCTTCTGGAGTCGCGGGACGTCTATTTTGATGAAGGGTTGCCTGGTGGACAGTCTAGGGTCGTTATCGACCCCTCAGACAACAAGAGTGATGACGAAAACTCGGATAGAGGGCCTGAGGGGGATGGGGAGGGAGAGGGGGATTCCTCTTCCTCAGAGGGCGATTCGGACGACGAAAATGGCGAGAATGGGACTGGTACAGGTCAGGGCAGTGGGGGAAGTCGTTTGGGGGGCGCCGGAATGGGTGGATCTAATTCCACAGGTTCTTCAAGTGAGTCTCAGTCACATTCGACTTCGGACGGCTCTAGCGAACGAACGAACGACCGCGCGTCCAAACGGACTTCAGATTCGGATTCGCCGACCTCGAAAACGGGTATACGCACCTCTACTTCGATGGAGCACGCCCAGGGACCCGGTCCAACATCTGCCACATCATCACCTCCTCCTCCTCCTGAAACACGTCGTTCCACACGCACCCGTCGCACGCCTGTCCGAGACGACGATGACCGTTTCACAACGACGTCGTATGGCTCCAGGAAACGTCCCGAAACTCCCCGAGTGAAGGACGACGACGCCGCCTCGCAGCGATCTCTCGATCCTGTCTCAGAGGCCGGCTCTGGCTCGACGGCAGACGCTGGTCCTTCAGTGGGCGCTGAATCAGCGAAAACGTCGACGATGGATGCAGATCCACTCACCTACGAGGAAGCCATGGCTCGATCTGACGCTCTGGAATGGAAGAAGGCATGCGCCCTCGAACTCGAGCAGTTTGTGCGGCAGAAGCTCTTCACGCCCGTCCCACGTCCTGTCAACCGGAAAGTCATCGGCTGCAAATGGGTATTCAAGCGCAAGCTTGGGCCGGACGGCAAGGTCGAGCGATACAAGGCACGTCTCGTGGCGAAAGGTTTTTCGCAGGTTGAAGGATTGGACTACGACGAGACGTTCTCGCCGGTTACTCGCTACGCGACCATCCGCACCCTCCTCGCTCTCGCTGCTCGTTACGGCTGGCATAGTCGTCAGGTTGACGCTGTGTCAGCATTCACCAACCCGGAGATCGACCGTGAAATATTCATGCATCCTCCGCCTGGCGCTGAAACCGAACCCGGATTAGTCTGGCTCCTCGAGCGAGCACTCTATGGTCTCAAGCAGGCCTCACACGAGTGGTACCTCCTCGTATGCAACCTTCTCCTTGAGCTCGGCTTCACCCGCAGCGCCGTCGACCACGCTCTCTTCTATCGGAACCGAGATGGGGTTCTCACAATCGTGGCAGTCTATGTCGACGATTTCCTCATCCTCTCCACCGAAAACGGCGTCATCGACGAGCTCGTCAGCAAACTCCGCGAGAAGTTCGAGGTCAAGGATCTCGGAGAGATCAAATGGATCCTCGGCATGCTTGTCGAGCGAGACATTTCTCGTCGCCTCATCACCATCTCCCAGGAACAGTACATCAACACCATCCTCGAGCGCTTTGGCTTTCAGGATTGTCGTCCAGTCAGCACTCCCATGGATCCCAACACTCATCTTCCTGTTCTTTCTGAACCTGAAGTTGATGTTCATGACTATCAACGTCGTGTCGGATCTCTGATGCACGCCATGGTCTGTTCTCGATGGGACATTGCTCAGGCATTGGGCGTTGTCTCTCGTCACACTTCCGCCCCCGGTGAAGTTCACCTCGCTGCTGTTAACCGGATTTTCCGTTATCTGCGCGGCACCTCTGACTACGTTCTCGTCTACGATGGGAATGTTGGTTCATCTGAGCCCACTGTCTACTCCGACTCTGACTGGGCCGGCGATCATACTGATCGCAAATCCACCTCTGGATATTTTTCCATCCTCTCTGGTGGCGCTATCTCTTGGGGTTCCAAGAAACAGACTGCTACCGCCCTTTCAAGCACTGAAGCAGAATTTATTGCTGGTGCTTATGCTGGTCAGGAGGCTCTTTGGCTCCGCAATCTCCTTGCTTCCATCGGCTCTGCTCCTGAACACCCTACTCCCTTGTTAATCGACAATCAATCCGCGATTCACATGATCAAGAACGGCAACATCAATGAGCGCACCAAGCACATCGACATCAAGTATCGATTCATTTGCGACATCAATGAGTCTGGCGCTGTCGCTGCTGACTACGTCCCGACTGGAGATCAGTTCGCTGATATCCTCACCAAGTCCCTTGCTCGCCAGAAGTTCACACATTTTGTTCGAGCAGTCGGCCTCAAGCCTCGTTCTGAAGTTCATGCTCGTTGAGTGGGCGTGTTGTAAATATATTATAGTACGGACACTTTGGACGTTTCACTTACATTCGTTTCTTATCTTTGTTTGTTCAACTCACATGATACGTTCATTACATAATCTTCGATTCCGTACACTACCGAGCACTTTCCTTCTGCTCTCCTCAGTTCGTCTAACACGTCGATACTGAGGTGAGCTTCGTATATCCGCTCTATATTTCTCATTACTTACACAGTACCTGTAGTTCTCTCTTTTCACTCTCAGGTACTTAATATAACAATCAGTTCGTCTAACACGTCGATACTGAGTTCTCTCTTTTCACTCTCAGTGCCCGTCGCTTCGCTTCAAACACAGTCCTTACAATAGTGGGGCTATACGTGGATGGTGCAGGGGGGTCCCCAGACACAGAAAATTGACTACTGGAGGTTCGGTAAGGATGCAGGGTTTGGGATGAATCGCTAGGATCAAGCCCGAATGAAGAAGTCGATATCGCATTATCTTCACCTGGCATCGACCGCCACTAAAGCATTGGTCTTTTTCAGCTAAAGTTATAAAAGAATAAAAACAAGTTACCTGCAAGTCATTCAATTGCGCTCGTGAACCCAGGCTACGTTCGGATTTCGCAAAAAGTGGGACTATAGTTGGCGTCAAGAAAGGTGATGGTGAGACCTGTACCAAATGCTGGAGTCCTTTGTTGTATGCATTTGAAGCACTTTCGTTATCCAATTCCTTTTCCTTGCCAGCCCACCTCGGCGGCCACAGAACCGGTATATCGGATATTTCAAGATCTGCATTGCGGTGTTCAGAGTTTCAGAGTAGAGTTCCAGAGTCTAAGGTATTATTGACAGACACACTGACCTGAATAAGCGAGAGTCGGTCGGAGGGAATTCAGCGAAGACCTCACTGAAGGACTTAAATCCTTTATATTCTTTACAATATCGACCTTGGTTGTGGCCATTGGAGTGTTATCTGCTGAATTGTTGATCCCACTTCTCGTGCTTGAGACGATAGGTAGTTGCTGGTGTTTGTCAGTTGAACGCGATTTCTCTGTCGAACCTTTACAATGCAGTGTTACAACAATCCCATGGCTCCAGTGCTCGTCCGCAAAATACTGACCTTGACCATCTATCCATGATGGAGAACTAGAAAGACGGCAAGAACTCGCATCCGAGTCCGCATCTGCAAGCAAAATAAAAATACATTGGCAATGTATCTTATTACTAGGTTGCTTACTTTTGCTATAAGGGAGCCTCTGGAAAGTGTTATCGAACTATAGAATTGATTTAATCAGCGAAAAATTGGTAATTGGTATATGGTGCAGAAAAAGCTACCTGCAGAGCAGACTCTAAGACACTCGTTGGCTCCGCAACCAAGTTGGATTGATGCATTTGTGCACCTATATGCGCATAAGTCCAAGTGGCAAAAATAAGGCCTCGTTGTTTCATACCTAACGTCAGTTGAGACGCAGCTGTCGATGAATTATCCTGTTGAGTTTTGGTCGGAATTTTTCCTTGCAGAAATGACAAATCTTAGATATAAACCTTTTTCCTTTCCAGAAATGCGACGCCTTTCTATGCCATTAGAAAGAAATCACTTTGACTCCTAGGACACGCACCATTCTCTTCTATAATGTTATAGGCACCAAAGATTCGGCTGGTAATTTCCATTGCACCCGGCATAATTCTATCATCCTGTCAATGCAGAGAGAAGAGTTAATGCTGAATGCGGAAAATGTATAATTCGAGTCAAAGGACCTTATTGATGACTGAAAACCAATCGCCATCTTGAGTGATTACGACCGACATCTGCCAGTGGGTACCTATAAGTTATGCATATCAGCTCTTGAACAATCTTCAGAAAAACATCTAGATAAACTCACATAGTCGAAAATGCGTCTGTTTAAAGCATCTGCGGATGGGATTTCTAAAGATGTAGTTCAGAATTGAGAATATCAAGACTTCGAAACATACTTCGGCGCTTGGGATGTGGACATCTTGACGCGTTCATTCAGCGCATTGGCACACATTTCATGCCCGAAGTTTTGACCAAACACTGGCTGGTTTGCATTTCTTGACTGGGGCTCGCCTATGCTTGACAATGAAATATTTGAGGAGTTATAGCTGGTGCTCGGGAACGATGACCACTGTTCAGTAAGCGCCGACTCTATCTCTTGGTTGATAGCTGCAAAAACATCATCACTCAGCGTAAGGTTCAGAGTGCGAACAAATAGACACTGATTTTCGTATTTCCCCGCAATCGTTGCTTCCGAGTCGTCTCCTTCTTTTAAGCGCTCGACATGATCTGGGTCAGGTCCAACTTGGGCCTCCACAAAGCCTGAGTAATTCCATTCGTAGTGTGATATGTATGAAGACCCCGTATCAGCATCGACGGGCCGGAACTTGAGACGATGATGGGTATGCTGGTCCTGGCTGGAAATAACGGCCATTCCCCAAGATGTTGTTTTGTCGCACCCAATCACAAGACGAACTTCGCCGTTCTTAGCTTCGCGTCCAAGTGGTCCGTTAATGTAGCGATACCAGCTTTCTACATTTGCAGCTGCATAGGCCCTAATTCGCGGAATGTTTTCAAGGTCGTGGGCTTTTTTTTTTTTTTTTTTTTAACTCAACAATTTATTTTGCGGTGCGTGCGAGATATAGCCCCCAGCCCCCGTAAGGGCCAGAGGCTACCACCTGTTCCCTTGCGGGGAGGTGCTATTCAAGGTCGTTGGCAACAGCACCTTCTGGGAGGGTCAAAATGGCGCCTTCAGCGCCAGTCATCTCGAAAGTCAGTCCACTAAAGATAATGTGAGTAGAGATGTTATAATGACTTGCGCTTGAACTTACGTAGAGGGTTGATCGTTTTTGACTTTCTTTATACTTGCGCTGGCTAAATGACTACCGGCTTTAAACTCTGCATGTTTTCGTAGGTCTATTGGTCCCATCGGTGGATTGATTGGAGCAAAGTCTTCAGGAAGGTTGGAAGGTTGAATTGGATGATCACGAGGCAGATATATGTTGAAGAGGAAGGAGAAACCTCCCGACGGAGTGAACATACCAACGTCACCTATAGTGACCCCACGCCGTTGATAGACCAGAGGCAAGTAGTTGTTTGGCTCAGTAATCCAGAGAGGAATACCTGGTTTCTTGAGCAAAAGTTGTTCTTTGTAAATTTCGTAGTTGGTTTTGGGTGAATAGGTTTCCGTTGGACATGCATCAGGGAATCGGCGGAGCCCTTGTTTGAGACCGCCAGCACTTGCGGGGTTTGAAACAGATAATCGCCCTTCGCGGCGGCCGAACAAGCCTACACTGGCATTTTTTGAGCACAAAAAAGACGACGGTGGCTTAGTCTTTGGCACAAGGTGCAAGAATGATCAGACGACCCTTCATTGCTCATCCAGAGAGGAGATAAGACTTAAGTGATGTTGCATGATGCGCAGAATACTAGAAATAAAACATTGATGTATTAATAAGAAAAAACTCTACCTTCAAAGCAGAATACAATATGCTGCCCATTTCTATAAGTTACTTGTATGTTTCGAACAATAAAACAGTTCTTCGAAGATGCTCAGAAAAGCTTTATTGCAGTACACAAGCACTTGCATGTTTTGCATCACAATATTAGTCTAAGTAAAATACACAGACGTTGGCTTCCTCAGAATTGCAAGCCCTTAAAACTCCTCCCCATCTTCACGCTGGTCGAGTCCGAGTTCCGAGTCTCCTGTCAACAATGTCGCTCAGACTGCCGCTGCCGCCACTGCCACCTTCCTCGTCTGATGCCAATCATGATGCTGATCTGGATTCCTCTCCGAGTCCGCCCCGCCCTCGGTCGAAATACCTGCCTCCTCTTCCTTCACCTCGCCGGCGATGTATTCCCGACGCTGTGTTGAACGGCATCCGCCAGCAATATCGCCGTGAAGTCCTCTGCCTGCCGAATGAGGTTGATCAATGGGCGGCGTCTTCCATGCAGAGGACAAGCCCACCTCACCCATACCGTCGCAAGTTTCCAAGCCCATTTTGGATCGATCAAGCCAAAGGGATGTTGTGGGTAGAAAAAACAGAAGTCAGTGTCATTTCATACAAATTTATTTTCAACTCACATTGTACAAGAACGAACTGTATCCGGACTCCGACGACGAGGGTTGTCTAGTACCCAACTTCGATCCACCTGTCTTCAGGCTGTACCTCTCTATCCACATCCTTCCTTCTACTGAAGGGTGGGTATACAACCAAGACAGCCCGGCCATCAAGATAGCAGACTACATCGGCGCAGAGCAGAATTTGGGGGCACCTGATTGGGTTCATAATGTTCCGCGAGGTCATTCAAATGCTGCAACATTCTACAGGGCTCGCGAGCATTTGCTTGATATAGCGGAGCAGGCAGTTAAGGAGATGGAGGCTGAAAAGAGGCAGGATATGCAGGGGGATGCGAGGAATTCGGATGGTATTACTCTCTGGTGCCACAGCGTTTCTGTGAGTTTGTGTTTCCGTTTTGAGTATCTTCCTTCTGTTTACTCATTGCGTTAGACGGAGTCATTGGAAAAGCAGGTTGCGGGCACCTCGACTCCGATAACCAGAAGCATGGTCCAAACTCAAATGAGGTCGCATAAGCCGCGAGCGAGCGACTACAGTCCCAAGACCGCAAAGCGCGAACGTGAGCAGATTATGGGAGTAAGCCCGACCCCGAAGTATTATTATCCTCGTGGAACATCATTGAATGACATGGTCGATGACTACCGCCGTGCCCATCGACGCACCCCATACAAGAGTCTCCGTGAGCATGAAGGCCCTCATTATTGAAATTGGTAGAGTTTCCATGCTTCTTAAATGTTCTTGCCGCTCGAATAGTTCTGCCTTCCGACGTTTTGATAACTTACAACCATAGACGACTTTTCTTTTCTTCAAAAAATTTATATAAAACAATATAAAACATTTTTTCGCATCTTTCATAATGTTCGAACAAAAAAGTTATCGATGAATCAAAGCAGTAGAGTTCTCAAGGTTGGCAGCATGGATCGTGCGGTTGAGTCCTGGTCCACGGACCCAAGATACATTTCTCCACTGCGAGGCTGTCAAGGGCTCAGCAGTTCCAGCCTCCAGCTCTCGCAAGCGTTTCTTGAATTTTTCTTCAGCCGAAGGACTCCAATAAGTGCGCGAGGCGTTCGAGATCCATGTAGTATGCGTAGGCCACCAGGACTTCAGCGAAAATGTTTTGCCTTGACCTATGTTTCTATTTAGCAACACGAAAAACCTGGGCATGAAAGAGCCAGCTTACCTGTCATGCAAATATGAGTACCAACAATCGCGTCCAGTTCTTCCTCAGCAATGTCATCATCCCATAGTCGCACACCATCCCGATCGCCAATGTCGACGCATAGCCCTTGTGATCGCAAGGTAACATTTGCCGTTGGACCATGCAAGATATCATCAAACGCAACGTGAGATACAGCCAAACGCCAGATGATTCCTCCTTTCATTAGTGCAGCACGCGCAATTCGAGGATTTTGCAAGAGGTGTTCGAGGTCATTCCGATATGCTTCATAATCTCTCTGAGAAAATTGATAGCCTGCTAGGCGCAAAGGCAGTGGAGGACCTACAACTGGACGAGGCTTTGATGTCCATTTACGCGGAAGGAAAGTGTGGAATTGAATTCCACGCTGAAGGAGAAGGCGGCAGATGTCATAATCCGTCATGTCGGTGTGCAAACGACAGATGAAAAGAGCGTCAATGGCATTAGTGACACCCAAGTTCCAGTCTACTGTGGCATGTTTCCATCCCAAATTAAACTCATACACTGTCTCGCTGCCTGATATTTTGTGAACATGAAGACGTCGGAAGCGCCATCCTGCGCCAACAAATCGATAATTGCTTTCGGCAAGATCATAAATTTGATTCCTCGGAAGAGACGCATTTTTGAAGGCTCGAATAAATTCCACCACAGAGGATGCCAGTGACGATCTTTCAAATTCCGGGTCCAGAGAGGTCATTCCAACAATTTGCTTGACGAATTTCAGCTCTGGTTCCCCGAGAGCTGTATTTGTAGGTTTGGACCAAGAAGACAGTGAATATGGAGGTACAAAACCGAAAAATTCTGATAGGATTTGAGGGCAGTCGGAGAAGTTTTCCCATTCGTATTCATCAGAAAATGCTGGTTTTGTGCTGGCTGTACTTGTAGATGGGCCGCTGGAGATTATAGAAGTCTCCGTCGTATTGTCATTGGAGCTGAAGGGAGGCTCATCACTCCCCATGGGATGATCATTGCCACCAATAGGGCCTTCATCATTCATTCCATCATCATCCTCACTGCCGGGGCTATCGTTGTCTTCAAAACAGTCCCACTCATTGTTGAATGAGTCGTAATGGCGCTCAGCAGCCGAAAAATCTGCCAACCTGTCTGCGTTCCATTTGGAAGAAACCTTGGTTCGAGTGTACCCTCCATTAAGGTTTTCCTCCCAGACAAACACCTTGGTGTTGACTTTGGGTGGATGCCTCTCCCTGTTTTCTCTGGCCTGCCGATGCTTGGGTCCTCGGTTTTCAGAGCAATTGCAATCCGTTCTTGTTTCCTTCGCAGGAAATCGAGCCATGGCTTGGAAGCAGCTGTCTGCTGCGATGCAGTCGGGGCCTTGTCGATGAAGGTATTCACTCGCTGAAGATCCTCAACAGGAGGTGCCAACCGAGCTAGTACAGGGTCCTTTGCAGCAGCAGTCATTTCCGGCGTGCCCCAGGGATACCAAACAGGGATTTCGAACTTGCAAAGCCAGTCGACTGAATACTGGTCAGGATCTGGCTTGTCAACACGAAGCAGAACACCAGCGCGAGACCAGGGTCCAAATTGACCCATGGTTGTGCGCACACTGCTCAGGTACGCCTGGTCCCAGTCGGCAGTGGTTAATTGCGCGAGATCGAGAAACCATTGGGGTGGAGTTAGGGAATTCGGTGTTTCGTTGTTCATTGTTAATGAGATGGCGATTGCATACGAAACTTGAGCCGCCCTTTCAGAGAACCAGTTTAATGCTTTCGTGACCATGATTTCCAACTTGGTTCTGGATTTGTACGTCCCGATGCAGGCTAGAGCATTTTTGATAATGTCTTGGATTTCGGGGGCCTGATACTGCTTGAGAAGGATGTCGGCCACGAGCTTTAATTCAAATTCAATCCGATTCCACATCAAAGTCACTTCGGGGTCAAGTACGTGTCCTTTCGCCACCCTGACAGTCGGGATATGGTCGAAAATGCCGTGGAATGCATCCCCAGACAGCGAACGTAACGGAAAGAAGGCCAAATGCGGCATGTGCCGTGAAAACCATTGCGGATGAAGTAATTGTTCAGGATTGTCGCATTTTGCATTTAAGGGGATTACTAGAGTTTGTCGGGTAGTACAGGAGCTCTTGGGCAGTTCGGCGAGAAGAAGATACTACCATCCACATTAAAAGTGTTTGATAGGTAGCGATCAGGGCGAAATTGGGGGTCAAGGGTGCAGACCCTCTCATGGTACTGCGAATATCGATCGCGCGGCAATTCTCGCCCAGCATACATGGCAACAAATTGTAGGCGCTGTAGAGCAAGTTAGCAATCTATATGTAGTAGTGTTTGATATGAGAAAGCGTACCTGAACAATGCAAAAGGTGATATCGTTGGCAAGACACGCACGGAGAACGACACAGGTTTTCGACGCGAACTCGCGGTTGTTGAGGAAGCGTGGAGGAATAAACCAACACGGAGTCAGAGCGATGCGTGTATCGTCGAGACGGATGCAATTGAGGACGTTGATGGGGACAAAGTCTCCGCGAAGGGTAGAACCAACACGGAGCACCAGTTCGTCCAGACGAGCCGCGTCCAGGGAGGTTGGGCAAGTTGTAAAAGAATTCTCCACGAAGGATAGAACCAACGCGGAGAGAGACACAGTGATTTCGATTGGTCGTGGACGTCGATGAGAGGGAGTGTGAAGCCGCGTCCAGGGAGGTTGGGCGAGTTGTAAAAGAATTCTCCGCGAAGGATAGAACCAACGCGGAGAGAGACACAGTGATTTTGATTGGTCGTGGACGTCAATGAGAGGGTGTGTGAGTGTGCAAAGGAAAGGTTCTCCGCGAAGGATAGAACCAACGCGGAGATGATAGTAGACGGTGACTGTAAGTGAGAGAGTGTGATGCCAGTGATCGCACTGAGTTGTCTGAAAGCAGTGACTCATTGACAATGACTGTGTGATGTTTGGCATCAACCCCATCAATATTTGGCAACAGCTTCCACCGCGTTGTTGAATTCAAGAGTCGGCTCTAGAAGGCGGACGGTCTACCAAGTTATGCATGCCGTGTTGGTTCTATCCTTCACGGCTGCAAACTTGGAGGCGGCAGCGGCATACATGCGACGCATCTATGACCCTCGTCTTCTCTTCACTCCCGCGTCCGCGTCGAGCCCCCTACCCTCCGAGTCATTGTCTACACCCTCCCTCCGCATCCGCGTCAAGCCCACTACCCTCCGTCATCGGCCACCTTCACGCGTGCGGCGGCACTCACACCTCTCGCCTTTCTTATCTCCACCTCTGCATTGCAAACTCGCAGTTTACGCGTTTCTGTCTGCGTCACTTCCGAGCCCTCTGCGTTGGTTCTATCCTTCGCAGACGCTAACCGACTGTTGACGCTTCCAAGTCTTCCAAACCTCTGTGTTGGTTCTATCCTTCGCAGAGGTTTACCAAAAGTTGGTGCTGGATGTCATCACAATGTGTCGGCTGTAGGCAGTACTTCCACGGCGCCGGCTTGCAGAGACATCAACAAGGATGTGCAGGTTATATCTCTCGTATAGAATCAGCCCTTATCAGTGGCCCAGCACCCCCTCCAAAGCGTAGGCGCCGTGTAGGCCAGCTCTTCGCCTGTCCCTAGGCCATCAGAAGTTCCCATGGCCGTTTTACCCTCAATTTCCCAACATCGTGAACCCTCGCCGGAATATAGCCAGCCTGCGCCTCCAGCGCCATCACCTCCTACATTCACGGCCAATGGTCGGCCTGTACGATCTACTCGAGGTGTATTACCCACGCGATTTGCTGATTTCGTGGATGTTCCGCCAGAAGGACCGACGCCCCTTGACCTCAATTGCATTGAACCGAGCCCTGAGTCGATAATGGACATGGTCGATATTCAGCCTACGCCAATTACAGCAGAGGATTCCAACCGAAAAATAACCCGGACCACCCCTAATTCATTCGGCGTCTTCAGAGAATACATTGGTACTCTTCCTCTTCGTGATCCAGAGGAACATACATCTCTGGACGATCTTATTGCCCCACAGACCCCCAGCCTTCTTAAAATACGGACAATTGAATCGAATGATCCTCTCAACTTGTACGCTCCATATCCCAATAAAAACGCCTTCCGGCTCGATCAGTGGTATTGGAACCAAGCTTCCAAGTCCAAAGCTGATTACCTCAAGCTGATAGAAATTGTTAGTGGCACAGATTTCAATGCGAAAGATATTCGGGACATAAATTGGACTCAGATTCACAATGAGACCGGAAATAGCACTGTCTCCCCTCATTTCGACATATCCGATGGTTGGAAAGAGGGTTCTGTCGATATCGAAATCCCCTCGCGGCGAGGAAATAATCAGTCTTATGCTGTAAACCATGTCTGGTACAAATCCTTAGTGTCAGTAATACGCAACCGTTTCGAGTCTTTCAAATCATCCAAATACCATTATGTTCCACATCGTCTACTATGGAAGCCAACTGAAGATTTTCCGGAAGAGGAGATTTCGGGCGAGCTTTATAACTCCCCTGCCTTTATGGAGGCTCATCAGAAACTTCAGTCGTCTTTGCCCGAACCTGGCTGTGATCTTCCGCGCAATATTGCGGCAATGATGTTTTGGTCGGATTCTACGCACCTAACTGACTTTGGTACGGCTTCGTTATGGCCAATCTATTTGCAGTTTGGGAATGAATCGAAATACACTCGAGGAAAGCCCTCCCAGAGATCATTTATACATATTGCATACATGCCTACTGTAAGCTTATCTTTTATTTCTCTATGCTCATCTGCTGACTTCCGTAAACAGCTCACCGCCTCCTTAAATCAATTCATTCGAGAGTATATGGATGGAACCAATGCAACTGCACCTTTATACACGCACTGCAAACGGGAGTTAATGCACGCTATTCTCAAAAAGCTGTTCCAAGATCCCGAATTCCTGCATGCTTATGCCCATGGCATTGTAGTCGTATGTAGTGACGGCATCAAGCGACGGCTATATCCTCGATTTTTCACATATTCAGCCGATTACCCAGAGAAGTAAGATTTGTTCATCTACGTGTTTCTTCATAAGTTCTTACTCGTTTTTCAGGGTGTTACTTGCTACGATTCGTGATATGGGTCTTTGTCCATGTCCACGGTGTTTGATCCGCAAAAAGGACATACCTGCTATGGGAACGCCTGAGGATATACTTCAGAGAACCCAGGGTGCACGCCTGGACAATAAAGAACACCGTGAGACTGTGACCGCGGTGCGAAAGTATATCTACAATGATGGATACGTCGTAAACAGCACTAAAGTCGACGACTTGTTGAAACCAACTTCTTTGGTTCCGACTGAGAATGCATTTTCGGCGTTTGAAGACGTCAATGTTTTCCAGATCTGGTGCCAGATGCACTCCATGAATGGTCACTGGGAGTCATCAAACAATCTGTTGTTCATTTACTTCGCATTTTGTTTCTCCAAGGAAAGGATGGCATTCCGACTTTTGACCATCGCTTCAGCCTCATACCTGCTTTTGGGAATGACACAATTCGTTCCTTTGGTGTGGCCACATCCGAACTGAAAAAATTTGCCGCAAGAAATTACGAAGATATATTAGAGTGCATCCTGCCTGTTATCGAAGGCCTTCTTCCGCAACCTCATGATAGCCTTGTTCAAGATTGGATTTTTAGCATGGCTTATACACACGCTCTTGCAAAGTTGCGATTACATACAGCGTCGACCCTAGACCTCCTGGACTTTGTCACAACTGAATTTGGGAAACTCACACGTCGGTTCAAGGCTATAACGTGCACGGCTTATCAGACCACTGAACTTCCCAGAGAAACTGCAGCTCGTGTGCGGCGTGAGGCCAGCGCTGCAGCTCAAGCTGCCAGAGATATTTTGCCGGGCACCCTTCCAGCTGCTATTACTCAAACCACCAATCGAGAGGAAGTCAGAGCGACTAAACACAAGAAGGAATTCAATCTCAAGACCTACAAATTCCATTCAGTCTCAGGTGACTATACACCATCGATTCGGAGATTCGGTACATCAGACAGTTTCAGCACTCAGTCGGTAAGATCGTACTTTTAGTGAATGATGTATGCCAGTCTAATCATTAGCTCAGGGAGAAACTGAGCACAAAGTCTCAAAGAGTGAGCGCTTTGGCCGAACCAGCAAAAAGTCATATGAAGCTCAGCTAGCGGCAATGGATACTCGCGCTCAGCGCTTGGAAGAGATCAACTATCTTTCAAAAAAGCTTGAGGAGACGCCAATGGATGATGAAACTAGCGACCCGCTGACTGACACGTCCTGTCATCACTACATTGCTCAAAGCAACAAAGTGCATATTAACATATCTACTTGGGTTTATCAACATACCATGGATAGGGCTGCTACAGATTTCTTGCCACGTCTAAAGACTCATTTGATCAGTCGCTTGGATGGTACAGATAATATGGGCCAGGCAGATTCCAATATCAACAAGATATCTATCCACTGGGGTCGAATGTACGACCATAAAACATTTCGCGTTTATTATACAACATACGATGTCCGGCGTGATTACGACCTCATCAAAACAACGGGCCCACGGCGCGATATTATGCTGTCTGGAGAAGCCAATGCCAACGGAAATAATCCCTATAAATACGCGCGAGTGATTGGGATATATCACGTTCAAGTTTTCGACTTGAGAAAGAATTTAAATCCCACCCCTACACGTATCGAATTTCTATTTGTTCGTTGGTTTACTGTGGATTCCACCCTGTCTGGGGATGCCTTTCGATGCCGCCGACTGCCCACAGTGCAATTTGTGCCCGAGTCCGATGTGAATGCATTCGGCTTTGTCAATCCTGAGCATGTCATTCGAGGAGCGCATTTAATTCCAGCATTTGCTCATGGACAGACGTGCAGTCTACTTCGCTACTCTCGAATTGCGAGAGGTCCTGAGGAGGAACACGACTGGAAAAAGTTCTACGTTAACTTGTAAGAATTATTCCTTATCAATTTATCCCGTTCTAATAATTGTAAGGCAGGTTTGCAGATCGCGACATGCTTATGCGCTATATTGGCGGTGGTGTAGGCATCGCAATGGACCACTGCTCGCTTCAGCTTGGCCACCATCCGAGTCAGAAGACTTGAATGCAATCTTACAAGGGACAGGTGGTGCCGATGAGGAACCGGAAGGAGTGCATGACTCTGACCTAGGCTCAGAGATAGATGATGAAAACGAGGATCTAGGATATGGTGCTCTCTGATGACAGACAACACCGATGATTCAGACATTCATTGCGAGTTGTATTTCTTGTTTATATTCCTTGTTGATTCTCATTCAACATTCCTAATCTTGTACACGTGATGAAAGCCTTTAAATAACAGAACGATTCATGAGTTGGAAGGCCAGACAACATGTCCTCCTCTCCTCAGGTCTCCCCTCCTTCGTCAACCCCGCCTTCTTCGGTGGCCTCTTCTCCCCTCAATATACCCCCGCTTGAATTCAGAGCGAGCGGTCGCATGAAAAAAAGGCCACTCAATCCTTTCGTCAAGGCAGGGGGAAAGTATGTCCGGACCCTTGACATGTTTCGACCCGCAGGTGCTATCATCCAGGTTGGGCTAGAATTGAGCCGATCGAATACCGAAGAGATGGAACTCACCAACGAGTATGTTCTTTGCCTCTTGACACTGACAACTTGCTAGCTAATGCCGGATGTAGACAGCAGCGCATACAGATGATTTATGAAGATCTAATTGCCAGCTCTCCAATTCTCGAGAAAGAATTTGACTCTTTCGCTAATATTTCCACAGTTGCTAACCTGGTAGGCCTTATCTCTTTAAACTTGCCTTGCACTTATTTAGACATATCACAGCTCCAACAAGGTGCCTGTACGGCGAAGTCGAACGATACCGACGGAATCAAGAAGCGCCTGCCAGCATGGTGGGAGAAGCTCCAAGGTGCCGATGCCCCTCGGATTCCGACAGATAAAGCTCATCGCGGATTCAACAACCCAGTCACTGGGCGATTGTTATGCCCAGTCGACCTTGACTGGGATGATCCGATGTGCGTTTCTAATAATCTCTATTTTTTTTTTGGCTTACTGAATATGCTATAGAGTTCAGCAAGGCCTTCTCGACCACACCGCAACCATTGATGGGATGTCCATCAGTGGTAGTGATTGGCCAAGGTTCCTTTACGGGGATGTTTACGACGCTAATCTTCCATGGATCTCGTTTCTCAGAGGACCGTTACTTGTTATGGTGAGTTTGCGGCGCCCTTCATAACGTTTTCTAATCTAGCATCTGATAGGGATATCGCCATGTCTTTATTGCGCCCTCTTCAAATTCAACAAATGTTGCTACAAACATCTCGAATGCGTTATCCTATGGAATGACCGAGGTCACGCCCGCGTCCATTGCATATATAGCAACACAGGTACTCAATTGCTCTGTTGCACACTACACGCATATTAACCAAATCCACAGTTGTATTTTGCCCTCACTAATTTCGCCACCTTCAATCGGAATAGCAAAGAGCTGGATGCCCAAACCCTCTACAATTCACTCATTGAGCATCTGCTAGATCCGGACTTGTATGAGTTCAACCACGAACTCTTTGAATGGTGGAATAGGTAAGTAGTACTTGTCTAATCTGGTCCACATTCTAATAGTTTCTTTGAAGGCAAATCTTTCCTGGCCGGGCAATAATGGCAGGAAAGCGTTCGCATCTCGGCTCCGCTTCAAAGCCAAGTTGGAACAGCACAAGCTTGCCACCGCTTCTCAATCTACGTAATGTGTCCT
This sequence comes from Pholiota adiposa, assembly GCA_009935795.1. Classification (NCBI taxonomy): domain Eukaryota; kingdom Fungi; phylum Basidiomycota; class Agaricomycetes; order Agaricales; family Strophariaceae; genus Pholiota; species Pholiota adiposa. Next base: position 9,956 of record QEYC01000168.1, on the reverse strand, counting down.
GTAGTTTATAATGGTTTTAGTAATGATTACCGTCTATATAACTCCCAATTATGCCTTCCAAGCCTGCTCCGTGTCTGCAATGTCTTCTGTGTATCTCGAATGAATGAATATTTCTTTTCGCTCCTTATGAGTTTGCATTCACCTTGTCTTAATATTGCAAGAATTGTTAAAAAATTGAAAAAATTGGAACCACAGCGACCACTTATATCTACCTTGAAAGCTAGCCAGAACTATTTCGACGTTCGGAAAAGCGACAAGGCCTTGCAATGAATTTTGCTTTTAAATGTGCGCATAATTTATTTTGGATATTGGTAATTTATACAAGGGAATGTTGCGCTTATATTTACCACTTGGCGTTAAAAGTCAACACAAGATCGGGTCTGAATCTTGTGCACATATTAGACATTTGGGCAATTATAAGGGCATGTAAGACCTTATAAGACGCGTCCCAATTTCCTGATGTGAAGTCTGAGTAAGAGAGTTGAGACGAGATTTAAGGTAAAGTACTCTATACTTCGCTGGAAACTCACTCCTTCGTTATCAATAGGCGACGAGCTGGCTACGCTTGGTAGCGATGATATGGAAGCCTTTAATGGAGAGAAGTCATTTATGTAATTACATATCATACTGCAGAACAACATACTGGAGGCGACGACGAAGATGGTGGGGGCGAAACGCTAATATCGCGATCCCGCGGCGAGTCTAGAGGGATGAGTATATATGTCAGGAAGGCGTTTCTCCTGTTCAATATGACGAGAGAAAGCTTACTATTGACATGAAATTGAATCGTTACACTATTGCGATGCCCATGCGTCTGCTGGAGGCTTCCGCCAGAAATCGTAACATCGTTGGTACGTTCAAAAAACGATGATCCGCTGAACAACGCTGTCGTAAATATGTATTACCAGATATCTATGTCAAACACACCTAATTTCTGAGGATTGGGCGGATGCGCTGCTACTAGAGTGCGGTGCAAATGGCTGATCTTGAAATGTGGGCTCATCTGTTTGGGTTTGAACATCATGGACCACGTTTTTCTAGATTCATAGATGAGCATTCAATTGAGCTGACAGTCTAAGTATATCAGATTACCTTAAATGTCCCCTTGCCCTTGCTGCTTGGGCTCCTCTTTCGACTATGGCCCATGGTAATTGTGAAAAATCGAAGCAGAGATGCTAACAGAGGTGGTGCAGTGGCAACTTGTAAGACGAGAAGAAGATCGAATGAGCTCTTGTAATACCGCCTTGTTTTATACCTCCTGAAGCAGTGCTTAGGCTGTGCCATCTCCATACATTATTAGTGATTGTGCTGTGCGTTAACAGCATATGCCCTATTTCTGGACATCCACACAAAAGTTAGAAAAGAAAGTTCATCTTGAAGAATACGAGCAGACCCATAACGAATGCACAACATTGCATTATGCAGTCGTTCATTGTATATACACAAGTTTGCTTTCAGTCCTGGAGCTTGAGAAATTGTATTTCGCTAAGGATAAGGATGAAAGCGACATCATCTGGCAGTGCATCCGAGGACACCCTGCTGCCGTGATTTTGATAAGCAATGACAACGACTATCCCCAAAGAACATGCCCGCGTTGAAGCAAGTTAGGGATAATTGCCAATGATGCGAAAGCTGTGTTCGGAAAGGAGCTGAAATAGAGATGGAATAGAGACAGTCAGAATCTGTCCATCATCCCAGAGTTCAAAGTTGAACGTTGAACGTTGACCGTGACGTTAACTAGGACCCCTGATAATACTGATGGAGGTCGGATCCTCCCACACCTATAAACCCGGCCATAGGCCGCTCAAGGTCGGATCCATTTCACGGAAAAACACCTATGAATCACAAAATTTTCATTGTATCTCGGTTTTGTAGGGTCACCCAAGAACACCCAAAGCAATGTCAGGCCGGATCCTGGTCACCTATCGGCAAGTTTTGGTGGGCATGATGCCGGGCCCGCAGCAGGTACAAGTTTTTTTGTATCGCGCTTAGATTAGATTATCTCAATAATGAAGTATCCGGTGGCCCATCAAGTGGCAGAACCATATGTACTGTCCACTGGTTGAAATATATTTTCATTTTCACTCTGTGTTTAATGTTCACTGCTACTACCCGGCCTGCCACATTTACTTGGATTATTCTCAGGCTATGTTGACTGCTCGCTCAAATATTGATCTTACAGTCCCAGATCAGCATGGGGATATTATATCTTGGATAAAGAAAGTGAAATCATACAAGGACGTACCATAGACTTTCTTCGATCACATCTTGACAAGGCTACTAACGCAAGAAAAACTTGAGAAAAACCAATTTCTGAGACCGTAAAACATCTCCTTCGGCGCTCCATCATTAAAAAGTATTTTTTTAAATGACGGAAACGTAGAATAAGAATGTCAAGAAAGGCTGTAGAATTTCTTTTGTATTTTTTGCTATTTTCTACGCATTTTACAAGTCAGATCCGAAAAACACCTATATTAGCCAAAAATTTGAGGTCGGATGCCGAAAACACCTAAATTTCGTCCCAAAACCGCAAATTTGCGAACACCTATCAAGGCCCAAAATTCGGATTTTTAGGATCCGACCTCCATCAGTATTATCAGGGGTCCTCGTTAACTATCAATATGTCATGTGAACTGGTGACGCGTGACGCGTGACCCGCGGGCTAGTGTTTTGCAGACTCAACTAACTACTCGGATACTGTGTAGTACTACTACTAGTACTCGTGTTCAAGTGGCTGGATCGTGACGAAACGCCATGCGACATCACTTTTGGTGACAATGAGTATAAGCAACAACTAAGGTTTACTGTACTCGAGTACTGTGCTAACTGCACAGTAGTCACCCAGTGCACACATGAAAATGATGAAATCCGGCCAATTCTACTTCCCCGCGTCGCAGCAGTAGATGAGGCTGTGATCTTGTTGGGGTAATGCTCAATAACCTATTCGTAGAATCGTAACCCTTATATTATATCAAATCGACTATCATTTGATTTATAAGGTCTGTTTTAAGAGACTAATCGTAACCTATAGAAAGGGAACTATTCAGTGCCCACTGGAGTCTGCAACAAGTGCGCCGCGCTGGACAAGACTGCCAGGGCCCAGTAGGCTGTCTACAAATTAGCCTTCCTGTAGATTCTAGAAACAAAAAAGAGGAATCATTTTGATAATTAGAATTTTTTGTTATTCAATAGAATTTACAGTGATTGGTCCGACTGCCATCCTCACTCAAGTACTCAAGATTGAGTAAACCATACCTCTGCACTTTCTTTTCCCTCCCCACTCGGCGAACGGGAATCAAGTCCTTCCTTCCCCAAAATCCCCCTTGAACGCCAACCCTTGCTCCTTCCCATCTTCATTCACCCACTCCACTTCAAAATGCTCGTCAAATCCAATCAAGAGATCACCATCAGTGCTCAAACCTTCCCTCGCACGGATTTCAGCGTTCGACCAAAGGATAGTGGCGTTAAATAAATTTCCAGCAAAGTGGGCCAGGCGGATATGCGTCGCAAATGTCCGCTTCCACGGAATAATAAAGGTTGGAATGGAGAAATCCAGTGTCGTGATTATCCGCTGAGCTGTCCAGGATTCGAGGAGCTCTGGGCATTGTTTGTGAACCGATCTCGGAGTAAGGGGTTTGTAGATGGTTTCCGGTACGGCGCATGGCTGCAGGACGCCGTAGGTTGGGTGGGTGAATGTGTCTTGGACAAGGGCAGAAAAAGGGGACGTTGGAAGCTTGGGCGGAGAAGGTCGCGGCGAGAGTTTTTGGGCTTTGTCTACATATTCGTACCATAGTTTTTCATATCTAAGTATTCGAAGGATCACTGGTAGGTCAATTATTCAAACTTTCAAGGAGGCGCCTACCTGTCGTTCCAGTCAAGCTCCTTCAATTTCAAAAGCTCGTCAGCAATACGGAACTTGACAGCTTCGATAATGAACCCTCCATTGGCATCGTTAGAGAGCGTGATGACACCGAGGTTGTCGTCCGGGAAACGAGCAACCTGCGTTTTGTACCCAGGATTGTTTCCACCGTGCTCGATAATATCGTGGCTTTGGTAAGAGTACCTCCATTGCCCCGCGCCGTATACTTTAGGACTCTGAGAATTTACGTTTCGTTAGAAGCGAACCATAACGAGAATGAAAAACACTTACGAGCTCGGGAACTCTGGCTTGCCATGAGTCACAGATCGCCCATATGCGACGTGCTCAATGACTTCCTCGGGTATAACAGTTTCATTGGTATAAGGATGGCGTCCATTATTCAAAAGAATGGACACCCAAGTCGCCTGAATCGAATCGTTAACCACCTAGCACACAGTGGATTCTCAACCGACCAACCAAATCTCGTGCAGAGGTCAACACGCCTCCAGCACCTGCCCAAGTCCGCTCCTCTCCCGGACGTTGGAAATATGGCACGGTAGGTATCAATGTTCCGTTCTTGCCCTTCGTGATATCTTGCATGTCCCATTGAAATCCGTCCGCGAGGGTTCCGCGCGCTTCAGCTTCGCCACAGAGAAAGTAGACGCGGTCATATTCAAGGGTTGGAAAAGGTGTTGGAGATGTATGATTCATAGGTTTGATTCAGAAGGACTTGAGGGAGGTGGGACAGCGTCTCGTACATCAGGTTGTTGTATTGGAATGTCTCCCTGTGTTCTGCTGACGGTCTAAGATAACGCAAGGTTGAGATCTGGAGTACACTGTTCAAAAACCCAGTTTTCGCTGAAAGAAATGCGACTCACCATCTTTGAAATTCCACCTTCGCGTTGGACACCAGAGAAATCATGGCGAGGCATGCCCGTCCTATGGGAAAGCATATCCTGCAACGTCACTCCTCTATCCATGTCCTCGTCCATCAAGCCCCATTCCGGAATCAATTCCTTGATTTTAGTAGTCCACTTGAGTTCCTTTCCCCTCTCCTCCGCCAACGTCTTATTAGAGACCAACAGACCAACCGAGAAAGCAAGGAAAAGCTTGCTGTTCGACGCGATAGCAAACACGGAATCGGGGGTCATGGGAGAGCCGTCGGCATGTGCGATACCGTAGGCACCAAATTCGTGGCGCCAGCCATTCGGAGCAGTGTCGTCCTTGCGTACAACGGCCACAGAGAGTCCAGAAGAGTTCCATTTCTCTAGCAGGGTATGCACGTATTCTTCGGTTCGTTTGGATATCAACGGTGCAGGAGTGTTATGTGAGGGTTTATATGTAGCGTGGGACGCGGCATCGAACGTCAGAGGGACCTGGAGGGCATGATATGGTGCGATAAAAGTGGATAGAAGGGAAAGCCCATAGGCCAACTTCATGGCCGGTGTTCAAAGAGTTAGAGATTTACCAGATTCCCAAGAACCTCGAGCTCGAACGCGTGAGATGAGAGTCGACAAGACGGCAACGGACTTCAAGCCACATTGAATACCAAGTGAGCGGTGCGGAGCGCCGCGGCTCTGGAATTTGATATTTCCGGATCTTATCTTATCATTGTGTCGGAAATTCCAGAATCGCATATGAACGCATTTGAACGCGTCACAACGGACGTCATTTACTAAATGCGGACCGTAACAGCCTAACACGTGACAACAAAAATGTAACATCGTTCTGTTGCCGTTGGCGCTCGGCATCTAGCCATTGCTACTCGGCATTCGGCAGGTGTCACATTCAGCGAGCAGTTCAACTGCCGTTATTACTTAAGCGAGTCGTTCAACTGCCGTTGTGACACTCTCAGAATGTTCTGACCGAGTTTCAACGGCGTTTGACTGGCGTTCTGGCTTATTTAGTCCGCGGTACTGGAGTGACCAAGATTTATTTCTTAGCTACTGGTCATTACTGCTTGCTGCTAAGATTTTGAATGACTGAAACTATGTTATTAAGTAGTTTGGGTCAATAAAACATTAGTCACTAACCTGTCACTTTGCCTGTTCTGAACAAATTGTGGCCCTTGGAGTCCGGACGCCCTCGCTAGATCAAGACTGAGTTTTTTTCCCCCTTCCTCCTCTTTCCCTCGTCCACGCTGTGCCCACGTTGAACCTCATTGCCAATGCGACCAGCCGGGTTCTCTATTTCTGTGTTCTCGGTACTCGCTTGACTTGCTTGGCGTTGAGGTCGGCGCTGACCCGTAATTTCATCGAGTTCCAAGTCCGCAGGCAAGTGGCTAGACTCTGACTGCTCACCCATTACATCTCCTGGGGCCGTCTCCAATTGAAGTGGCATAGTAGGCTGTGAAGCTTCAACTTGTTTGTGTGACTGTGCCTGTTATTGAGATTTGAATCAGTCATCGAGATATCTCAAACTTCCTAATGATACACATTAAGTACTTACCGAGTTTTGTGCAGCAACAGTGGGCCTGGAAATCGTATTGGACCCGTTTTGAATGGTTAGCCGATTGATGCCCCGAATAGCGCTTTCAACACCACTACTGACTTCTCCTCATCAGTATCTTGTTGATTGGATTTTGTCCCTTTCTTTTTAAATTCAATCACAATATCCTGAAAGAATTGAAATAGCTCTTCAGTGATTGGATCATCATTGAAGCTATTTAGCATAAGAATCGACTTGTAGCAGAGAAATTTCGCCATAGGGAATATTTGAGAATTTTCCAACAATTTCAAGGACCCTATCGCTTGAGTGAAGGAAAATGGACTGAAATGGTCATAAATATTGCATGTTTCAATTGTTTGAAGAGTTATGAGTTACCAATGTTGAAACAAGAGCTATTGCGCCTGGTGTTATATGCTCAATGGACCAAACTTGTCCTTTTGACTTGGAATTTGGCGGCTTGGTAGGATCCAACAGTGATGAACATCCAAACAATATACCTCGCAGAAGCTGAAATGTAATTTCAGTATACTTATATGTAGAAGAAACATGGAGAAAAGTATACCAGTGCAAGTTCTTCGGAGCGAAAAAGTGTCTCGTTAGTAGGGTCAGTTTTCTGCCCGGGTATAAAATAGGAGCAAATTTGGAAAATCGATTTTTGTTTGGATCGTAGATGGCGCTAACAAATTCGGGTTCTGCAGCACGATCATAATCCGGTTGATACTTAATCTTGTCCTGCTTGAATACCACTGGTGCAATGTCATTTCGAAGCTTGAAGATCATTGACCGTCGGCTGCTATTTAGTGCGGCAATAAACTAATAGATAATCAGATTAAGTAGTGTGTGCAAAGAAATTGTAGCGCGCACCTCTTCACCAAATGAAGAATGTCTAATCATATGCTCATGCAAATCTTTAGGAATTTCAAGGAAGAGCTCAGCGATAATACCCTTTGTTTGAGAGGGCGGGGATTTGTAGCGATCAGATGCATATGCAAGTTTGCATCCCGGATTTTCTACATGAATTTTGAATTGTCCAAAAAGAGCTCGTTCATAACGCCAAATCTGCGCGCATGTAATGCAATGCGATCATCATCTTCTAGAGCTTTTGGCGCTGTACCTTTGATTTGCCTTTCGAAGTCCTGGTTTTTCGGACTTCGTCTGGTTTGATTGCAACACATTAAGGTCAGCATATTTCTTTCGAAGGTCTTTATTTTCAGATCGTAATTTCTTCTAGCTGGAGCTGGGTATCCCTAAGGAGCTACAAACATGAAGGCTCAGAGATCAGGACAGTCTTTTATCTTGAGCACTGAGCATACCTTTGTCGCACGGTTGTCAAGTTGGCTATCTGCTCGTGACTCTGAGATCCAAGTCTGCCGTTATGATTTTTCAATGTTGCTGGTATCCCTCGTCCGAGCTAGAATCAGGGACTGATCTGGTCTGTATGAAAGGCGAATATTAGACTGACGTCTGTCATCAAAGTGAGAGAACTTACTGAATTGCTTCTTTTTCTGCTTTGGCCAACTTCTTTCTGGACGACATCTTTGCCTTTGCCTTTGGTCTTTGAAGGTCCAGGTTCTGTAGCCTTTTGGAAGGACTTATTCTGCTTTTGAGGTTCTCATCAATACCGTCAGAGCCAGAGCAGATTCAGAAGATGAGGAAATCATTCCATCAATATCAATGAACTCTTGTTCAGAAGAATCTTCAAAATGAACCCGTTTGCGTCTGCCATAGTAAATAGATACAGCAAGAGTAGAACTAGGTAATGATAGTGAGTCTGAGTGAGTCAAGAGTGCCTAGTGACCGGTACAGTGTGACTTTGTTGAACCGTGGTGAAAGTTGACATAATTTCTGCAACTTCAGACAGTGGAAGCGACACATCTTGAGCAGCTCCGCCACAATTCAAATTATCTCTGCAAGCATTTTCGACACCTCCTGCCCTCACGAAGTGGTTAAATGTCCACAGTAAACGGAAATATGGTTTAGTTCCTCTATCCAGATCATTTCCAATTGCTGACCCAATGTAAATAGATAGCCTTGGGCGGACACAATAATCAAAAAATGTTGCTTTCGGAAGCATCAGAAATCCTTGCTGAGAAATACAGGAGGAACAGGAGCAAAGATCATCAGGGATTGGGCAAAGATGCAGCTGGATACATCAAAACGAGTGCTTCGAGATGCGAGAAAAAAGCACAAGCTGAAGGAGAAAGAAGTGGAAGAGCTTTTACGAACAATTCATCGATCCGGCCTCACTCCTATACTCCCCCACAACTTGCCAATGTAATCCTGGGAGACCAACAAGCTTGACATATGTAGTAAGATCCACGGGTGGTACGTCACATCATATGGTAGCATGTTTGATTCAGCGCGATGCTCACAAGAATGATTCAAATGTTAGATGTACATGAGATTTCGATTGAAGGTGGAAAGCCTATTGTTCTTACGCTGAATGAATGAGAACAAGGATGTCCACATAATATCATCATAGGGGGTTTCAGGAAAGTGGGAACTTTGTTTCTTGTTCATAGAATACGTCGCATTTCCGAGTTTGTAAAGCATTTGCACAGTTGGTTGCCATCAGAATCCAGATTATGAGACAAAGACAGTCAAATGCCAAAGAAAAATTGTATACACAGTAATTCACAAATGCATGTAAGATTACATCTTTTGCATTCAGGTGCAGAGTTGAGACTTTCTGAGCAGAGATTTAGGACGTGTCTAACATGAAATCAGATGAAGAGCACTTGAATGAGCTTCGTGCATCATATAGTAAGTTGACTACTTCACAGACACGCATCATATCCACTCACTGAACAATGTATAAAGAGCTTGGAAGACTTGCATAATTTTTGATCCTGTTGACAGCTGAATTATGTTCGCATAAATCACCTCAAATTCTTTGTTGTACAGAGCAGAAAGAGGAAGGGTTTGGAGATCAAGAAGAGGGTGTAGCCTTGGAAATTTTCTTGCAAAGAATGAGGTGCTGAAGGATATAGGGAGGGTGGGTCTCAGCGTGCAGCCATTGACCAGAAATGACCGAGATACAGTGAGTGTTGACATTGTGCTGCGATGAGACGACACGACGAGACGAGACCGGCGGCGACGCGACATGAAGAAGCGGCGGCAACGCGACATGAAGAGACGGCGGCAACGCGACGCGAAGAGATGCGGGATGCGACGAGACGGGGCTGACCGACGCGATGAGATGGCGGGATGCGACGAGACGGCGGGACGTGATGAGACGGCGGGACGTGATGAGACGGCGGCGACATGATGAGACAGCGGGACGTGATGAGACTCAAGCAACGACTACATAAGTGTCGGTCATGTGTATTCGTTGACGTAGGACAAAATGTCGACTGTCGTGGAAGAGGATGACCTCTGCCGTAACATCTCACCGCAGTTGGAAGTTTCGTTGGGCGTGGTTCATTTCGTCCCAATTGGAAGTTAGACATGATTGAGAGATTGATACACGACGATACAAGGAGGAATGAGTAAATAGGTTGAACTTAGCTGAAGCATGATATTAGTCGTCCAGACCATCCATGTCATGAAATAAATAAGTAAGCAATGCACGTTGTAACTTGGAGGTTTAGGGAAGTTATGGACAAGACAAGTATCATACTGCGGTCGTCGCACGGCGGAATCCTCCTTT